>CM060970.1:90506258-90908758 GCA_030765045.1 Tenodera sinensis
TAAACAGCTGACAGTGATATGACAGGTCAGTCAGAAGTGAGAATTTTAGGGAAACCTTTAAGGAATGTAAGAAGTAAATGTTAGTGAGTAAGACAGAGGACGAATGAGCCTTTTGCAGTTTAAGAATTTAATTTTGTAGTTATTATGGGTTTGTGTATTTTCTAGGCTAGCACTTATAATAACAAAAATACCCTTGTTATCATCATCATCATCATCATTATCATCATCATCATCAAACTCTTGTATTTCTTATGCATCAAACGAGCCATTCACAATGAAAACTAAACAATAACGTAAGGACTAAGAGGTTTAAAGTTAACACATGTCATTCAGAAGGAGAAATGGAAACAGCAACCATCTGCAAGAGAGTTTGAAACAGTTGAGCTAATTCGGTGGTTTGCAAAGTGACCCACCGACCTATATCACAGTCAACGATTAAAGCAATTAAAGGGTACGCATAGGTAAAATTTCTAAATTCTACAATAATTAGCGGATTTTCTTCAAAATCATATCACACATAATACATGTGAAGAATAATGTAGATAGAATTTCTCATTACTATATCCTTAACACTTTTAAATTTATTAAATTTCTTAGCTATTTTGAGCGCCGTACTTGAAATGCTCCATACGATGAAGATTTAAAAATTTTGATAAATTTAAATATTATTATCTTATAGATAAGCACTCTCAAAATAATGTTAGGGAAAAGAAAATTATGTAATACTTTGGTTTACTAAATAAAATTAACTTAGAAACATATTTTTTCCACAATTGTGATAATTTTCATAGAACTTTGTAATTCACCTACTGGTAAATATTAAAATTACAGAAAGATCACTCACACTATTTTTCCCACAATTCTTTTTTATATCGGCCTTGAAAGTGGGAAGAAAATTGAGCAAAACCTGCATTGTATGGAGCATTTTTAAAGTGCAAAGGTGTGGTAGAAATCTAAGTCCAGTAAAAGGCATTAAAAATAAATATGGGCCTTAAGGATATTTATATCATTACTTGTTAAAGTCTTAAATGACTCTTGGACGTAAAAACTAATTTTTGAATCTTTTAAAAATTAAGAAAAAAACATTCACCTGTTTGTACCCTTAAGGTCCCAATAAAGCACCACCTTCCCTTACAATTTGTTTATCTGAGATTTTTATACATAAAATAGTGATCTTAACGTCTCTGATTGGCCAGTTTCTAATGTTTGACGTAAACAGCAATGTGAAACCTCTTAGCTTACAAACTTCAATATTTACGGCAATGTGTAATTAATGTGAACGCATGCATTAAAATAACACGAAATAAGCTTCTATACTTTATGCTTATGTGCAGGCAGCGAAACCTGTACACCGATGGGACAGAGTGGGTGATTTTAGGTTAACTGTATTCTTGTAGGGTGAACCATAGTGAACCATAGGAGTACCGTAGTGTTGTTTACAGTACGAGAGAGGATCCTGTCCCATTGAGGCCCCATATAAAAATCGTGGTTATGCCACATTATGGAAAAAGTCCACCTGAGAATAAAAAAGTACATGAATTACATAAGTATTTACACTTTGCCTCCATCTCGAGTACGCCTTCTTGCAATACAGACAGTGTTTAAGTGGAAACTGTTGGATATTTACTTTTGAGGCTTTCACAAAACATCAAGTAGTGCACTATAATGGTAATTCTATAGTCATAAATTCATATCATGAAGAAGAAACGAAGCACTTATGGCCAATTAAGTCATGAACATTATATTTCAGAATGAATATTTGCTATTTTTGTTATGAATATTACATAAAATTGGGGTATTTTGATTTGAAAATATACATATGAAATTTTTAGCGTAAAAAGTATATATTTACTATTCAAAACTTTATGATATGTACAAATAATTTTCTAGATGAATGAATATTCAACCAAAATAAGTAGATTATGAAAATTAACCTTAGCGATACAAACGGGGGGGGGGGGGGGGGGGGGGCAATTATACGTACCTTCTGTAATTTTTTTAAGCGTTGTCTTTTATTCTATTTTTAAAGGCATGTAGTTTATAGTTATTGCCAATCAGTTTCTATTACCATTGCACAATTGCTTCAAAGCTTTCATTGTTGGTGTTTCTGAGAATGAAATATCAAGATGGTTATAAAGTATCCCAGGACGATATAATATGATTCATGTATGAAAGCAAAAAGATTGGTCAGACATTTTGTTGCCAGTGGTGGTCATAAAGTACTCCCCCCCCCCCCCCCCGTAGGTAGTTAAGTTATGTAATAAGGGTTGACATTGCTAGGATTACTAATTTAATCTATAAAACATTTGGAATCGTGAACGGTGGGGTAGTACGTCTAGTGTTGCGTTGCATTCATATAGGGATCTTGCCGCTCCCTCTGCACTGCTGACCATGACAACTAAAGCACAGTAAACAAATTTCTGCCTGTGGAATAGTTAAATCTTACCTGGTTCATCGCCGTCCAAGTTTCACTGCCTACTTATGCCTAAATGTCATTGTGGATGGGTCCTTAGCCTAAATTTGTTTAACCCAGATTGTTAACTGCCTTTGTAAATAAAAATAAAAACTTCCCCACATATGTGAATGTACATTTTCTCTATATATTTGCAGGAGGACATAACTAAGATCGTATCTACTTCAGACAATGAAATAGTGAAGATTACAAAGCCAGGAGCAAAGAGCATTAAGGGAAAACTCCCAGCAAAGTAAGTACGACAGAATTGACATTATGAAGATGCAAAATGGAGGATTTATTTCCTAAGATAATAAATATTTAGCAAAATGTTTAGAAAAGAAGTGCCCCTTTATTAATGACAAAAATATATCTGGTTCCATAATATGTTGAAAACGACGAAAAACATTCTTAAAAAAGAATATTTAGATAGGTCAGTGGTTATTTTAAAAATCCCAAACCTGCGATTTAAATGCATTTAATTTTAACTTATATTACTAAAAATTAATTTTACTAAAACAATGTTTCTCAGTTTGCGATGTATCAGTCTCTCCTTACGTGTCCCACATACACAAATTAATGTAGTATTTTTTGTAGTTTTCTAAGCTCACATAACAGAAATAAAAATAAAATAAAAAACGAAAAAACGGGAAATGCCAAATATTTCGGAATAGTCTTTGAACACCTTTCTATTATGAATGACTTGCATAACTGGTAAGCCGTAATTTGTACAAAAATATCAAAACACAAAAATAATGTAGATCTTGGTAAAGTTCAATTTATCAAATACAATTTTTGAGTTAACAGCTTTCAAGTTATTCCTTATTGTTGCTTTAAATTTTCAAATACACTCTTCTCAAATAGCGAGTGGTTATAGTTTTTTTCCCACCTGGTCATGCCAAAAGAATAGTCTTTGAAAGCCATGACATAGCTATGTTCCTAAAGGAATATAGACTAATCCATACTCCCATTGTATCTACAAGGAATATGTGATGAAACAAATTCAACAAATGCATCACAATATCATAAGACGGAGTGATATTCATATGGACTAATTCATAAATAAAAGGTGAATTTAAATATTATATCGCTAAAATTTTACTAGATGTTTAACTAAATGTTACATGCCATAAAAGTAACCTAAAATATATTCAGTTCGATTAGTGTACTTCGACTCAACACTGCCAACTGAGGAAAACGAAACCCAAGAATTACATATATTTCGATCTTCTCTTATTATAACAGAAAACCAGGTTATAATCTAAAAGAAATCTCACTTGGTTTTTAACATTAACAAGTAACCTTTCTTTTGAAAAAACAAGGTATTTATTAAAAGAACAATTGTTAGATATACAGTTATCACATTGCAATGAAGTACTATTTTGATTGTTAGTCGATTGTATTGCCTAATACGTTGTTTTCAGCGATTTATGGGGTACAGTTGACGACACAGACGAAACAAAAGAATGACCCAATGATAATTTGTATGAAGCAAATGAATGACCAGGTTATAATTAATGCCTCTGTGTATGAAATAGTCTATTAACGTAAAGTAGATAAAGAAATAAGAATTTTTAAAATATCTTGTTTAAGAATGGTAGAGAAAGTAATGTGAGAGTGAAAAATCTGGTTTTTGCAATAATAACAATTCCTTAACAAAGAGAGTGGATATCCACTTATATTTTAGGCTACATTTTTATTAATTTTAAAGAACTTTGTTACTTATTAACATAATTTTCTGTTACACGTTACATCAATTTGATTTTTACAATTTGTAAAATGTATATTTTTACTTTCTCTACTGGTAAGTAGGGGAAGTATTGTATTCCACCCAAAAATTCGAAGTCGAGATTTCACCGGAAATACATGTTTTAAGGCCCCCCGAATCCAAAAAAAAGCATTTTTAGAAAAAGGTCCGTGTGTGTGTCTGTGTGTCTGTGTGTCTGTCAGTCTGTCAGTCTGTCAGTCTGTGGACAGCATAGCTCAAAAACGAAAAGTCGGTTAAAAACCAAAGTTGGTATTTAAGTTTAATGTCGTTCAAGGATGTGACACCAAGATTTTGAAGAAAATAGCCCCACCCTAAACTACCCTTTACATGGAAAATTTTTCGAAAATTTAGATTTTCTTGAAAATGGCTCTAACGATTTTGATTAAAATGTCATATGTTTGAGATATTTTTATGACAAATGAAATGTATATCTTGAATTTTCTGGCTATAGCCCCTGTAGTCGTATTTACTCTGGACGACTTTTGCATAACTGGTAAACCGTTAGAGATAGACCAAATTATACTATACAAAAAATGTAGATCTTGCTAAAATACACAATTTATGTCTCAATAAATTTTCTTGTAGGGTGAACCATTTCGGAGATATACCTTGTTATGTGTGTGAGTTTCGGAAAACTTGGAACTTTCGTGAAATGGGTCATCGTTGTTCATTTTTTATGTTACGTGTACAAAGAGAACGGAATCTCAAAGCTTTAAAAGATTTGACTATCGCACAAAGCCTACTGTATTCCAATATTCCCCTTGCACCTACAAGGAAATAAGCAATAAGATAATTTGTACAAATGTTTATTTTAACTAACACGAAGAAGATATATGAATAAGAGTTTGTAAGAATGGTTAGGACAAGAGTAGAGAAAGTCATGTGAGTGCAACACATCAGATTTTTTGATTTTACATCTGCTTGCTTGCCGAATAAAACTGACGGCATAGGTGTTTCACCAGCTAAAACAACATTGGTGGTGTACACAACATTTTTTAAGACTTCTCGCTATTCAGTTGTTTGTCGCGAGTCTTGGCAACTGTATAATATTTTAAAGCCAAATCGAGCTGCCTTTAAAAAGCTGACTTTCGTTTCGGTTTCCTCTATCGCGAAATGTGTAATGTAATTGTAATTTCAAATGTTTATCTGGATTAATGTGAAGCAGATAGAAAAACTTGAGTAAGAATAGTTTGTAGAAGCTTGTGCTAATAAATGATAGTGGGTAGAGAACGTAATGTGAATATAACATCAACATTTTTTATTACCTTCAGGATGGGTATGTTCAACACTTTGCCGGGTGCTAACTACAACGGGTTGATAAAAGATATCTCAGCTAAACCAGTTGATAAAAGATCTCAACCCAAGGTAAGACAATTACATTCAACTGTCTAATTATTCAGTGAATTTTAAATCTTATGTTACAGTATATATTATTATTATTATTGTTATTATTATTATTATTATTATTATTATTATTATTATTATTATTATTATTATTATTATTATTATTATTATTATTATTATTATTATTATTATTATTATTATTATTATTATTATTATTATTATTATTATTCTTATTATTATTCTTATTATTATTCTTATTATTATTCTTATTCTTATTCTTATTCTTATTCTTATTCTTATTCTTATTCTTATTCTTATTCTTATTCTTATTCTTATTCTTATTCTTATTCTTATTCTTATTCTTATTCTTATTCTTATTCTTATTCTTATTCTTATTCTTATTCTTATTCTTATTCTTATTCTTATTCTTATTCTTATTCTTATTCTTATTCTTATTCTTATTCTTATTCTTATTCTTATTCTTATTATTATTATTATTATTATTATTATTATTATTATTATTATTATTATTATTATTATTATTATTATTATTATTATTATTATTATTATTATTATTATTATTATTATTATTATTATTATTATTATTATTATTATTATTATTATTATTATTAAGGATATGCATGACTGAAATGTTATGCAAATCAAGAAAAAACAGCCTTTTTATTTTAATTCTATAAAATAATTGAGACATTCATGAATACGAGAAATACATAACTACATCTACACTAAAAGGGTTAATAAACATTGAAATGTCATTCTCGATATTCCTGAAATCATGGAATCTATGTATGTGAAGTTAACTCAGGTTTTAATCCTCCAAGAAAGAGGATATAAATAATTAGTTTATCCTCTGGCACGGTACCAAGTGATTTTATACATTTTAAATAAGTATTTCATGATAGAAATACATATAAATAAATACACATAAGAATGTAAATCAGAAAACAGTGGTTTTTCGTTATATTCGGCATGATATCTACAATAAAGTCGTTCAATGTTGGCTCGAAGAAAACCATGTAATATCTTGTTATGAGGTAGACAATGTTGACACAGACATAATTCCTTCACTGATACCGGCCACGAAACGACCCTTGGACTCCTGAAACCAAGTAAGGAAGGGGATGTGTACCGTTGTGCTGCATAGTTACACGGCGAAAGGTTCACGAATCACCCGGGTCAATGAATCCGCTTTTGTACACCTCAGCTGTAAAATGATCCTTGTGGAGCAGTTTTTATGCTGCATTAATGAAATTTGCTGCACAGATTCCTAGGGATACAAAAAATAAAAGTTTTTTTAATGTCAAATGTATCTAAGCATATATTTTTTAATTTTCAAACACAAAAATTACAGTTTTTAGGCAAAAATTCTAAGTTTAAATATTTTTGGACCCTGAACTGAAGCAACACAGAAAAACGTAGGTTAAATTTAAAAATTAGGTGTGTTTTGAATTCAGGGTTAAGTTATTAGAACAACTTTTTGTCGCGAGGGACTCTTTTAGTGACGTAACAAATTTGATCATTATTTCTAAACTTCTGGAGCAAAATGGATGAAATTCAAGCCTAACATGTGCGTATTATATTGCATCTGTGGTATACATTTTAAAAATCTATCATTATTACTTTATGATTTCAAAATGTTCAATTATACATATTATATTAACGCTGCAGCTCAATGTAATATATAGAATTATGTACTTATGTATTGTAAATATTAAACGCAAGTGCTATAACGATATATTAACACAAGTGATGCATATCACACGAAAGAAGATATAAAATGCTGTATCATAATTAGAATTAAGTTAAATTACAAAACTTTAACTTTATTGAAAGGCTGCCTCTTCGACAAAGCATAACAATGAGAACAAATACATAGTTGAACAGGATGATAAAAAGAGCAAAGTTATACAATGCAACAATATTACAAATGAAATAATTTTATGACTGTAAAACAAAAAATAATTTGAATTTCGATAAACATTTAGAGGTTTTACAAACGTCTATGGCGAATTTCCTGTATTCTGAATACGTTTGGAGATAATTTGGTTTAATGAAATATTTTTGACATCAATGTAGGTATAGGTCATTTCCTTTCCTGCAGTGGACAGTCAAAAAGTAGATAATGGACGTTCTACATTGGATATGAACATGCACATTAAGCATTGTTTTGAGTATTTAGTAGTGTTCAAGATATGATGCAAATATTTCGTATCTTGTCATGAATTAACCATAGCCCGTAACCTCATCCGGGCCAAGACCTACCACCTGACTGCTGCGTTCCCCAACTCTGCCCATTGCAGGCGTCAACAGTGGGGTGCAGTACTGGAGGTAGGACGTGGTCAGCCCTCCGATCCCTCCAGGCCGGTTTTGTGGTTTTCACAGGAAGAGAACACTTTTTTCAATCGAGTAGCTCCTCAATTGGCCGCTCCGGGACCTAATCAGGCTGAGTGCACCCCGAATCAGGTCTCCCAGCGGGAGAAAATCCCCATTCCGGCTACCAACGTGCGGAGACGACCACTATCATTAATTGTGTAATTATAAAAGTAGGCTCAAAGTGTTTAAAGGTTGATATATCTTAGATTGTTGGGAAGAACATGTATTTTGTCAGAAGACCGTTTATGTTTTGTCCATATTAAGTTCTGTAATTTAAGCAGGCCTTATCTTAGTGTGTTCATCAGAGAACTAGGACATTTGTAATAGGGGGAGTCAAATGAAAACCTTAAATACGTTTTTCAATTTAATTTACTGAACAAAATTGGAACACAAGCGTATACTTTTTCGATAATCTTCATGAAGTCGTCTAGCACGTAGGAAGCTCATACATTTATATAGGAAACAATGTAGTGGTCATGCGTGTAGTCACTCGTGCACCACCTGGGGCACTTCCTCATGGGAGCAACATTTCTTTCCTCATTGAGTGGTGCAAACAAGTGTTAATCACTCGGGGCGAGGTCTGGTAGTATGGCGGATGTGGAAGAGTCAGTGTTACTTGCAACTGTTGCGCGGGAAACACGAGTCTGGGCATTGTCACGTTTATAAAATTACACTATACTCAGAGATAAACGTCTGTACAGACCGAAGTTGTGAAATGTGCCGTAGCACTCACATTGCGCACACTTTGTGGAACGACATGAATAAAGTTATGTACTGGGCCATCACTAATGCTCAGATTTGCAGCGGTCATCTCCTATGAAACCCAAAGCATCTCTTAGAAAACACAATCATCTCTGAAATCTAAAAAGTCTCCTCGGAAATACAAACATCATCTCTAAAATCCAAAACAACTCCTCAAAAGTCCAAAAACTGCTTATAAATTCAAAATGTCTTCTCGAAAATATAGACAGCCTGTGAAATCAAAATATCTCCTCGAAAATATCTCTGAAATTTAAAACATCTCGAAAATCCAAACATCTCTGCGAACCAAAACGTTTTATCTGAAATCCAAATATCTTATCTGACATCCAAAACACCTCGAAAATGTAAACATATTGGAAATCAAAAACGTCTCATCTGAAATCCAAACTCTCATTTGAGATCGAAAACGTGCCTTTGAAAATCCAAACATCTCGAAAATTCAAAACGTCTCATCCGAAACCCAAATTCTTCTCTGAAATTAAAAACATGCCTTAGAAAATCCAAACATCTCTGAAATTTAAAGAGTCTCCTCGAAAATCCTACATCAGAAATACAAAACGTCGCCGTATCTTCTCGAAAATCCAAATATTCGAAAATCCAAACATCTTCTTTTAAATCTAAAACATTACGTCCGAAACAAAATTTTACCAAGGACACCAGCAGAGCTCAAAGTTTCTTTGACGCTCAAAGTGTCGTCCTCGTTAATAATTGTTAATGGAAATCATTCGTCATCTCACAGACGCAGTAACAAGTAAACATTCGAGAAAATGGGCACAAAATACTGGTTTCTGTTACATCAACCAATATTGGTGAAAAGTTGCTTGCCAGGCACATCACTGCTTTTGAGCATCCTCCATACTCTCTAGATTTGTCATCATCTCTCTGCACGTTTGAAAACTCATCCGAAAGGGCAAAGATTCGCGAATGCTGATTGAAATGTGACAAGACCACTATGATTTGTTTCACTTTGCACGTACTGGCAGAACTGTAACATTGCGGAAAGGAATTATTTTGAAGGAGATATAGTATAATTGTATTATGATGATTCCTGTGTTATTAACTAACCAACCGGAACTTTTTGAAGCTAGGTTGTTATGTTCTGTGTAATGAAATCATTGAAACTGTTCTATCACTGTCCTATGTTTGTCATTTCAAGATTCTAGATGTATCTGAAAAGAACGACAAGAAAATTGGAGCAACTATTAGTGATGGTGCATTAGTACCTTTTCGACCAGGGAGGAATGAAGAACAGGAAGAAGCAAGGTAAGCAGAATTTTTAGTATTATTGTGCTATTAGAATTCAGAGGAAAACCATTCTTTAAAACTAATACTATACGTATATGTAATGTAACAAAGTAAATGTTAAGGCTGAGTGGCAGGTAGATGGACACCATGTTAATAACCCATGTCCAGAAATGCTTTGTTTATGTGTTAGGATCTATGAAATATTGAGTTCGCAATAGGCAGTGCAAAAGATAGACAAATAAAACTAGACATTTATAAAGCTATAAGTAAATAAGCCATATTGAATCAACTACTAAAGTGCTCGTAATGGCTGCCAGCAACTTCGATATATTCTGTTCATCAGCTAGTTGTATAATGAGCTCTTGGAAAAACTTCAAACTGTGTTATACAGCATGCCCTCGAACGTCCACAGAAGTGTTTGTCAGGATCTAAGCTGTCGGCTCTCTTAAACTTGGAACCATGTTGTGAGTTGGATGGCGGCTGTTGCGTTAACGTCGTTGACAAGAACCACAACCCTCCCTGCATTCTTTTGGGCTTCCTCGTACATGAAAAGCTCCTCGATATACTCCGCATTTGTGTGCAAGGCAGCCAATGCACATTACCATTTGATGACAGCCATACACCTGAATACAAAACTCCTGCACTGGACAACACGGCAAATACTACTTTACAATCCACTCTTAGAACACAACTTGATGTAAACAGCAGACATCATTAACTGGGCCGCGATACGCAGAAAACTAAAGTACAGCTTAGCTTATATGCACGATTATCTCTGAGTCATCAACAGAACCAGGAAAAATATCAACAGAGCGGGAAACCAATGTATCTACCGGATACACATGACGTTGTATTGAACAGAGGGATCCAGGACTGTACAGTTGACTTTGATTTGGTTTGATTTGGTTTAAGGGCGCTCAACTTCTAGGTCATCAGCGCCCTTAAAAAATTCATGGCAATAGCCAGATATAAATTTCACTCAAAAAATAAAAATACTAGCAACAAGAAAAATATACAAAGGTAAAAAGCATTGGCAATAGCCAGATATGAAACAAGGTGATAAATATGTCCAAAAGCAGAAACAGATAATTAAAATTTTAAATCCTCAAATTGATATTGCACTCCGCTAAAAAATTAAAAACTATCAACCGCTGTTTTGTCGTCCGCTAGGACCTCTGCAAGTCTGGCAGGCAGCTGCAGAGAATCCCGAAGGTGCGCTAGAGAATAACACTCCAGCAGCACGTGGCGAACCGACAAAAGGTTGTCACACAGCGGACATAGAGGCGCAGGGTCCCTTTTAAATACGTAACCATGCGAAAAATTGCAGTGCCCTATTCTTAATAGAGCCAAACTAACCTCCTCGCGACGAGATGTGCGACAGGAAGTTACCCAGTTTATCGGAAGTTCTTTCACTTCTCTAAGCTTATTACCGCGGAGAGCTGACCACTCGTCGTGCCAGGACGACAGCACCGCTCTCCGCACTTCAAGCCTAAAGTCTTCCGAAGTAACACGTGAGATGGTAATACCAGGTTCTTTAGTTGCCGTCTTTGCTGCTAAATCTACCATTTCATTCCCCGGCAAACCTACGTGACCAGGAATCCATGCACACACCACGTCAAGACCAGAAGCGTGTAAAACATGGAGGGCATCCTGGATACGTTGTACAATAGGGTGGGGGTTGTACAACTGACAAAGGTTCTGCAGTGCACTAAGGGAATCGCTCAAAATCAGGCAGTCACCTAATTTACGACGGCGCACATACAAAATGGCTCGATAAATTGCATAAAGCTCTGCAGTAAAAATGGAAGTGCTATTTGGAAAACCGAATGTATATGGTTCGGTTCCATAAACATAAGCACATCCAACACCGTTGGTGCTCTTTTATCCATCGGTGTAAATATATCGACGGTCAGTGTAGCCTGACAAAAAATCTAAGAAACACGTGCGGATACTTGAAATAGGCATCGTGGACTTCTGGTGTACGGTCATCCCAAGATCTACATGGGGCGTACCAGATAGCCAAGGGGGGTAAAGCCTCTCGCCCTTGGCGAACATCCTAGGCAGTTCCACTCCAAGCTTCTCTAGGAGGTCTTGGAAACGGAACCCCGCAGGCTTAGGACTAAGGGTGCTGTTCCTATATCGTTCTCTTAGCGTGGTGGTGAAAAAAGAAGCGAACGTTGGGTGCTTAGGCATACATCTAAGCGCACAACCATAATTTGCCAAGAGAATCTCACGCCGATATTGCAGAGGAGGTTCTGCGGACTCGGAGTAAAGGCTCACCACTGGGCTTGTTGGAAAAGCTCCTGTTGCAATGCGGATGCCCCTATTATGGACCACGTCTAATCTTCTCAGCACAGATGGTCATGCTGACGAATAAACAATACACCCATAGTCTAGCTTGTATCGGACCAATGCGCGATATATTCGCAACAAAATTGTCCGATCCGCTCCCCACGATTTGCCATTCAGTACTCCCATGATATTTAGGGAACGGTCACATCGTGCTCTTAGCTGTGCAATATGCGACGACCAACTAAGCTTCCTGCCCAGGATCAAACCCAGGAAGTGCGTCTCTTCTGCGAAGGGAAGTAAATCTGGACCGAAGTGGAGAGAAGGTGGTAATGGCCTCCTACGACGCCAGAAATTAAGGGAGATTAACTTCTCAGTTGAGAAACGGAAGCCGTTTTTCATGCTCCATTCTCTAAGGTTGTCCAAACATTGCTGCAAGCGCCGTTGTAAGAACGCCGTGCGCTGAGAAGTGCAATAGACAGCGAAGTCGTCTACGAATAGGCATGACGAAACTCCAGGTGGAACACATTTCCAGATGGAATTAATTGCTATAGCAAAGAGCGTGACACTTAGCACCGAACCCTGAGGTACTCCCTTATCCTGAACAAAAGAATTAGAAAAAACCGAGCCGATCCTTACTCGGAAAAAGCGGTCCTTCATAAACTCCTGAATGAAAAGTGGTAGGCGTCCACGTATGTTCCAGGCATACAGGGAACGTAGAATCCCTGCTCGCCAGCACGTATCATAAGCCTTCTCAAGATCGAAAAATATGCCAACGGTTTGACAGTTCTTCATAAAGCCGTCCATTATCTGTGTCGATATTGACACAAGATGGTCAACAGTTGAACGGCGTCGTCGAAAACCACACTGGATGTTAGTCAGTAAGTTACGACTTTCTAATCACCATACCAATCGTCCATTGATCATGCGTTCCATCACCTCGCAAACGCAACTGGTGAGGGAAATAGGACGATAGCTGGAGGGAAGATGACGGTCCTTTCCAGCCTTCAAGATGGGAATAACGGTGGCCTCCCGCCAATTTCCTGGGAGTATACTGTCAACCCAAAACGATTATAGACCTCGAGCAGGAATGCCTTACCTTCAGGAGAGAGCTGTTGTAACATTTGTACATGAATACCGTCCGGTCCTGGTGCTGAACATCGCGAAGATTTCAGGGAATGCTCCACCTCCGCCATGGTGAAAAGGCGATTGTAATCTTTTACGTTTCTAGAACGAAACGAGGAGCCTTGAGATTCCACCTGAGTTTTAAATGGAAGGAACTCAGGGGAGTAGTTTTCCGAGCTAGACACTTGTGCGAAAGCACTGCCAAAGGTATTGGGCACTTCAAATGAATCAACAACAGCTCCTGTGGCTGTTTTTAGTCCCGCTATTGGTATTTGGGTCGTTTTAGCTGCAACACGCCTTAATCTATCCCACACAACCGAGGAAGGTGTGTGTCGGTTAAACGAAGCTACAAATTTGCTCCATGATGACTTTTTGCTATCCTTAATGACTTCTCTGGACCTGGCGCGCGTTTTCTTGTACTCCATTAGGTTTTCCAAAGTAGGGTGACGTTGGAAAACCCTAAGTGCACGCCTTCGAGCACGAATGGCATTCCGACATTCTTCCGTCCACCAGGAAACGGGAAATCGACAGGGGTGTGTAGTCGACCGCGGAATCGATTGTTCAGCAGCAGAGAGAATCGTCTCCGTGAGATGCTGCGCCAAATTATTCACTGAGTCGTGCTCGTTGTACGTAAAGACAGCCAACTGGGTGTAAAGGTTCCAGTTGGCATGGTCCAAACGCCATCTGGGCATACGTGTGGAATATGTATGTTGCGTCAAGAGACTAATAAGACATGGGAAGTGGTCACTAGAGTGTAAATCAGAGATCACATTCCATTGTAAGGAGACTGCCAATTGAGGTGAACAAACTGCAAGATCAAGGTGCGAGAAACTATTGTGGGAGTCCGAAATGAATGTAGGCACTCCAGTGTTGAGAAGAGCTAGGTTGTGACTGTTCAAGAAATCGGAAATGAGTGTACCTCTCGCACAAGCGCGACTTGAACCCCACAGTGGGTGGTGCGCATTGAAGTCTCCCACCAACAGAAACGGTGTTGGCAACTGGGAAACAAGATCTTCTAAATCAGTGTGCGAGAAGTCATGGGACGGAGGCAAATATAGATTACAAATGGTGAAATGGATGTCTGGCAGTAGGATCCTTATTTCAACTGATTGGATATCAGACTGTATTGGTACAGGTTGCATATATATGTCATCTCTCACAAGTATCATAGCGCCTTGCTGGGTGTATCGCCTTAGTTGGAAAGCGTCTTGAGGACGCAGCTTAGTCTCTTGCAAACATGCAACCAGAGGTTCGTTTTCTTTGAGCATAAGCTCAAGTTCTGGTCTTTGAGTTCGAATTCCACGTATGTTCCATTGCAGGATAGCCATGTTGCATTGTGTTTGGGATAGGTAATTCCAAGGTAACTCTTCATTACTTTGGAATAGGCGGTTGTCGAACTAATTTAGCCCTTTTCTTCTCTCTTGGGCTGACGTTCTTTTCGGACGCTTTTTCGCGCCTCTTTTCCACTGGGGGTCTCCCAGTGTGGGCAGATTGGTCTAAATCCATGTCCTCTGCCGAGGACGTGCGTTTTCCCATAGCAAACTTGGGTTCAAGTGTCTCGAACCGGTTGCTAATGGGGACCGGCGAAGATGAAAGACGCCGGTCTGAGTCCACCCCTGAAGATTCTCCAGAAGACGATTTTCGAGATATTCGAGGAGATGTTCGGGGACTTTTACATCCCTTCGATGTACTGGGATCGGACGTACCATTTTCCTTGAGGAAGTCGTGTCTTGTATAAGCCTTCTTGAACTTGATCGGTGAGGCATCATATCTTACGGGCTTGCTTCTTTCTTGTGTTGATCTTGATGCTTTTGATGGTGATGTAACGCTGATGTTCTTTGCACTTACGGACTTTGTAGACGACACAGATGTGCGTGCCGATGTTGAGGGCTTTGGAATAGAGCTACGGGCAACAAATGTCTTTTCAGAACTTGTTTTCCCATTGAAATCGCTGGTCTGCGTTGCCATCTCTCTGCTCGCTACCGCTTTAGCAGCAACAGAGCTATAGGTTCCAGATCTGGGAAGAGAGGGTTGGCGTAGACGCAAGATCTTCCGGGCTTCTGAAAAGGGCACCTTCTCTTTAACCCGTATCTCTTGGATCGCTCTTTCCTCTACAAAGCGGGGGCAGTCTCGGGAACTAGATGGATGTTCACCTCTGCAGTTAACACATGAAGGAGCTGTAGTACATGCACCATCGTGGAATTCATCTCCACATTGAGGGCATGTAGCTAGTCACTTACAAAGCTCGCTAGTATGTCCAAAGCGCTGGCACTTGAAACACCTGAGTGGGTTCGGGATGAACGGCGTAACTTCGATGGATTCATACCCTGCCTTAATCCTTTGCGGGAGATCTACCCGATCAAAGGTCAGGAACAGGGTACGAGTAGGCTTCAATTCACCGCTTTCTTTGCGATGAACCCGATACACAGAGGTAACGCCTTGATCTTGTAAGTTTTTCTTGATCTCTTCAACACTAAGTCCGTCTAATGCGCGGGTATTTACCACACCGCGTGAGGAGTTTAATGTCTTGTGAAGGTCAGCACGTATTGGGTAGCTGGCCAACAGGTTTGCTTTTTGTATTTTAGCTGCCTGTTCTGCTGAATGTGCTTCTACTAGAAGCGTGCCATTACGCGATCTAGTGCATGACTTCACTGGACCAGGTATCTTATCCAGGCCCTTCTGGATTACAAATGGGCTCACCGAAAGAAACTTTTTTCCTTCCTCAGTTCTCGAAATTACTAAGTAGCGAGGACCACAACACTCGACTACTTCCTTTACATAAACTTTTGGTTTGTTTTTGTTTTGAGTTTTGGAACCCATGGCACATTAATCCTCCACCATTGCAAATGTCTCCGATGGCATGCTCACATCCTGGGCGCCACCCCGGCTTAGGTGAGAGTCCTGGGCTGGACCTTGCTCACCCTAGGGTCTCACCTCCCAATGTATAGACAGAGGGACCCAATCGCCTTCAGGAGTGCATCAGCACATGCAATGGCCCCTCCCCGGGACTGACCTTTATCAGCGGATACGCACACAGATCCTACATGATAACCAGGGGCTGGGACTTACGCAGTGACTTACCCAGTCACCCCTTGCGTCACCCCATCCTCCTACAACCCGCGCGTAGGTTATCCGTCAGATTGTGTACAGGGAGGTAACAGGTGGGAGGTCAAACACAAAAGTGGACCAAAGTTGATTGGGCGTTTGGCATGTGCCCTCTCACCTCTTGGAGGAACCCAATCGAGAGTATGGCTCGGGGCCCCGGGTACGCCAAACCCGTACCTACCTAGTAGGAGCCCCTGGGGGAGTTTGATTTCGGAGTCCTCTTCTCCGAGATGAGTCGTCGACCAAGACTAACGAGCCTCATCTACCCGTTTGGAATGTTCTTTGCTTCCCCTCACCTCTTGCCTACCAGTAGTCAAAATTACAGATAGTAGGCCATCTGGTTCGGGTACTGAGCCCCTCCGGCACGACAAGGCGACAGTCCTTCGGAGGGGTGTACAGTTGACAGTGCAATACTGGCAGTGTAGAGTTAGTCGCTGTGCACTCTGTGTTTACAGTCTGTTCTGCGCTATACCTACAAAGTTCAGTGTGATAGAATTATCACGTGCTGCTAAATTCAAAATATTGGTGGAAGAATTTGCTAAAAATAATTTCACCATAATGAAGAGAACATACAATGTAGCTTTTGTCACTTAAAATACCAAATTGTAAAGAAAATTGTTAAAACAACACTGTAATACAGAAAAATATAAATCACTTGCTGCATCGCCAGGTAATAAGAAGGCAGAAGAACAAGAAAGTTCTCTACATTCGGATAAGATAATGATTAGGCTGAGCATTTCTTAAACGCTAATGCCAAAAAGAACAGAATTTAGGCAGTGCCGTCGGAGTTGCCACCCCTACCCCTAATCCCTATACAGTCTGTGAGCATATACATTGCACCTTGTCCTACTGTCTTCAAGTGCTGATTCCGTGTCGCTTTCTCTGGCCACAGTAAGAGGTTCTGTTTATATGCAGAAATACAATATACCTAAATTACGCAAAGAGAAAATACAGGAATATATTACAGAATTCGATTCACAATATTTTACTGTTTATGGTGATATAATAGAATGCAAACTGTCATTCAGAAATAGGAGGCAACAAACGCTTTAATAATGCACAACATTGTCGTACTAAATTACATTGCCAACAGGTGCATTTAGTAGGTTAACTAAGCCGGGTGAAATTATGCCCTCTATCTCATATGCAAGCACACAATCTGATCTTTTTGCAGATTTATGCCACATGATGATGCGGGCTAATATCCTATTTAACAAATTACACAATCTGTCTTAAACGTTTCATAGAAAAAGAACCGCACCAAATGCAGCAACAATACCGCGCCGTGGTCGAGTGGTTAGACCGTTGGGCTATCACGAAGGTGGCCCGGGTTCAATTCCGAGGACCCACATGTGGTATTCGTGGTGGACGAAGCGGCGTATGGGCGGGTTTTCTGCGGGTTCTCCGGCTTCCAGTGCCACTCATTCCACCAACTGCTCCATCGTCACCTATCGAATCATCTATTTCGCCTACATTTCATATCATCCTCGCTCTTATACCTGGTGCTTGGCTGACTACCCTGTTCCAGATCTTCACTATGTCCGGTCCATAGGTTCTTGTGCTCCCCGGCAGGCGTCTGACCCTAGGCACTGGCTTGTAAGTCCTAGGGGGTGTAATTCCTCCATACGAGGAGGGTAATCAGATGAAGTACACATGAGCGTATAAGACCTAAATTAGGTATAGTCGACCATAATATTTGTAAGGGTAACTGTGTACTCACGTGGAATAGCACTCATTGTGTGAGTATTATAAAAGAACCGTATAAAAATCACTTGCAGTAGACCATTCATTCATTGATAGTGCACCTTATAGTGCAATGGGAGGGATTTCTATATCACACTTCAATGTTGCATGCAGACCAAGGAGATCGTAAGTTAAATTCCGTGCATAGTAATACCGCTATTCTTTTGCTCTACAGTGCTTGCATGGTGGCACGACTGGGAGATGGGGTAGGTCCCTGCATCGCAAGCTTTACACCTGGAGGTCAACATTGCAACTGGCAGAGCACGTTGACCAACATGTGCCTGCATTTGGCTACAGAACATGCTCCACATTTCCTATTTACGGATGAGATAATCGTGGAACCCACCAAACACAAGCTACTTCGTTACTTCAATGACTTCTTTGTCTGCTACGCCACATTTCACCATAGAGATCTCATCTGTGTCGTGGAACATGCCTGTCCCTGCACCAGAAATTACGCATACCGGTAAGGAGTATTTTTATTAATCGATGTTGGTAAGCAGGCACAGAAGGCAGAGGATAAATCGAGGTGTAAATAAAACTCAGAGAAGTTCGTACCATTGCTGAAGTGCTGAATCCGAGGTAGGATTGCTAGAACCGAGCGGGATGTCTCAGGATGTCTGTAGCTCACATTCGGGGTTCGATTTACGTGCTCGACGGCCTTTTTGTCTATCTCACTTTCGTTAAACAAAACTGTCATTGTATATACATAAGCACTATTCTTTTACGAAACACATCCACATATCTTCTGCTCGCCCTTCAGCATACAATTAATATAATTGTCTATATGTTTGAAATAGAAATGCAACATATTTCATTCACATTGTTTTCTGTAGTCACTTTTCTTTGATGAAACACTATCACATATCCTTCTCTACTCCCTGACGGGGAGGGACGAGCGTAGGGTATACTAGGGGTGGTCAGACACGAGGAGAGACGACATCAGAGGATAGCATCCCTAACAGCTGTTTGGCTTAAAACTGGCTTGTTTTGTCTAGTAGTCCCTCAGATATATAGTTTAGAGAGTTCTTTCCGCCGAATTTGGATATTTTGAGCCTTTTTGGTCCGTATTTTGTTTAAATGCTGCCGAAAATTTAAACACAAATGGGGCATTTAAACATAGCGCACATGTTAGACCTTTAAAAATGACGAAATCTAAAAAAAATTACTGCTTGCCGATGGCTGAAGGTCTGGTGAACACTTATATGCATAAACCTAAAAATCTTCAATTTGACAATTTTTCGGTCAGTTTTCAGTCTCAGAGTCCCCTAATCGCCTAAAGGTTCCTGTAATTGTTACTGTAAATGTCTATTGGTTAATTCAACCTTCCTTAAATATGTTTAAATATGTTTCAGGTGCATTTTGGTTTCCGAGAATAATCGGCTACCTCATTTAAGTAGCAATGTGCGTATGGCACTCAATGAACTGAAGGACTTCAAACTTCTTCGAAAGAATCCACGAGTCACAAGATTCAGAAACTGTGATGTGGAACCAAGAAAAGATGCTAATAAGAGAATAAGTGTTTGGATAAGGATTTTTCGCCCCTCTTCAGTACTTGAAGCACCTGAAGGGTATGTAATATCCAATGTTAGCATGCAAATTACACGAAGGAAAAACAAAATATCTCTCACTTTGTCATAACTGAATTTCTCTACCTTCTATGTCGGGGCGCCGGAGAGGTGGGGGAAAGTGAAGTGGCAGAAGCAGAACCAAGAAGGTACTGTGGTAATCGAAGCACCTGCGCTGAGTTGATTGTTGTGTTGACGTTTGAATGGGCCAGGTCGTCAAATCGGCGTGCAGCTTACGAAAACAATTATTAATTACATTAATTTTGTAAACACAACATGTATTCTCTACCTATATTTTGGTTACCCTTGTGTACATTTACCATTTAGGTAGATTTTGACATACAGTAGCTAATTTATGAATATTTGGTAGAATAGATTTGACAGTAGAAATTCCCAGTAGCACTCATCTGTTTGGTTACATAAGTTGTACCGAACATTGACAGAAATTTTAGACAAGTGCAAACAAATTTGGGAAATTCCTGTTGATTAGCAACTTTGCAAAAATTAATTAAATCACCACTGTAGTAGATTGCGTCGCACTGTAGTTTTATCAGCTCTGTTTGGAAACTTGATGGCGCTTTTTCAGTTTAGGTGTCATATCGTTAATTTCTTTGACAAATTAAGTGTCGGACTTTCCCTTCGGTATTGGCAACAAAATATAAATCTTCCCATGAAGAATTAAACGACGTTTGCTAACGGAGGGGAAGCTGTAATAAATGCTCCGCTATCTGCTACATGCTGTTTAACATCACATCTGCGTTGTGAGACAGAATGTGTTACTCTTACTGTCAGTCGTGCACATGCAGTCACAGTAGCTACTACGTGGGGAAGACACCGGAGCTGCTGAGTGCAGCACCGGCGCGCCCCAGCGCTAAGTGCTCGAGTTGAAACGGCCTGCACTAAGGCGTTTTTGAACTTGTCACTAAGACCTCTGCGGACACGAATCGATACAGAGGTACAGTTGTGTGGCACTAAGGTCTCTGTGGAGACATATTGAAGCTGCCACTTGCCTGTCATAGAAGCAGAGGTACGAACAACTATAATCACTCCATCCTTAGATCCGCATTTGATGTAAACACAAGCCGTCAATAACTAATCCGTGATACGCCGAAACCAAAGCACACCACAAAATATAGTACCTTAGATATTGGCGAATATCTATAAGTTTTAAAGATGTATGATAACTCTAGTAAAGACTACTTGAATATAACGCGATGTTTATTTATTTTTTGAAATGTGTCAGCAGAATAATCATACAGAATTCCTAGCAATGAAATTCTACGATAATTGTGCTATTCTCGGAATTTCGATATCGGTGACCAAAAAATATGATAAACTATTTTGTACTTCTTAATTTTAAAGCCTAGGCCCGGCCGGAGCCCCACAAATATTTTTAAAACTAGCCCTAACCCGACCCGCGGACCGCGCCTAGGCCTTGGGTATGGCATGGGAATGAGACCTAGAAGGCTAACAGGCCTGTAGCGATATGACCATGAAGTTAAAGTGACGTAAATTACATAGAGAGGTGGGAAGCTCATAGCTTACAGCATGAACTTTCAGGAGAAATATAAGATTCCTAGATAAGTAAACGGAAAATAATGCTTGTGTTGGGCATGATTGAGGTTATTGACTGTTTCAGGAGTATTCTTCTTCCTGAGATGGAGGACCTCCCTCACAATGGTAAAAACGTGATCCGAGCACCCAACGAAGTGCACAAGGTTCTAGCTCTTGCGAGACATTTGAGTGAAGGACAGCTTGGAACTACTGAGGCCAGCAAGGACACGGATGTACTTGTGGCTGTGCAAGAGGCTCCCAAACCACAGTACGTATCAATAGATCATAGGTTCATGCCTACGCAGGGTAATGTGATGGGAGTTAAGGGAAGTACATGGACCGGCTCTATCAGTAAATGTGGAGTTGAGGGCTTTGATAGCGTGCTGTCTGTCCACCAGCTCATAGTGCCTGACAGGAATTCAAACGAGTTCGCACGTCGGTAAATAAGTTTAGGTACACAGCGATATTTGAAGCTGGACCCATGCATCTGGTTTTGACCTTGATGGAATAATTGGGGATTATTGTATACTTACTTACCCTCAATCCTAAACTGGTAATGAAATCTCTCTATTATTCACAGTTTTCTAGAGCTAGGAGCATCAATATCGCAAAAATATAGATTTTGGCATTAAATCACGACGAATTACGGATTACAAAATCTTTCTTTCTTTCCCTGATTATCCTCCCGTTATGTAGGACCTACAAGCCAGCCCAGGCTACAAAAGCTTTTTAGATTAATTTCCTGATGTTTAGAATACTACAACGTATCTTTTTGTTTCTTAGTAAAGTTATTTTCACATTTGAAGTCATACAATCGTGACAATGCGCGAACACCGAGGACTGCACCGGATGGCAGGTACCTGGCCTAACGGGAGTGTGGTGAAGTGGAAATCAATTCGCAGTCCTTGCTTACATTCTTATTCACAACGGTTTGAAACAAGATTTTGAAACAGTGTTAATTCAGAAATGCATGCAGGTCAATTATAGTGCCCTTCAGTAAGTCTGTAGAAGTTCGATGTGCTGAAGTGTTTTTTAATTGTATGTGTTGTGTGTGATAGTGAACATGAACAGTGTGCTAATCTTGTCGCAATTTACCGGATATGTTCTATTAAATAGGTTGTAACGCAAATGTATGGCACAAATTGCAGGGCACATTCCTCACATATAGACGAAGAAATTGTGTTATATGAACATGGGCCTGGAAACGCTTTGTTTCCATGTTACAATTCATTTTCTCCAACTCATTAATCATGGAAAACACACACGAAGAGAACGTTAGAATCATGGGGAACACGATGGATCACCTCCTCATTTTAGTGTCCTTCGGCTTTTAAATAAAGATTTCGTGACAGATTGATAGGTAGAAGTGGACCAATTGCCTGGCCTCCACGCTCTCCGGAACTAAACCCATTGGACATTTATTTGCCCACTGGACATTTATTTGTGCGGACATTTGAAAGCTCTTGTGTATCGAACCCCAGTACCAGATGTTCAGAGTCTCCGTACCCGTATTATGGAAGGCTGCGTAACCATATGCAATGCTCCAAGGACACATCAGGGCATCCGGGACTCACAACGACGGCGGGTTAATGCATATATCAATGCTCACGAAGGAAATATTGAACATCGCCTGTGAGAATGAGGTACATGTGGTATACTGGTACGTTTTATTCTTGTGTTTTTACCATGATTAATCAGTTGGTGAAAATTAATTGTAACATGCAAATAAAGCGTTGCCAGACTCATGTTCACAGAACATAATTTGTTCGTCTAGGTGTGAGGAATGCAAATTTGTGCCGTACAATTTTTACATCCTGTATATGCAGAGGTTTTACATTAAAATCCCACCCTTGCAGTATAAGAGAAAGAGGACAACAAAATAGATGTTACAGGTTACGGTTTTGTCTATATATAATATAGTTTCGGCCTTTTCTTATGATTTTGCTGAAGATCCTCCGTGCTCAATTTAATTGTTCTGACTTTGTCCATTTTCGAAAATTCCTGAAATTTCCACTCCCTTCTACCCCCTTAAGGGAATAACTTAGAAAAATCCCTGCTTTGTGCTTGTCTATTTTGTGGAAGAAATTCGCTTCTATACTTGAAGGGGCTCTAATGACCTAGCTGTCGACGGGCCCTTAAACCCCAATCACTCACTCAGTCTATACTTAAAAGCTTCTAGACCTAGTAGTTTTGTTTGTGCATTGGATGAGTAACCCAACTAGCACTACCATTATAATTGTTAAATTTATTTGAATCTCAAATCCTAAAAATGATGGGTGATAGAAAAGTTCTGTTGTTCACTTATTATTTAAGATGACTATATATAAACATTTTTCAGGGTTAACAAAAACAGTGTTATTTACTGATGTAATGACTCGTCGAATTTCTGTGAGGGACCATATGCTGGTGAACAAATTGAAGTTTTGTTTTATATTGAGGACCTCTCCAATAAACTTGTGAAATAATTGGCCTCACAAACAGCACCATTTTTATCTTTGCTACTGCATACCTTTAGGAAGTAAAAAAAAGCATTGTATTCCATCCAAAATTTGATGTCGAGATTTCACCCTAAATTCCACAAAAATAACTTTTTAGAAAAAGCTCCATATTAGTTGTGTGTGTAAACAGGGTAACTAAGAAATGGATAGCTAGTTAAAAAAGTAAGCCTGGTATTTAAGCTCAGAATCTACGAGGATCCCACAAAAAACTTAAAATAAAGAAAGAAACAAAGAAAGTCTCCCAACTATCCCTTGCATGAATAATTTTCAAAAATGTTGATTTGGTATAAAAATAGCGCTACTACTTATCACGGGGCGTTGACTACGTCTCCCCTCCACTACTGCACCCCACTCATGACGCCTGTAGTGGGCAGAGAGGGGGGGGGGACGCAGTGGTCGGCGATAAGTCTTGGCCACGTTGGGCTTCTATGTCACTGGATCACGGTTATAAAATGGCTAAGCCAACTCTGATTAAATTATCACACATTGAAGACATTTTCATGACAAAAGGAAGTGTATATCCTAAATTTGTTAGGAATATCCTTTGAAGTTCTTCACTGTGATTGACTTTTGCATTTCCGCTGTAATGCGCTATCAAATTTTTGGGTGGATGCAATCTTAAGAATTGTCTGTAGAATCTGCAGAAATAAATGATAGTAGGTAGAGAATTCATGTGAGTGTAACGTACCAGATTTTTGTCATACCTCTCGTTGTTTCTACAGCGTTTCCTTTCCGTTTTGTTTCAGAGAGGCAAGGTTAAGACAAAAAGTAATAAGGTGCCCAATGAATTTTGTTCCTGGAGCCAAAGTATGCAATTGGTCTGGAAGCAGGGAATTTCTGTACATGCACATGATAAAGGCTCACGAGGAGCACGTGCAGCACACCAACAATATACTTCTGGAGCCAACAAAATACAAAGTGCTTCACTACCTTAACGAGATCTTCGTCTGTTACATCGCACATGATAACAAGGACATTGTGTGCGTTGTGCTGCATGCTGGCATTTCTAGCGCTCACTATTCGTACAGGTAAGTGGACAGTTCTGCCAACCGTAGTATCATAATTTCAGTATCGATAACAAATACTATATCATTCCCTTTGGTTTAGGATCCTGAATTTTGATAAAAAATAATTTGTTAAGGCAGTGTGTAGAGTGACCGCTGCGTAGCGATTTTCCCCCGCTGGAAGATCTGACACGGGGTGCACTTAGCCTCGTTAGGTCCTGGGGGGACCGATTGAGGAGCTACTTGACAGATAAGTAGGTACCCATGGTCGAGAATGCCGTATAAGTGGCCGGGAGGTCTCAGGAGAACAGAAACAAAGGAGCGATAGTTCAGAAACAAAATCAAATCTTCCATGCAGTTATGACTAACATAATATATTGAGCTTTGTTTTAAACATTCGTTAGGCTTTTATTGCCTCCCACATTTTGTTATTTGATTAGTCGTGGATAGCATCTGTGGTCAGTTCACACAGACATATTAAGAAGCTTTCCAGCAGTCATTAAATATAATTGGCTATGATTTTCCGCTAACACAGCTACATAGGCATTAACAGGATAATTTGCCATTCAGATAATATTGTACAGAATAAAATAATTTTAAGCATAGGTACTCTTTAGCAGCAACTTTAAAAGCATTGAAATTGTCAACTTTTCCCTTAAGATTATTAGGAAGGACATTAAATGTTCTTAGACAGTTGATAGCAAAAGTGAGCATTTTAACAGTTCATAAGTGTTAAGTATACAATAATTCCTCCACTCAGTGTTCTAAAGTTTTTAACACGTTGGTTTCGTACGAAATGTGACCATGGCCTCACTCAAGTAGACCAAGAATCTCAGTTATACAATGCTTGTGTAAAATGGCGACTCATTAGAATGTGAATATGGACTGTGCCTGAACCTATTGAAATTTTACAAGCAGCGGAGAGAGTGAAATTAAAATGCTTACCCCCCAAAAATCAAGAAACCAATATGACATTGCATACATCGTTTTATTATTTCCACTGCCTCCTTTATGTAGAATGTTGTGGTTTTGTAAAAGTAATTATGTTGTCAACACTGATGCTAAGCAAGGCAACAACTGAACATCGTAACCCGATGACCATCATGACCATGAAAAAGGTAAAACAATTCATATATTTATATTAATCTGTAATATATCTAGGTATAAACATTCAGTACTGTCTAAAATAGTGTATGATGCACGGATTAAAAGGATTTTATCTTGTTGGTAGGTTTCCTCAATTCGGCCTGTAGCCTCGTTTCAGAATCAAACCTACTCACAAAAGAAAATCTTCCTTTTAACTCTTGTATCATAAATAATTTAACTATTATGGTTTCATGATATACATCTTTCTGGACAAAAGAAAGTTTTGCACTGAAATGATGGATGTTACTCTTTTGTTTAGAGTTTATCTCATGAATTTCATAGTTGTAAGTGTGCCTCGATTGTATACAAAGAATTTTAGGCTCGAGAGTATAATAACAAGCAGGGTAAGGTCTGCTAAAGCGATTTTTCATGTTTCAGATGTTTCGCCATTGCTGTGACTCAAGAGTTGCCCCATTTGATCAGTGGTGTGCTACCTGTGCTGACAAAACTACAGGAACACAAGGCTGTTCGCAAACTTCATGACATCGTGCGTTTCTCTCACTCTGACATACGACCAAGGAAATATGGAGGAAACAGAACAAGCATCTTGTTCGAAATCTGCCCGCCGAGCAATGTCAACCGTCCTGGTGGACCAAGGTAAATATTATTGGAATGTTACCGTTAGTGCAGTGTCATCCAAAACGTTTCACAGTGTGTAAATCTGCACGGTATGCACTGTGAAATATCTAGAGAGCAAGGAGTTGGTGCGAGCGAGACAAACTATTCCCAAACCTTAAGTTGACAAAAGCACTTCCATAGAATTAACATGTTCATTGCCTTTGTTTTGTTACACAATAGTTGTTATGGATTTCCCTTATACTGCTAAAGACATTTAAGTGGTTAATATAGTGTATTCTCAAAAATAAACGTCAGAATTTATATGTAAAGTGTATTGAAATTGTATACTAGATAGTAGTGAAGTCATAATGATACTCCCCTGATTGACACGATTGATATATATAAAGTTAATAAGCAAAACCCTGTCTGAGCACAAAATTTTATCGAAATCGTTAGAGTCAGCTCCAAATTGCGCGGAAGAATTGCCTTTAAATATATAAGATTGCGACTGTTAAACGTAGACTAACATAGCCTAAGTCACCTTTCTTTAGGTTTGCTGAAAGTTCTTGACGAGACGTTTAATTTACTGGCTTGTTTGTTTAAATTGGTCCATTAAGTGAGAAATTATGGCCAAATTAAAGTTTAGAGTAATTGTGACTGTTATGCGTAAAATTGCGGGTTTTTTCAGGAATGAACACCTATATAGATAAGCTTAATAAGCAAAATCCTGTCTGAATACAAAATTTGATCGAAATCGTTGGAGCCGTTATAGAAGAATTGCTCGTTTAAATATATAAGATTTGTGGTGAGTGAATTTCTTGAAAATCTTTGTGTATGTCCTTGGAGTATGGTATTTAACAAAGTTTCTGTTGAAGTATATTGTTCACACACGCACGCACGCACGCACGCACGCACGCACACACACACACCCTCTCTCTCTCTCTCTCTCTCTCTCTCTTTCTTTTAGATTTATTCAGAGAGTCCCTGAACACTGAAATCTTGGGATAGAACTTTTGGGTGTAATGCCGTACACTCTTTACCAAATACGTGGTAAAGAAAGTAAAATTACCAAACAATCAGAAGAAAACTGAATTTTTGGATTTTCACAGATGCATTTCCATAATATGAAATTAATTGATATAATTGTTTGAAATATACAGTTTCTTCATACGAAAGTAACGAAGGATTATTTTTCTAGATACCTCACATTGCACCCCGATGAGGAGGAAAAATGGAAATTGATCTTTTGTGCCCTTAATGAGGATCACCTCAGTGATGGATGTCCTTGGATTGGAAATAGCTGGAAGTTTTGGCAGCACTTGATGGAAGAGCACATGGCGTACATTTGTGAAAATGACTCGATAACCTTGCAGCCTATGCAGTGTGGACTACTCCAGTACTTGGGCTGCGACTACATCTGCTATTGCACTTACGATAAGGGTGATCTCATCTGCATTATGTGGAGTGCAGCATATGAAAGACGGTGTCGTTACAGGTGAGCTAAGTTAAGGACATCAGTTGTAAAACTTCTAAAATTCACAATTATGTTTCAGTTTGATTAATTTCAAAGTTTAGTTTTTATAGTCTTGATTATTCGATGCTGTTGTTGATAACAAATGAAGTCCAACTTCTCATGCCTGTATTTTTGCATCTAGTTTTGAAGGCTTAGAAAGGAAGTTGTTTCTGACTGTTGAACATTTTACAGGTGCATACTCCAATCTGGAACAGAAGCACCAGATATCGAAGCAGATCAACGCTGTTCTCAGAGATGGTATAATGCACTCAAAATCATACCTACATCTCGAAGTGTAATTCGTTTCCCAAGTGATGCAGTGAAAGAAAGAAGAACTGCACATCAAGTTAATGAGGTCAAGTTTCAAATAATTGCCCTCCTTGGACAACAGCCACAGTAAGTACAGTACTTAATATTTTCTTCTTTTCTTCTTTTCTCAAAAATGGCTCTATTTTGATTAAAATGCCACATGTTTAATATATTTTTATGGCAAATTAAAGGTATATTTTGAACTTTCTGGCTATAGCTTATACAGTCCACTTCATTCTTGACTTGCATAACTGGTAAACCCTAAGAGATAGACCAAATCTTACTATACAAAAAATGTAAAGCTCGTTAAAACACACAAGTTAGATCCAAATGCATTTTTTGTGTAGTGAACTGTTTCAGAGATATTCCTTGCTATTTTTGTGAATTTTTCAACACTTAAACTTTTGTCAAACGGAAGGTAGTTATCCACTTTTTTCCTCGGTCGTGTAAAGAGAACGGTATTTCAAAGCTTTAAAATGTTTGACTATAGCTCAAATGTATTCCCATATTTCTCTTGCACCTAGAAGAAAATGAGCAATAAGATATTTTTTGGAAATGTTTATCTCGACTAACATGAAAAAGATAGAGGAATAAAAGTTTGTAGGAATAGTTAGTACAAGAGTAGAGAAAATCATGTGAGTGCAACACATAAGATTTTTGCTTCTCACAACTCGTTCTGTCACCGATGTGTTTAGAGCTATTTCCCTTAGCATTCCCATTTCGGTTACATCATACGTATGTTGTGTGTCGTGGTCGCTGTCCGTGTTTCCGATGTATACTTCATTACCAGGCAGCGAAACTTGGACATCGATGGAAGAGAGACGGATGATTTTAGGTTAACTGTGTTCTGCATTAGCATGCTGTTGTTTACACTGTCAAAGTAAATCGTGCCCGTTGATGTTTTACTAGGGCAGAGCGAAAAGTAAGGCATAATAATTTTTTACGAAGTAAGTTTAATGGTTAAAAAAACAAAAACAAATCTCAAATGAACTTAATCTTTTACCTGCTTTTTGACATAGTCGCCAGCTTTCTCAACACATTTCTCCCATCGTGGTAGCAGTTTCAGTATGAAGTAGAAGTCCGTCTGGTTGGACTACGTACAGCCGTTAGCAGACTGCTGATTTCACTGCTGCATCTGTCGCAAAATATCCCCAAGTGCTTTATCAGGTCACAATCTAACATGCAGTCTTTGATTACAAATTTCCCAGACAGCACGTCATAACATTGATAAACTAGTTAAAGAGAAGCAAACCAAGTGTCGGAAACGTCCACATAATTTCGTGCTGAAGGCTATTTTCGAAGTTTCAAAGAAAGTGACATGTTCTATTCTATTTACTTATCACAGAATCTTCTTCACATAAACTGGAATTGTTTTATTTTTTCACTGTATAGAGCCGAAATGTAATTGTTTATAATCTGTGATAATTGTATAATTGAAAAAGCACTAATATTACAATATCCAAGACGTTAGTCGTGTTATTAACACTAGATATCTTTCCTACATCTTGCATCCGGCATGCCTCAAAGTAATTGGTCTTCCCCTGCGGCAGCAGTATAGACCGCGGTGACGTCACACGCTGAACTCTAGTTCAGTGCGAGCATGTTCAGCGGTGTGAACTGACGTCACACCAGCACTATCTGTCCTCCCCTGTCTTATAAGCTAATGACATTGTCGCTCTACCCCGCCTCCTTCGTTTTGTGCATGATGTATTTCCCCTTCACTTACTCAGGTAACCAAGCATTAGAGAGAGATTTACTAGTTATAGCTTCACGGATGATCAGCCGCGTTACATTTAAAAATGTCAAGCTTTCGGCCATACGAAACTCTATGGCCATCATCAGGAATTGAGTAAATAAATGACCATCTCAAAATGGCCATCTCAAAACTATTCATTTCCTGATGAAGGCCATGAGTTTGAAATGACCATTTGTTTATTCAGTTCCTAAGATGGCCATGGAGTTTCGTATCGCCGAAAGCTCGATATTTTGAAATTTAACACGACTGATTGATCACCTGTGTACCCATAATTAACAACGGTCGCCGTGAAAGCTACAAGTCTTACATTAGAGAAGTTTGTTTTTGAGTCCCGCGAATGTATCGTAGCTGGGCGAACAGTAGGTGGAGGCAAATATGCCCTCCCTTCTTTGGTATAACTGCTGTAACCTATAGTGACCCCAAAACAACATTGTACATGTAGATTTAACATTGGGAGAATAGGATTTTTAATCTGCCGTTAAATTCTTGTTTCATGTGCTGCAGCCGGCCAATAAGAGAAGACAAGGACAACATGAAAGTGTGGTGCACAGTAGATGGTAAGCCTGGTACAGCACCTTGCCACTGGGTGGGACTTTGGAAGTCCTACCAACAGCACCTGGAAACAAGGCACCCACATGAGTATGCCTTGGACTGCAACATCGTGCTGCAGCTAATGAGATGCAAGGTGCTGGCAGCCTATGGAGACGCTTTCATCTGTTACACAGCCATTAATGGGGAAGCACTGGTGTGCAGAATCTATCATGCATGTCCATGTGCACGCAAGTACCCGTACAGGTACGTATCAGGTATAAGCACGGCCCGAACTTTCCTTACCTAAACAATATTGATAAATTACCTGCTTGCACATTTCACTTACACTTTATCAATGAATACTTTATTACAATACGTTACAAATACCTAACTGTTCAAATTTAGACTATTCTCAATTAATACGAACTTGCAAATTGGGAACCTTCTTTCAATATCATCAGAAGATTCTGGGACATGCAACAACTACTGACGGTTTGCAGTCCTTCTTCATCCAGGGAATACTTCTTACCTGTCAGTACATCCACAATCTTGCAATATCTACTTCTTGTTCAACACATTTTCCATTTTAGCAAAGACAAGTTTGCCCACTTTATATTCCATAGCTTAGATTACCTGCAACTAATTTCACGAAATCTTCGTTTTCAATTTCGGCATGACTAGTTCTTTGTCTTCTTGTACTTCATGGTTGGGACTTCAGCCCTTTCCGGCTCCAAATTGTTTATACCATAATTTCTTTGGTCTCCCTGATTTCCCTTTACATTGTGGCTTATAATTTATAGCTGCTTTGGGTATTCTGTTGTTGGCATTCTGTCCAAGTGTTAGCTTGCAATTTTCTTTATATGTCATAATTATATTATTTAATTCATCTACTTTTAATTCTTCGCGAATACTTACATTGATCTTCCTGTCCAGTTTTGTTTATCGTGCTATAGATCTTAGGAATCTCATTCCTGCCGCCCGTATTTCTTGCAGGTGTTTGTAATGTTCCAGTTTCAGATCCATATCTGACTGTTGGTATTGGCATGCACTTGCACAATTTAGTTATTGATTCTGGTCTTGCCGTACTTTTTAATGTTCATCTTATTGTTCCAGTTTTGGAATACAACTTGTTTAGTTTTTCGTATATATCTATTTCATTATGTATGATATTTTACACACAAGAAAATTGAATATTGAGTCTTGTTCCAGAATTCTATTTCCCAGCACTATTTTGGAATGGACTGGGTCTACACCTCTGAGTGCCACTGTTGTTGTTTTCTTTGCTGATATTTTTATCTTAAAATGTTGTACAATTTTGTTCAATGTTTATGCCATCTTTTGTAGTTCATCTTAGGTTTTTAGCTGTGACGAAATACAAATATCACCTCAAACTCTAGCTTCTTCTCTGTGAAAGCTGCATTATGACAGTGGACATGGTACGGCCCTATAAAGTAGCAAGTAGATTCACTGTACATTTCTTTAGAGGACAATTCTCTTTTGCAATAGCCATGAACAGCTTAATTGAAAAAGTCCACTTGTTTAATAAATAGAGTCACATTTTAATATATTTACAGGAATTTTTAGATTTTGAGGTCCTGAAACTTGATTTTACTAATACTACTAATGTACATTATTTTTGTAGTACAGCAATTAACTGACCTTCGTTTCAATGCACGTTTTCTGGGGAGTACAAACAACTATTTCCTACTCCAGTGTATTCTCTCATTATAGATATTTATAGATTACTATATCGACTTTGTTTCAGGGTTACACTGATGTCTGAAGACAGGAGGATACCAGATGTTGCCACAAATGTCAGGCATATTGACACGGAGCATCAAACGTTCCAGCAGATCCAAGATTCACCAAATGAGGCTCGCTTCGAGTCAGCCCTCGTGGAAGCAAGGAAATCTGCCTCAGGAAGCATTAGAATTATGATAGAGATATTTTCTCCAGTGACTCACAACAACTGCCAATCAACTTCAGGGTACGCATCCTTTAATGACTATTCCACTTACACGTGACTTGGTTGAAATTAATCATTCTTATGCATAACAATTTCAAATTGCAGCCTTCATTCCCAAAATATTAATAAAATTTCATTATCAACTCCCCTGTTTTCTACTTCCTGTACTACGTATAGTAATGTGAAAAATTCGATGTCGAGATTTCACCGGAAAATAAGTTTTCAGGCTCCCTGAATCCAAAAAAGCATTTTTAGAAAAAGGTCCGTGTGTGTGTCTATGTGTCAGTCTGTGGACTCAAAAACGAAAAGTCGGTTAAAAACCAAAGTTGGTAGTCGTATTTACGCGGCATAACTGGTAAACCGTAAAAGATAGGCCAAATCTTACTATACAAAAAATGTAGATCTTGCTAAAATGCACAATTTATGTCTAATTTTTTTTTTTTTTTTTTTTTTTTTTTGGTGGTGTGAACCATTTCGGAGATATGCCTTGTTATTTGTGTGAGTTTTGTCCTTTGTCAAATGGAACATCGTTATTCAATTTTTCATATGTTAACCGTGTAAAGAGAATGGAATTCGAAAGCTTTAAAATATTTGACTATCGCTCAAAACCTACTGTATTCCTATATTCCTCTTGCACCTACAAGGAAATAAGTAATAAGATAATTTCTGCAAATATTTATCTCAACCAATATGAAGATATAGGAATAAGAGTTTGTAAGAATGGCTAGTACAAGAGTAGAAAAAGTTATGTGACTGCAACACATCAGCAACACTGTAATTTCTTATGATGTGCATTATCATTTTATAAAAAAAAGTGTAAAATATTTAAAAAAAAAAACAACAATAATAATAAATAATGAATAAATAAATAAATAAATAAATAAATAAATAAATAAATAAATAATAATAATAATAATAATAATAATAATAATAATAATAATAATAATAATAATAATAATAATAATAATAATAATAATAATAATAATAATAATAATAATAATAATAATAATAATAATAATAATAATAAAGCAAGCTTTCCCTAGGCGCAAGATTTGCTCATGCCTTACCTCACGACCTATATTTTATAATACTTTGTTACAACAATACATGTGTATGTGTATTGTCAACGAATTTGTAACAACAATGGACATACAAATGAAGGTTGCATTGTTGTTAAGTTTTAAGTGCAGTAAATTTCTAATATACCTAACAAGGGAAAATCACACTGATCACCGGAGTATTTTCTGACCCTGTTACAATAAATTCAAAATTTTGTGCATATTTTGACTATTTATAATAAAAAACACAAAAGGAATATCTGGATGCTGAGAAGTCTATGTTCACATTAAAACAGCTTCTACGTAGTTAAAGCAGCCTTGGGGTCTATAAAGACCCCAGACACCAAGCAAGGGTTAATCTTGATGTGTTTTGCATAACTGGTAAACCGTAAGAGAGACCAAATCTTACTCTAGAAAACTATAGATCTCATTAAAAGACAAATTATGTCGAAATGCATTTTTTCTAGGGTGGATCATTTCGGATATATTACTTACACTTTTCTCAAATGAAAGGTCGTTATTAACTTTTTTTATGTCTTAGGCGTGCAAGGGGAACGGAATTTAAATCTTTAATATATTTAACTATTCTTACGAGCTTACTGTAGTGCTGTCCAAATTTGTCATGCACTCGGACACACTTATGCCTAAGGAGGCGCGGGCGCCATCACAACCACCGTTAGGACAAGTACGCTCGTTCTCAGAGGAAGAAGAGGAAGCACTGGTTAGGGAAGTAACGAATACAGCTTTAGGGGTACGAAAACATACTTCCTGGGTGTGAACTAGGAAGATATTCGGAAGAAAACAGTTTTGTCTTATTTTTACTAATATTAGAAATCGTCAGGGTAAAATTTGCTTATGATGGGCGCAAGAAAAATACATCACGGGCGCCATGGCTGCTGACAACGCTGGCCATATTTCCCTTGTACTTACAAGAAAATTAGCAAAAAGATAATTTCTGCAAATATTGATCTCAATCTACATGAAGAAGATAGAGGAATAAGAGTTTATAAGAATAGTACAAGAGTAGAGAAACTCATGTGAGTGCAACACATCACAATTTTATTTTGAAGATTCTCCAAAATTTCCTGAATAAAATGATATATCATTTATGCAGTTTGTATAATTAATTATTGTCATGCTTTAAGATTTTTAAAGATTAGAATGTTGCCCTTTAAAATCAGATGGACTATTCTGTCACACACGTTAACATGATCGTTTCACCGAATTTAGAGCAGCGCAAGCCTCCACAAAGGAGGCTCGGATAAAAAGGAAGCAAGTAGAGAGGCAGCTGAAGCACCTTTATGAGTATAATGATGACTATGATCCTGGAATAGATTGAGGTAGACTTGCAGAACATCACAAGATTTCAAACCAGTTCTTCTCAGTATGTAAATTTAATGTGCAGATATTTTCCTCAGTTACTATTAATCATAGAGGCTTGAAAGTTTGAACATTTCCTCGTTCGATATACCAAGTATTGTGTCTAATATTGCAACAGGGGTTGGGATGGTCAAAACTAGAATAAGTGTTCCTGTAAATAAATATCCGGAATCAAGTACCTGTTGAGATGGGAGCCATTTTACTTGTGTTGAGTTGTGTTGGACTTCATCCAACAATCGAATTGTGGTGAAAACTTTACTGTCACAAACGGTTATGGAAAAAAATGGTTGGATAAATATTCATAAACAATAAACAGGAGTTGTGATGCTTTTCGCTATTCTGTCCTCTGATAACATCTGCAACTTATGTCGATACTACTATAGGAGATGCCCCATGCATTCTTACGTATGCTTCAACTCCTCTTCTCAAAGAATCCAGAACTTTTTCGACCTTACCTGGCTGTTCTCGGGTTTGGGCACATGCATTGGTCTTGTAACTTATGCACATTATCGATGAACTTGGCATACCGCAATGGCCTTAAATGTCCAAAAATCCATTGGATTGAGGTCTGGCAAATGGGGAGGCCATGCTACTGAACCTCTCTGGCCAATCCATCCGTTGGATGAAGTCCATCGTCCGGTGTAAATACTCAAATAGGTAAAATGGATCATATTTTAACTGACATTTCTTTTCGGACACATGTTTATAGGAACATTTATTCTAGGTTTGCCCAATACTATTGTTGCAACATCATTTTTAAACACCCTGTATATGTTCTCTGTGAAGGAGACTTTTTGAGTTCACTGTTTAGTAAGCTTATGTGCGTGTAAAATTGCTTAAAAATTTGATACATTTTTAAAATTTAGTAATTATTTTCGTAGACTTAACCATTTGAGGTATTTTAATAATTCTGCTTTCCAGAGTGGTTACGTATGTTCAGAACATGCATAATTTTTTGAGTTCCAAGTTGCAAATGGTTGCAAGGGAAAAGTTTCGTGCAACTTTGGAAAATATTTTTGCACTGTATGTTTTATGTGTTCCACAAGTATAGCACTTTTGGGGAAACCGGCTTAAGGATCAATGCCCAAAAGATGGAATATTTGGTTGGAGGTGGGGAGGAACAGGACTTTGCACTTCCTGCTTTGGGGACTATCAAGTCGGTTGATCGTTTTAAGTACTTGGGATCAATAATCGAGTCATTTGGAACCTGTGAGGCAGAAATAGACGAATACAGTTAGCCAGAATTGCAGTGCGCTCCCTAAACGGGGTTCTGTGGAGTCTGGAAGTTCACTTTTGCAGTAAGAAACTTATCCTGAATGCCATGGTAGAGATCATTCTAATGTATGGATCAGAACGTTGGTCACTGACCCAGCGAAACAGACAGAGATTATGTGCAGTTGAAATGGAATAGGGTTAGGCGTAGCTGCAGAAAATCCCGACTAGAAAAAGTCCGAAATGAGGCTATACGAGATATAAGTAGTCAACCTGAACCAGTCACTGATCGAATTGATAAGAGAACTCTAGAGGTTCCTGGCGTCAGGTTGTAAGAGGCAACCCCTGACAAGATGATATGCCGTAGAAGTTTTATGTACTGCTTTTTAAAAAATGTATTTTAAAAGAAGCATAACCCATAAACCAAAATATTTGTCATTTCATTCTGATTATCCATTAAAGTGTTGGACTATTTCCAATGTATATTTATTTTGTAAATTGATACTTGCTCACACTATGCTGTCCCCTAGTAGCAGATAAATAAATTAAGTCATGGGAAAGCAAAGCAGGTTTTTATTTTTAGTGCTAAATGATTTTAAAACTGGTCTAACTTTTACAGGAATGAAGAATTGGGTTACTTTTCTGATGAGGCAGATGAGTTGAAGGAGCTTTCGACATTCTTCAGTGCAAGAGGAGGCAGAGGATAACTTCAGTAATATTGGTACATCTGTTCAAAAGTTGTATTATTCAAATACAATTCGTGCCTATACTACCAGCACTACTGACATCATCAGGTTTTTCCTCTCTTACAACTGACGAATGCAGGATTGCATACTACTTACATACTTTCTATTACACCTGTTGCCTTGAGAAACTGCAGCTGAATTTGACGTTCACCTTACTACTCTTAGAAGGATAGTTGGGCGCTAAAACAGTAATTTAGAAATTATTGTTTTAGTTTTCACAAAGTGCCATATTAATTATTTTACTGTTTAATGGTTCTCCTTAAAGTTATTTAAGTTATTTTAATGGAAAATAATTTAAAAAAAAAGGAAAAAAGGACAAAAAGAAAAAAAAGAGAAAGAAAAAAAAAAAAGAAGAAATACGTTATACACACAGGTGTCAATGAAGTACACAAAAATAACTTCAGAGACTGATATAAGCAACATGACCTAGGCAACTATGGTCCAGGTCTAAACATTACGCAATTATACGGTGCTAAACATATTGGTTAAGCATATTGCTGATAAGTTGTTACTAAGGGACCCTGGAACTGAAATGTGAATTTTCTATATGTTTAAAAGTATGAAATCAATATTTTGCACACTTAAGGGTTGTAAACTACCACAGAAAATTGTAGAAAAATTATTAAATTTATTCACAATGTGAAAATACTTTAGTATTCAAAATATTCCACGAGCATCAAAAACTAATATATCACAACAGTTTTATTATTTTAAAAACCCTAATTTCCCAACAAATACCATCAATCTCTGGCAGAAGGAAAAATAATTATTATTAAAGTAATTAACTTCTTTTAAAATATGTTTGTGTATTTAAATTGTTTAAAGTAAACAAATTTTAAGATTTTGAAACCAAAGACTGAAGTTAAAGTCACATACACAGAACACATGCTGGAAAATTATAGGAGAATGGCACAAACTGCAATGCGCATTGAGTTACAAAATGTGAAATCGAGAAAAACCAATTTTTAGACAGTTGATAGTAAAAGTGGGACTTTAGCACCGACATAGAAATTTGAACAGACGGGCCATAATTCTCTGATCTCGAACTACTTTTTTAAGACGTCTTCATATTCTCTGAAAATATTTCAGCGTAGTTCATTGACACCTGGTATGTGTATTAAAACATCTGCGCAACAGCCCTTAGTGGGTCTAGGCATGCCGCCCAGCCGCTGCGTCCACCACCTCTGCGCACTACAAATGTCATGAGTGGGGTGCAGCACTGGGGCTGGAACATAGTTTATATACATAAATATAATTAATGTGCTTGATTTCAAATTATTGAAGAATTATGTTGATGAAACAGAAAAGGAAACAGTTATGCCACATTTTTCTCTTGTAATTTGCCTACCTAGATGATGTAAAGGCTGTGTTTGTTGACTTGGAAATATTTAATCCGAGTAGCTGTTTTTCCATGCTTTATTTTTTCACCAATTCCTATGTGTGGAATTGATTTACAGACACAAAGTGGCAAAATCTGAAGAAAAAAAAAGTTAAAAAAAAGTAAAAAAAAAAAAAGAATAATAAATAAAAAAGAAAACAATAAATAAAAAATAAAAAATAAAAGACAAAATAAAAATAAATAAAAAGCAAAAAAAAGTAAAAAAATTACATTTTTAATTTCTTGCTTAGTGTTATAAATTAGAATTTCATCTTTTAATATATGTGTGCTTTATAATTTTAGTTAGATTTTAAGTATATTTTTAAAACTGGTATTTATGATGGTGAAACAGAAAAGGAAACAGTTATGCCAGTTTTCTCTTGTAATTTGTCTAGCTAGATGATGTAAAGGCTCTGTTTGTTCACTTGGAAATATTTACAGACGAGCAGCTGTTTTCCATGCTTTTTTTTTCCCACCAATTCCTATGTGTGGAACTGATTTACAGACACAAAGTGGCGAAAACTGGAAAAAAAATATAAAAATAAAGACTAAAGAAAAAAAAATACAAAATAAAATAAAAATACACAAAAAGTAGAAAAAGTAAAAAAAAAAAAAAAAAAAAAAAAATATATTTTAAATTCCTTGCTTAGTGTTATAAATTAGAATTTCATCTTTTAATATGATGTGTCTTGTACAATTTTAGTTAAACTTTAAGTGTAGGTACTTTTAAAACTGGTATTTATGATGATGAAGTAGAAAAGGAAAAAAAAAAAAAAAAAAGATACAAAATAAAATAAAAAATAAATAAGAAGTAAAAAAGTAAAAAAAAAAAGAATACATTTTTAATTTCTTGCGTAGTGTTATAAATTAGAATTTCATCGTTTAATATGATGTGTATTGTATAATCTTAGGTAAATGTTAAATGTATTTTTAAAACTGGTACTTAATCTACTATTTTTCACTCTGTACCATTTCAAAGAGAAAATGTTAAGTCTTAAACTCTTTAAGAGAGGTATATTTTAGTCCATATTTCAGTTCATTCTACAAATTGTCAGATAAAATATGGGGAGTCCATATGTCCAAGCATATGAGTTTTTCTTTGTAAATTTGTTTGCGTTTTTCTCCGTTTGTACTTTGAAGAGTTATTTTCTCTGCATCGCATTTTCTGATGTAAATGACCCGTTTTTTCAGGTACAATTTTATAGCAGATAGCTAAATAAAACTTTGATATGATGAATAGAACATAAATTGTCACTCGTGAACTTTGGTGCTAATAATCTGGTAAGCCATATTAAAAAAAGAAAGCAATTGTTAATAAATGTTTATAAATCGAATAATTACGTAGAGGAATATTTTTTTTAAAAAATAAACCCTATTGAGCTTAGAAGGCATGTACTAAAATTTTCAGTGCGACATCTGTAATGGTTTTAAAGATTATAAAGGTTATAAAGACAGGAAATTTAACATTGGCGGAAAAAGGTTTTTAGTATCTCCTTAACTGTAATGGCAATGCAAAATACTGTTTGTTTTTCTTAATACAAATAAGCAAATGGTTATGTTTATTTGTTAGACATTTCAAACCATTATGGTTCTCTAATTTTTCGCGCCCAAATGACCTAGCTCTCGATGGGCCCTTAAGCCTACCTCACTCACTCTCTCTTACTCTCTCACTCACTCAGTCACTCACTCAGTGACTCATTCATTCACTCACTCACCCACCCACTCACTCTCTCATTCAGTAACTCACTCACTCACTCACTCACTGAGTCACTCACGCACACTTCGCTCACTCAGTCATCCAGTCACCCTCTCACTCACTCACTCACCCATCCACTCACTCACTCCCTCACTCGGTCACTTACTCACCCACTCATTTACCACTCTCTAAATTCCTGCTAATACTGGTTCTTCAGAGCTTTTCGGCCTTTCGCGCAAGTCAATCGGTTGCTCATGACGTCAGTTCTTTGAAGCTAGTTTTATAACTAGTGCCTCAGCGAAAGGACCAGATCAGGTCTAGGCAACTGGTACTCTTTGAGCATAGTCCGCTCACTGCCTTGCACTGATAACTGTATGTTAATCAAGTAAAAAAAACATGAAGGTATTCGGCGAGTTGCCCAGACTTGGACTAGAAAGTAGAGGGATGAATGTTAACAGTTTCGATGTCACCTTAACGAGATTGAACGTGTATCGTATCTTTCCAGCATTTATATTTGGAATTTCTTTCGCGTGTGTCTCATAAACTCGCTTCTCAGTATGTATACTGGTAGGTACCTCAAATAATTGGACAGTTTTGGTAGTGTAGAGCATCTCGGATTTAATGGCTCAACTTTTACATTACAAGTAAACGAAAACTCAGCTATGCAGAATAAATTAAGAAATCCACACATAAAGCAAAATAACAGTATTGTAACCAAAATACAAAACAATTGGAGCATTTAATACTGTCAAGCCAAAGTCAAATATTTTTATCCTGTTTATCATGTTATGTCTCGGGAGTTGATAAAATTATGAGCAAGAACTGAGAAAAATCATTCACACAACGACCAATACCGTAACGATACTTTCCCCGTCGTATCCTTTCAGTGGAAGTAGCATACAACTATGCAAATTTTGTGATCGGTGGTCACTTTCATCTCGCGTGCAAAATGTCCTAGTGAAAAATAGTTCTTGATCACCGCAGTAGATTAACGAACACTTAAACGGACTGGCGGCAAAGGCTGAATAAATCTGAAGATCCACTGTAAGCTTTTAAGTATACATTATTTTAAGTAATTAAACTAGCAGTACTGTAATTATGAGGTTTTCCTTGCCTAGTCTTTTTACGAGGCCATTGTGGTTTCCTCACGGTTGTAGTTTCCTGTTAATTAAGTGTGAGGTAGGTTCGACTTCTTGGTTTTTAAACTGTAATAGATATTGTATTTCTTTTATGTATTCCATTTATATAAGTTAAGCTTTAGAAAGTAACAAATAAGATTTGAAAATGTATTGATCTTTTTTATTAATAGTTGTTAGATGTTTTTATACTTTTCTATGCAGTTGATGATTCCATTATACTGCTTTAACTGATTGGTAGCTGTAACTCTATATAAAATATTTGTACAGTAATTTTCCCTCACACTGTGGCCACCGTTCGCCGGGTCGCGCTCTGGCCTCGTAGGGTTGATCTGCCGCGCTTCCCATTCTCGTAGTTATAGCTATCATTGCAATGACAAGCACATATTTATTATAAGAGATGTTAGAAATGCCCTCTTCTATCTACACATTGCTACCATCTTCTCATAAAATTTGCATATGCATTCGAGGGTTTTAGTATCCGAACTTGAGTTAATTTCTGGCCTGTTGTTTTTATGGGGATTTGTACCATACACTTTATTTTTCGAGTTCACTAACATATTGCGACAAAAATGACAAAAGTCCAGTCTCTCGCTTAATTTTCTTCTAACTGAATACACAAGACTCAGGTCTCTTTTACTCATTAGCGTAATATCTTTCGTGATATTGCAACTCACAGCTATTTTCTTCTTGTAACCTTGACTCACTCCTTTCTGTCTTTCTTCATTTTCTCTGTCTCTTAAACAGCTGACTGACGATACAATTAGTCGACACTCATAACTGCTTCGCTATCTTCCTTCACGACGCGACCTTACACGCGCAACTGACACACACACACACACACACACACACACACACACACACACACACACACACACACACACACACACACACACACGCACGCACGCACACACAAGACTATCTCTGCGACGACTCATGTCTTTCACTGATCATTAGCTTTCGTTGCCTCGCCTCCTTATTTAGCGAGGATAACAATACGGACCATTCTCGAAGTTCACCTTTTCTGGAACTTCTACAAATACGCCAGCTGCCGGACACTTCGGGAATAATCTAGAAAACTCTTTTGTCTTGGTCGCTCTGATTGTTGACACATGTTCAAAAACAGTCCCTCGAGGCAGCCTTACCTTGAGCGTCTTTATTTCACGTACCGCCTTCGCTGTGAGGCAGCCCGACCCGCGCCTTTGCTATGTTGCCGCTGTCACCGCGGTCGTCGGCGTCACAATATGAAAATCATCCAGTTTCTCTTCAGTAAGAGCTGGATATTTTATTCTTCCCCTCTATTCGAGAATGGGCCCTTGTTCTCCTAAATTTGTTCACAAATCTTTGCAAGGTTTCTGTGTTTGGGATAGGTAAACTCGGAAATTGTGTTTTCAAATCGCCTTCTAACTCTCCTTAAAGTTTCTTTATCACATATGCATCCTACATAAAAAAATCTTTGTGGTAATGTGCAATCGCTTCAAGGCATTATGGAAAACTGTGTAATCATCAGTAACGTTCGTAACTTATCACTAGAAACTCACCAATTTATACCAATAGGAACAAAATTAACTGGATGGTAAAATTGTTAAGAAAAGTTGTAAATATATAAACATGGAACAAAAAAGAAACATTGGCTTTAGTAAAACTGCTGTTCGCTCACATCATGCTGTTACGAATTACAAACAAGCGCAGTGCATTGTTTACGGGCTACGGCAGTCACGGATGATGTCGTGGGTCGTTACAGTGTGAGGGAAAAGTACTTTCACAATTAAAATAGTAATTTTATGATTATGCATTTTGTATGAAGGTATTATACTTGTATTAACCGTAGAATGACAAACTTAAACACCATGAATATGCTATATTAAGGACAGTGGTATGTGTGCCAGGCTCAATATTGTGTTAAACTGTATACATTTCAAAAATCATAATTCAGAGGAGTTAACTCTGTCATAAGGTATTGAAAATTACATAATCTATCCAATACATGTTTTTAACATGCTGATAACACAACATTTGTAAAATCACTTCATAATGTTTGCCAATAAGGCTTTTAACTGTCTATAAATGAAATTCTAAAAGCCCATGTTATTAGTTAGTGACACATACTTGCCACAATTTTGTTTACAGGTTTTCCAGTTTTTTAGGAGACATAAAGGGCTTAATGATGCTGGATTAGTTTTTTATCCAGTGAAATATCAGCTCTAAAAAGTTGTGTATAGAAAAAGTATTATTCCACTTGAGGTACATAATTTTAAATTTTTAAAAATTCAATATATTACAGTTAAAAATTATCCTTCCATTCACTTTGTTAAACTAGATGGTTTGTAACATCACAAAACATTTCAGCCAACTTAAGTAGTTTCTCAGGAAAGTGTAGCTAAAGCTGTAAACATTTAAACATGCGGCAAATGCAAAAAAACTAAATAACCTTTTTTTTTTTGCTCACTCACCAAAATTTAAAACATTCCTGACCCATAATCTGTTTGTGCAAATGGTTTATAATCCTGACCTAAAACAAAAAATCAATGTTTTCAGCCATTCACACATAATACTGTCCTTAATGATGCATTTTTGCATATAGAACACTATGTGACTTTATATGTATTTAACCTATCATATGGTTGAACAAAACAATTTACCTTTATGCTAAAAGAAAATGAACTGTAAAAAATTGATTTGTAATCATATTTAATTACTTTGTTTCGGTTCATAGGACAGAAAAGTTTGAATGATTTTAAAACTGAAGGTGTACAAAGATGTAATTTATACTGAACAGAGAAGTTTTGTTACAAATCATTCAATCATTAATCAAACGAAAATATGGGATGTTATTGATTTATGGTCAAAATAATTTCAATCATTATACCGGGTGCGTCTTCTAAGCCTGTGGACCGGGTCGTATCAATTTCGATCGAAATAACTGTTTTGTACCGCTGTGCGTGAAGTGACCTAATTAGTTTAACTATGTGAATTTCATAAAAACACAAATTGTTACTGTTAGGGTATGTTTTAATGAACATGATTAATAAATGCATAATGAAGTTGTAATTATAATTTAGAAAGATAAGGCATTATTATATAATATTTGACTATTTATGGCTATCGTTTCATACAACAAAGTCATTAAGTTGTTCTGAGAGCTTACAAAATGCAGTACTACATATAAATTAGATAACATTTGCAAGCCCATATAATGATCATTGTGAACCTCTGATTCGGAAAGTAGTGCATTTAACAGCGACTATGACATCATGCCGGACCATCACACACACACGCTTTTACATGCTCCATATGGTCGTAGCAGGTGTTCGAAAATTTTTTTTTTCTATTAGAAAACGTGCCACAGCGAGCATGAATGGCTGGAACTTTGTGTTTATAGGCAAACCCACTTTGTAGTGCGTTTGGAAAGAATACATAATTCGCCCACAATCTTCTCAAAACATAAACATAAATAAACAAAACCCCAATTTCTTGAGGTGTGATTTGATCTTCCGACCTTTACCATCTATTTAAAGCATGTTAACCAGTCCGGTAATAGAGCCGGTGAACAAGGAGCACCACCTTGCGCTGGGTGCCAGCACCTGCATTTCACATCGTCTGTGAAATACGGGTTTGCCTAGTTACCAATCCACAGGATGAGAAGACTCACCCGGTATATTGATTAGCAGTATTGATAATATGTAGCGTGCAAAGCAATCTAAGCTGACATAATCTAAACAACACATATTTTTTTAAATTTTCATACAATTTTTTAACATTTACACCATAATAAGTATTTTAGAATTTAAAAAGGATTTTAACAACAAATATGAGACTGATATAAAGCTCTGTTTATTCTGATTGTAGTGTATGTAAACATTATTGTATTATACCTTCTATGAAGTACATAATAAATCAGCTTATGTAAAACAAAACTTTCATTTCCTGTGGAGTACCTTCCCTATCTACAAACATGCTGCTCTTACATAGATTCAAGGGGCAATTCTTCGTGATAAAACACGAAATCTCATATGCTGAACTTACATGACTTTCTCTACTCTTGTACTAACCATTCTTGCAAATTCCTCTTCCTTTATTTTCTTCGTGTTACTTAAGATAAACATTTGCAGAAATTATCTTATCAATTATTTCCTTGTAGGTACAAGGGCAATATGAGAATACAGTGGGCTTTGAGCAATAGTCATATGTTTTAAAGCTTTGAGATTCCGTTCTCTTTGCACGGTTAAGATAAAAAAAATTAATCACGGTTTCCAAAATTCACACAAATAATGAGTATCACCGAAATGTTTCACCCTAAAAACAAATTTATTCTGATATAAATTGTGTATTTTAGCGATATCTACATTTTTCTATAGTAAGATTTGGTCCATCTCGTATGGTTTATCAGACATGCAAAAGTTATCCAGAGAAAACAGGACTACATAGGCTATAGCCAGAAAATTTAAAATATACATTTCATTTGTCATAAAAATATCTCAAACAGATGGCTTTTTAATCAAAATCGTTAGACACAGTTTCGAGAAAATAAAACTTTTCTAAACATTTTCCACGAGGGTGAAGCAATTTTCTTCAAAATCTGATATCGTATCCTTAAAGCATGCTAAGCTTAAATACCAGCTTTGGTTGTTAACCGACTTTTCGTTTTTGAGTTATGCTGCCCACAGACTGTTAGATACGCGCGCGCCCAGGCGCGCGGGGTGGATATTTTTCTAAATTTGATTTTTTTTTTTGGGTTCAGGGGGCCTCAAAACATATATTTCCTATAGAATCTTGACATCAAATTTTTGGTTGGAATACAATACTTCCTCTACTTCATTTACGTAGTAGAGAAAATAAAAACCGTATTTCATATAAATTGTGTACATTAATGAGATCTGTTACGGTTCATCAGTTATGCAGAAGTTATCCAGAATGAAGAGGACTTCCAAGTGTTGGTCTTTGTCCAGCAGATTTATTCATCAAAGCTCCAGGAATACGTATCGTCATATTTGTTTACAGAGTTCCATCTGTATAAACTAGGTACCAGTTTCTTGGGACCACTTTGGTTACTCCTTAGAGCTCACAAATAGCCTGTATTGTGAGCGACTGCTCTGCAGCACTAAAATGTGTCAAATAACATTTTTTTAAATATTCGCCAGAAAGTTTTTTGTCCACTACGGGAATTAATTTTCTCCTATACTGCAGAGAACAAATTCTTCACTGCTGGAACTTCTATATACATATAACAATGCTCCAAAAATGTTCTACGAATCACCCATTTAGAACTTCTTTCTTCCATTCTGGTGCAGTAACTCGTGTACCTCAGATGCAAAATAGATTGACAGCTTTATGCGCAACCTGTGGCCATCATAACACGCGTAGTTTCTCCTTGGACCACGGAAAACCATCGCCCACTAGTATTACTTCTTCTAAAACCTAAACTAACTAAACCCCGGCGCGACAGTCCACGAAGGGCCAAGGCCCACTACAGGCGTCATTGGTGAGGTGCAGTACTGGAGGGTGGGACGTGGTCAGCGCCCCGAGCCCTCCCGGCCAGTTATGGGGTCTTCTAGACCTGGGGCCGCTACTTCTCCATCAAGTAGTTCCTCAATAGGTCCCCCCCGGGAAATAAGGAGGCTGAGGGCACCCCGTGCCAGACCTCCCAGAGGGGATAAAATCCCAATGCTGGTACCGGGGATCGAACCCGGGTCCTCCGCACCAGAGGCAAGCGCGCTACCAACTGCGCTACGGAGGCGGTCATTACTTCTTCTTGTTTACCTAATTATCCTCCCCTTATGTAGGACTTACACCCCCTAGGACTTACAAGTCAGCGCCTGATGTCAGACGCCTGTCGGGGAGCAGAGGTACCTCTGGACCGGACAGAGTGAAGATATGGAAGTGAGTTAAGAACCAGGTATGACAGTCAGGAAGAGGATGCTATGCAATTAGGCGTAATGAATGATTGGATAGGTGACGAAGGAGCAGTTGGTGGAATAAGTGGCGGGAGAAACCGGAGAACCCGGAGGAAAACCGCCGCTTCGTTCACCAAGAATACACGAGGGTCCCTGGGATCGAACGCGGTCCACCTAGGTGGTAGGCGAACGTCCTGGTATTATATTACAGTGAAATCTCGTTTATCTGGACCAACTGGGACCAAAGGCAATCCGGAAAATCCAAAACTCGGATAATAAGCAAAACAAAATACTTAAACAAGCAGACTTGCCGTTTATGACGATAAAAACCATGTTTTGTAACAAAATTATGTGCAGTATATAGTCCGCATTGTTTACAAGATATTAAAAATATAAAAATCTTAACCACATAATATCACATCATTTCTAAACAAAGGATTGATCCAGAGTTTTCTGTTCTAAACACTTGTGGCATTTGAACGAAGTGCGGTCATGAAAACGCTTTATCATTTATAGTTCAGGTGGAGTCGAATCAAGGTCAACGTTCTCTTCCGGCGCTATTTATAGCTGGTGAAACATACCGCACCATGTGACACACTACTAAATCTTTCTTGAACTCAACAGGTAGTATTTTACAGTACAGTACGTATTATCATAATTTATTGCACATTTATGCAGGAATCGTACACTGAATCAAACTAAAAAGCTAATATTTGGCGTACATACTTATAGTTACGTTCTCGCTATCATAGTTAAATTTATTATCTAATGTGAACATTGAATTTAAAAAATCTACAAATCTGATCCGGATAAGGGCCGAATAAACGAGGTTGAGTTGCCTTATCAGTCCCGGAAGTTTTATTTTTCCTAAAGGGAGTTACATTTTTGCATAGTTGCAATTGTCGCCACCAGGATGGCCTTTACCGACGGTAGCCTTTCAGATTCTCTGCTCGTTCACTACCACGTGCTTATAGTATTCATGGTTAATACACGTATTTACTTCAATTTAATGCTAAGGCAGGTGTTAAGTCTCTTCTATGTGTTTGGATGTAATTAGTTAATGATTGTGCAGAGCTATGTGTTCTAAAAGGTAAGCAAGTTGCCATATAAATGCAATGTGATTTAATATGTATTAATCAATATTGGATTTCTTAAGATTTTCAATTATACAGCATGTGGTAGGCAAAACTTATTCGAAGAAGATTACTAACAATGGTAAAGAACAACACATTTACTTAGGTATAACAACGTGTGATTTAAAAATGCATGGTGGAAAAGTTATTTATGAATGTATTTAAAAAAAATTTAGGATTTTCAGGAGCTAAAAACGATTCCACCAATGCCTTTGTTCTTGGGAAAACACGTAGACCCGACTGATTTTGAAGAAATGAATGTAAAGCGAGGCGAGATAAGTCTGTAGTAGCGAACTGACTTCTGTGTTAAAATTGTTGAAATAAACCCACAAGTAGATTCTAGAGCAGAAGAATTTTCTAGCGGAACAATAGCATACATGGAGGATATTTCACAATGATTTACTTTCTATGACGTCAGCAGTGTTTCGTACCACTGGAATTTAGCTTTTATTTATAAACACTTTCTAATTATTGTGGTTCTGAGGTCCTATTCTATATTGGGGTGAAAGATGGCTTAATTTTTCTCCAAGGTCTCTTTATCAGGATTGAGTCTCTGTCACGTACCGCAGATCAACAATAGGGGACCACGGGTTTATTTCTCTTCCGAAAGAATCACTGCTAAGGATATTTACCCCCAGAAAAAATCCATCGACCTCCACCAGGTTTGAACCCGCGACCTGGGAACCAGGGGCTAGCATGTTAGCCGTAGATAGATGAGGACAATATACTTCACACCCAGTCACATCAGAAATCCAGCTATCTATACTAGGTTACCGAAAATCCAGTGTTAAGTTTGCTTTTTCATTTTTACGAGTATATATGTATAGTTAATATTTAACTATAATTTTGAATGCCTATCGCCTTATGTAATCGTATTTTAATATAAGAACCTGTTCTATTAAAATAAAATTAATGTTAATTTTTGTAAGTCAACTTCCACCTAAAAAGTCCAAAAAGGAAATGTTTCCATATTTTGCAGATGGCAAAATAGACAGAATCAGGCATTCCTTCATGGCATATTGAAGGATATATATTAGAAAATTTTTCATTGATGTGAAGTGTGATTGGTGCAGAAATGCAAATTATTGCTACACGATGGTGCAGTTCAATTCTAATAGATTTCACGTACATATATAATGAAGCCAAGAGTGGCAACCCCTTGGAATTCATGGAACCGAAACTCTGTGGGCCTTTTCTATTAGGGACGGTTCCTATTTAATACACTAACTACACAGGTAGGAAGTGCACACGCTACTTAATGCGCGTCAGCTCAATAGGGAAGATTACCGAGTCCTCGGCAGGGTCCAAGGTACTCAGCACCGTCAACTAGTTCTCCAGGTTAGTGCAGGAAAATGTTGAGACGTCTTACACACCAGCCGAGCATCAGCCAGACCTAACTAATCTCCCGTGGGTATCAGGAACCACCACTCCGCCGAGTCCAACCCAATCCGAACAACTTTCTTCTGGGAGCCACTCGGCGAGCTTCTAACGTAAGAATAATTACTAGTGCTAAGGGTCTGCAGCACCCACAGCTGAAGTGCTCGGTCCCCCCCCCCCCCTTATGGGTATTTAATGAAAGCGTGATCTCAGTGATGGTAGCGTTCATTATCCTACAGCTTCATTCGTGCATACTACGTGTATTTTTAGACTTTGTTCAAAGGGCTGTGAAGAATTTCCCATACTGTGGTGTGAAAGCAATTGGGGTGTGCTTAAAACTACAAGTTTTTTGTTGCTGCATTGTTATTCTTAGGACCATCCAAAACTGGGCGGAGCCGTGATGGAGTGGTTAGATCGTTCGATGGTCCGGGTTGGATCCCAGGAACCCGCATGTAGTATTCGAAGGTGGACGAAGGCGGCGCCTGGGCGGGTTTTCTCCAGTTGCCCCATCACTCATTCTACCAAGTGATCCATCATCACCTTTCCCTTCATCCATCTCGCCTACACTTCTTCCTCACTCTCAATCCTAGTACTTGGCTGACCACTCGCTTTCAGGTCTTCTCTCTGTCTGCTCCATAGGTTCCTTTGCTCCCCGACAGGCGTCTGGCCCTAGACACTGGCTTGTAAGTCCTAGAGGGTGTCAGTTAAGACGATAAAGCAGACGAAGGATCATCCAAAACTTTTAGGAATTGATGTCTGTATATTTTCCCATTCTGTAAAATGAATTTTATTTGTGCGGTCAGGATTCTTGAGAGGCCAAAGTACTTGAACGCAAGACCTCGTGGTCGCAAAATTGTTGCATAGTAGCTATACGTATAGGAGAGGGACCGTCGGTGACCAGCGCCGAGCGGACGGAATGGTAACTACATGCAGTAACAAAGAGAAGTAAGAATTGCCGAGGCGTATAGAGCATAACGATCTATGGATAAACAAACGCAAAGCTGTCCCGGGTAATAAAGCCTGTTACATTCGCTGGAGGTCGTTTCAAAACAGTGTATGCAGGTGATTCATGCGTACACATGGACAAGGCAAAGCTATAGGTGCACCTTCCCCACCATAGGTTCCGTGAAAGCTTCAAGTTGCGAACTTTAGGTGGGGACTACTTTAACTCCTCCTATTGAATCTAGAAAATTGCAGGAGTACGTGGTTATCAGCAGATAACGCCTCCTTATCATCAGGTAAGTCACGCCCCATAAATATATGTTTATATCTTTGTCCTACTATGGCGGAAGTTGATTTGCGGAGAAGTACTTACTGTAATGTGTCATTAAGAACTCCCGCTTTAAAGAAAGACAAAACAATGCGATAGTTGGCAGTCGATAGCAAATTCTCGGGCGCCGGTGTTAGAGTCGATCTCACAACGAATGATTCAGCGTGCAGATCAGGTGATGGTCACACGGAAGCATTTTCTTAATGCGGCAGTGCTACTGAGGATTTTATTTTCTATGTAAAAGTTTTCTAATCTCAAGGTTACACTTTTGGTTTTCAAAACAATTTTAAAGTGATTATATAGTGTTTTTTCAAATCACAAGTTGGATCATCAGCGCTAGGTAAGACATTAATTTATTCATCTGTTTTGTTCTGTTTATACACACATTAGTGTACCATTGTTGATCAGCAGGGAAGTAAAAACTTGGGTGCCCCTTACAATTTTGCATACTTATGTTTATTTTTCTTTCTTTTGCTTAGCCTTACTTTTTAATTTTCTATTACATATAGCAACTACGGGAGATATTGTATTCCACTAAAAAATTTCGATATTGAGAGTTCACCAGAAATACATGGTTGGAAGCGCACTGAATAAAAATATCTGTGGTACAGTCACTGCTCTTGTACTAACCATTCTTACAATCTCTTATTCCTCTATCTTCTTCGTGTTAGTTGAGATAACCATTTGCAGAAATTATTCTATTGCTTATATCATTGTAGGTACAAGGGCAATATGGGGACATAGTAGACTTTGAGCGATAATCAAATCTTTTAAAGCTTTGAGATTCCGTTCTCCTTGCATAACATATAAAAACTGAATAACGATGTTCCATTGGACAGACGTATGCTCTCCAAAACTCACACAGATAACAAGGAATATCTCCGAAAAGGTTCACTGTGCATGAAAATTGATTTAGGCATAAATTGTGAGCTTTAACAAGATTGACATTTGTTGTATAGTAAGATTTGGTATATCTCTTATGGTTTAGCAGTGATGCTAAAGTCATCCAGAGTATGGAGGATATCATGGGCTATAGTCAGAAAATTCAAGATATTCATTTCATTTGTCATAGAAATATCTCAAAACATATGACCCTTTAATCAAAACGGTTACATCCATTTTAAAGAAAATTAAAATTTTCTAAACATTTACCATGTAAAGAGTAGTTTAGGGTGTAACTGTTTTCTTCAAAATCTTTGTGTCGCATCCTTGAAAGACATTAGACTTAAATACTAAATCTAGCTTTTAACTGACTTTTCATTTTTGAGTTATGCGTCCACAGACCGACACACACACACACACACGCGCGCGCGCGCGCGCACACACACACACACACACACACACACACACACACACACACACACAAACACACACACACGGACCTTTTTCCAAAAATGCTTTTTTTTATTCTGATAAAATATCAGATTATTATTTGACATATTATTTCTGATAAAATCTTTACATCGAATTTTTGGGTAGAATACAATACTTCCTCTAGTTAGTATACGTAGTAGAGAAAGTAAAAAGGAAAAGTCTATTAAGTACCAAAGTTGGTATTTAAGTTCAGCATGTTTGAAGGGTGGTGTAAAAATATTTTCAAGAAAATCCCCCCCCCCCCCGGCCACCCTTTACACGGCACATTTTTAGAAAAACTTTATATTCTTAAAAATAGCTCTAACGATCTTGATTGAAATAGCATATATTTAAGATATTTTCACGACTAATAAAATATATATCATGAATTTTCTAGATATATCCTCAGAAGTCGTGCTCGTTCTGGATGACTTTTTCATAACCAGTAAACCGTAAGAGACAGACACGATCTTACTACACAAAAACGTAATCTCTTTAAAACGCACACATTTATGGCAAATACATTTTTTGTGCAGTGAACAATTTCAGAGACATTCTTTGTTATTTGTTTGCATGAGTGTCGGCAGACATTTTTCCAGGGGGGGGGGCACATGTTTGAAATTTGCAATCAGATAATATTAATCACTATTTTATTGTCAAAATTTATAGTATTCGTTGCATATAACCATGTTAATTTGTGTTAAATAAAAATTGATCTTTTAAAATAGTTTAATAGTCAGTAATTGATTGCACATTAAGTTGACCAACTTCCAGGGAGGGGCTGCGGCCCGCCCTTGCCCCCTCCTTCGCGACGCCCATGTTTGTTTAGATTTTCAAATACCTACAATTTCCTCAAATAGTAATACGCTCTTCGCTTTTTTTATCCTTTGGCAATGCAAAGAGATTTCAAAGCCATCGCATAGCGACCAACACTTTAAAGATTTGACTTTCGCTTAAAGCTTACTGTACTGCCATATTTGCCTTGCAATTACAAGAAAATTAGTTATAAGACTCGTATTTTTTGGAGGGGGCACCCAACTTTGTGCATTGTTAGTGAGCTGAATTATACGTTTTTGGTTATGTTTATGTCAATAATACATTCAACTTTGTTGGTTCCTGTAAATGAAATATATTAATTTATATGGTTATATAGGTTATGTTTATACGTAACACATTACTGAAATGCACGAATTAGCAATACGACAGGGCAACGTTATTTTTTCCTGGGTTGCATTTGATGATATTGATGACGACAGTGATGAAGAAATGGGCCTAAATAGTGAGAATGTTATCAATGTGCATGAGGCAGTTCAAGCTCTAGAAATTATAAAACGATTTCTCTTATCGCAAAGCCTAAATGATGGCAGCATTTCTGTGATTCATGCATATAATCAGCTCGATAGACTAATTACACAAGTGCAAATAAGTTGATGATGTGTTTAGAACAGCGCAAGCATTAAAACTCAGAAACCTTGTACTTTCTATACTTCGTACTTAGAGAAAGTAAAGGAAGTATTGTATTTAGCCCAAAAATTTATATCGAGATTGCACCTGAAAAAAAAATGGCATTCTTAGAGAAAGGTCTCTGAGTGTCAGAGTGTCTTTATGATTCTGTGAACAACATAACTCCAAAACGAAAAATCTGTTAAATACGTAACTTAGTACTATTTTTGTTCAGCATCTTCTAAGAATGCAACACTAAGATTTTAAAATTACCCCCTAACCCAAATACCCCTTTCATGGAGCATTTTTCGAAGATACTGATTCTCTGACGAATCAAACTACAATTTAATAAAAAACATAATTAAATTACATATTGAAGATATTTTTGTGACAAATGAAATTTATCTATACTTTTCCTTTTTAGGCATGCTGTGCATACGCGTGCGCGCGCACACACGCATACACACACATATATTTTTCTAAAACGAATTTTTGGTTTTAGGGCCTCAAACCATGTATCTCTGGTGAAATCTCGAGATAAAATTTTTGGGTAGGATACAAATTCTTATTTCCTTACTAGTGCAGAAGGTGAAAAAACAGCTGTGGCATGATGTAAATTTGATAAGATCCTAGATCTCCTTTTTTCCAATAAAACAGTAGATATTTTAATATAAGGTATGTTCTACTATATGAGATTAAAGCAGTTATATTTTTAGGTGCTCAAGTTGAATTAAAAGCAATAACACTGAATACATTTGTGAGTTAGATCTTGCAATAAATTATCTATTATTCGATCAAAAGTTATTAAAATATTAGTGACTTTCTAACACCTATAGGAAGGTACCCCTAGATGACTTTCTTTACCAATGATCATTTATTTTCATATAGTATCTGTAAGCTATTATACGTAGTAGTGACAAACGTTTTCATTTTGTTGTACATAGAGCAAATTGAATCGATTGCCAAATGTTTAAAAGCTACTCGCTATATGCTGGCATACTACAGAATTACACACCAGAGACATTGTAAGAGACAACTTCATTAGAACAAACCTTTAAATGAATAAGTATTGAAAAATTCAAACGAATACTACACGTGACCTCGGAAATGTATAATTCTACAAACAGAGCAACAAACTGTCAAGTTTATGTCCTCTCTTAAAACCAGCGATGTCCAACGTTTCCGAAAGAAGGGCGTTGGCGTTTACCTCCTTCAACTATACGCGGAGTTTGCCTCTCTTTAAACTCCAGTCGTGCATTGTGTTGCAGTTGGTTACATGCACGTTACTGATTTTAGAGGTGTTTCACCAATGTAAAACGTGCTGCGTGGAGACTATTTTATCTTCGTTCAGTGTTAGATCGTTCTCTTTTGTCCATCTACTAATTGGTTGAAGGCCTGCTGTAAGTCCCTCTCTGAGGTTGAGGTCGGTGGCATGTCGCCCGCATACATCAGAAGGTTTACATTTTTGGGTTTATTGCCTTTTCAACGTCCCCCGTAGCTAAGATAAAGAACAAGGGGCTTAGCGGTTCGCCCTGCAGTACTCCAACAGTTTGCCGTATCAGGTTCGCTTTGGCTATACCATCATTTATTTCCATCCAGTTGTTAGTTTGGAGATCTCTAATGAGTGGCAGTATGTAATGTCTTGGGCCTAAATGGTTGTCCACGTTCTTCATTAGAATGGTCCTGTTTATCGCGTCAAACGCCTTGGAATAGTCAATGAAGATTACATGCAGCTTTCCTCCACGGTTTGCTAAGGCCATTTCTATATCAGGTTGGAGACAGTGCACTGCCTGTGTCGATAGTCTCACTTCTGAAACCAAACTGTGGATCGGGTAATTTCTCGTCGAAATCTCTAAGACGCTTTCACAGTTGTAAGAATCTTGAGTAGAATGTTTTCCAGCGCAATACCTTTGTATGCATTCGGATCAACTGTATTACCTTTTTTCTTGTATGGCATTATCATTTTGATTGTTTCCACTTATCTGGTTTCAGGCATTCATTAAGGAGTGTTGTGAGTGGGGCGTTTAAGAAGTCAATCAATATTTGGCGACAAAGTCGAAGCGCATAGCATTAGAAGATACACCAAGTGATCCTGGTGTAACCTGTTTCGATGCAGACTTTTAATATGGTTCAATTTGGAGAAACTCTGCTCGCAAATATATGTATACATATCATTCTTGCAAATGTTCATTTCTTTATCTACTACATTTTAATCGACATATGCCTTTTCAGACATTACCTTATGTTAAATTTCTTGTAGTTGCAAGGGGAATATGAGAATATAGTAGGCTTTAAGCGATAGGAAAGTGTTTTAAGAACTGGTTGCTATGCGATGCCTTTGAAATTCCGTTCTGTTTGCAAGGCTAATGAATGACAAAATAAATGAGATATGCCCCTTTAAAAAAGTATAGATATTAACAAAATCAAACAAATAAATAATATCTCGGAAGTTCAGACAAAAGAAAAAAACGAGGTATTTGGCATAAATTGTGTGTTTTAACCAGATGCACATTTTTATTTAGTAAGCTTTTGCCCGTCTCTTAATGTCCACCATTTATGCTAACATCATCCAGAATGAAGAGGTCTTATGAGGAAAATCCCAGAAAATCCAAGGCATAACCTATAAACGGCCATGGAATCACCTGTTTGTATCTGTCACTGGATACTGACTGCGTGTCACTCAAAATGGAGGAGTGGAGTGGGGTATAGACGCTCATTACATAAGGTTCTCCAAAGAGACAAGGTTTGACATCCCTGCTTAGAACTGAAGAGCCAGATTGTGAACAACGGTTAACAGAAAATCTTGGGATTTGCTTTAGAGTTGATGCGAGCACTTCTACGAAGAACCTGCAACCTAGACACTGATCCCTTTTAGAACGTTTCCTTAACAAAAAAAAAAAAAAAAAAAAAAAAAAAAAAAAAAAAAAAAAAAAACAAAAAAAAAACAAAAAAAAAAAAAAAACAAAAAAAAAATTAAAAATAAAATAAATAAAAATAAAAATTATGGCGTAATGGCAATCATGGCATCTTGTGTTTATGCGATCGTAACCGCAGAGCTGCCTACGTATGAATAACACAAGCCGCCAATGCTTAGCTCAAGATTGAGGGCCCTAAGCTGCAAGATGTACTCATAAGATCGACCTCGATCAAGAGGATTTCAGTCCCTCAATTATGCTGGCAATCGCCTCTTTTCATGCGCACTGCGACAAGATGACCTTTTTGTTGACATTGCACCATCATTTTCCTATAAAGAAAGCGTCCCCTAAAGGATAGGGCAAATACTTAAGGTGGTCATACAAAATCAAAAAACAACCCTTAAGCTATTCTAATAAATTTTATTTACATTCTAATACTTACTATTCACTTTCAAGGCGGGGCATGGACTGACGTTTCGCCAAAGGTTATTTTAAGTAAATTGTGTTTTAAACAGATCTAATTTTTTGTGTTGTGGTTTTATCTATAAACGTTTATCACTTATTCAAAATTATACAAGCTTTCTTCCCAATGAAATGGCCTTCAGTGCCTATTTACAGAAATTCAAGATATACATTTTACTTGTCATTTGAATATCTTTAATGCGCAATCAATCACAATCTTTAGGGCTATTTTTGCGAAAATAAAAAAGTTCGAAAACTTTTCCACTTAAGGAATAGTTTGGGATGAAGGACTTTAATGAAAATATTCATGTCGTTATTTGATAGATAATGCATTTTATGAAGTTTTAAATTCTCGAAAATTTCGTTTCCGAGTTCTATTATTCGCACACGGACTTATTTCTAAAATTGTTTCATCCAGAGGAACGAAACATGCATTTCTGGTAAAATCTCGTTATCTAATTTTTGTTTAGAATGTAATACCTTTTACACCGGTTACGTGGTAGAGAAAGTTAAAACAGATAAAAGGAACATGGAGAACGTCTCAAGAGTTTCAAGAGTAATAAAACCATACGTTGTTTCTCAAGTCAAGGACCCCGATATGACCAAATAAGTTAAACAATTACAAGAAAAATAGCTGACAGGTTGTGTTATTTATCAGCGTTCTATTTCAGCTATTGATTTATAGACATCTATGACGTTTATTGACGCATGAAGTTATGCTAATGATTAGAAAATAGAACAATGGTCTGAAGAAAACAGAGTTGTATCATTTTACACATTGGAGAATATGTTTGCAGTCAGACTGCGGAATAAAACAGTATTTAAGAAAAAAAAGTGCTTAGTTTTACTTTACAATGTATTAAGAAGGGGAAGTATTGTATTCCATCCAAAAAGTCCAGGCTCCACCGGAAAAGTATGTTTTGAGACCACCTGAACTAGAAGTGTATTTTTACCAAAAGGTGCATGAGTGTCTTTGAGAACAGCATAACTCGAAAACAATATATCGGTTAAAAACCAAATGTGGTATTTAAGTTCATTACCTTCCAGGGACGCGACACTAGGAACTACCCTTGAAATGGAACATTTTTCCTACAATTTTCTAAACTATGCCTCTAACGATTTTGATTGACATAACATATTTATAAGATATTTTCATAAGAAACGAAGTTATATCTTGAATTTGCTAGGAATAGCTTCTGAAGTCTTCTTTATTCTGAGCGACTTTTGACATAACTAGTAAACCGTAGGATATAAACAAAATCTTAATACATCAGAAACATAGTTCCGTGACACATACAATTTATATAAAATTCATTTTTTTTTTTGTGGGGAAAGCATTTTTAAAATATTTCTTGATATTAGTTTTCGGTTTAGAAAACTTGTACTTTTCTCAAATGAGTTGTTAGTCTCTCTCCCTCTATCTCTCTGTTTCTTGACCACACAAAGAGACAAAGTCAAAGCCCTCACATAGCGATAAGCTCTTAAAATGTTGGACTATTATTTAAAGCCCATTGTACCTACAAGGAAATGTATAATAAACGCATTTCTACAAATGTTTATCTAGATTAATGTGGGGAAGATGGAAGAAAAAGTTTTCTTAAAGTAGTTTGTTCAAGAATGGGCCCAGAAAATCATGTAGATGCAATATCAGACATTTAAAAATAGAGTTTAACGCCCACTCTTACTTTGTGCGACATCACAATCGATTGACTCTGCTATACACAAAACGATAATTGGGAAAGGAAGTTTGGGAAGGAAATGTTCCAGGCCCAAGCTTGGTGTATTTTCCCGGCATTTGCTAATTATGAGGGTTGAGATCACCTGCAAAGTACCCCAGTCACAAAGCATAGTCATAGAAGGATTTGAACAGTAGACTTTCGTTTACAAGCCCCTACATTAGACATCTTGCTTCCCGTTTTGATAAACAATGACTGAACCTTCAGCTACCCCTGGATTTAAAATGCTAAATTCCACAATGTTAAATTAATATCTATGACGGTTTTATCTGAAGCATATAAAGATATCTTTAAATTTCACTTCAATATCTTTAAAATGCACTAGGGAATTCATTTTCAAAACAATTATAATCTTTTGTAAACAATGTCACGTTGGAAGTTTAGAAAAATATCTATAGATTAGAACATAAGGATCGACCTTCAGAGAGCCATCTTTCAAAACGATGTATTTACTATTTATCTTTTCCTTTCAGTTCTCCAGAAAAATGGTAAAGTATGACATTCTATTCTAAACAAAGAGAAAACAAAGTGTAACTTCTGCTTTAAAACTAAATTATAAAACCGCTACAATCTTTGAGAAAATATCCTCTAAAATCATGGTTATTTTTATCTATTCCTCATAATTTTCCAGAAAAAAGAAAGCATGGCATTGTACTTTAAAAAAGGTATAGTGTAATACATTCTTAAGAATGTGATATGTTATTTACACGATTTTCTCTATGAATTGCTTAACAGAATATTCTTACAAACGCTATCTATCTACTTCAGGTTAATTGAGATAGATATTTGTAGAAATGCCTTTGTTACAGATAGGTAACAGATACAGATAGGTATAATGGTATTAGAGGAATACAGTGGGTTTAAAGGGTAGGAATATATTCTAAGTATTGGTTGATATATGCTGGCTTTGAATGTGGAGCCCAGAGAAAATATGAATGACTTAGCGTTTTGACACTAATGAGTATTTTAAAGTTGAAACCAATAACAAGAAATATTTCGAAAAGCATTTCACAAAAAAATGTGTCTTTTAAACATATTATATTTACAATAAGAGAGAGAAAGAGAGAGAGAGAGAGAGAGAGAGAGAGAGAGAGAGAGAGAAGGGAGAGAGAAACTATTAACTACATTATGTGATTCTTCGTTTTCATGTCTTACTCCTGCATTAAAATCCCCAGCTAATATAAACCAATGTTTTAAGGTTTTCAACTATTCGAGTATAACACGATTTATTTACTTTTATGTTAGCTATTTTATATTCGTTTTAACTTAGGCATATCGCGGCCTTACAAATATTTGCACATTCAATATTGGAATTAGAACAAATATTACACATTTTTATACATACTTATACTTTTCAAGAACCCTTTAATGTACAGCAATCAGGTGAGGAGTTATGCACTGTTTGAAGTTCACTAGATATTTGGCAATGCTGCCGCCACCGCTGAAGACTGGTCATTCGGCGATGATGTGCTTGAAGGTGAGTTGTACGTTACATTTTTGGCAGATTTGTACTGTTTTAGAGGTAGTTGTGCGTAATCTTGGTGTGATCTAGCCTTAGTCGAAAAATTAAAAGTTGATCCTGTCTAGATTTTTCACAAGCAGTTGGGTTACGCTGCTCAACATCATATTTTACATTTTGCTTTACGAGGTGTCAAATCATCTCGTCTTCCACTCTTGAAGTATTTTTCCCCACTTATGTGATAATGTCACTGCACGGTATCACAATTTCTGGGTCACTTAAGAGGATTTTCGTGGGTATTATTCTTTGAATTTAATTCCACGTCAGTTTCTCTGGAGTATGTGATGTTAAGCAGACAAATGATATTGTGGCGGTTCCTAGTGGAGAATCCCATAAACTTTCGAGTGCAGTTGTTATTCTTTATTTTTCTTAGTTCAAGTCAATAAATGTTTTGGTAACAAGCTCAACAATAGGTTATTTAAAAACTGCACTAAAAGTCATATTGGTGACCTCCGATGTGATGAGATTACCGAACGAGATATTTGGAAGTGATTAACAACTAAAAGAAACGCATATTTGAACGGGAAAGTGAAGTAATAAAAATCTGAGGTGTTGCACTCACATGACTTTCTCTACTCTTGTAATAACCATTCTAACAAACTCTTATTCCTATATTCCATGTTAGTTAAGATAAACATTCGTACAAATTATCTTACTGCTTATGTCCTTGTAGGTGCAAGGGGAATATTGGAATGCATAAGACTGTGCGATAGTCAAATCTTTTTGACCTTTGAGATTCCGTTCTCTTTGCACGATTAACACAAAAAATGAACTACGTTGTTGCATTTCGCTAAAGTTCTAAGTTTTCCGAAACTCACACACATAACAAGGAATATCTCCGAAATGGTTCACCCTACAAGAAAATTTATTGAGACATAAATCGTGTATTTTAGCAAGATCTACATTTTTTGTATGGTATGATTTGGTCTATCTCTAACGGTTTACCAGTTATGCAAAAGTCGTCCAGAATAAATACTACTACAGGGGCTATGGCCAGAAAATTCAAGATATACATTTCATTTGTCATAAAAATATCTCAAACATATGACATTTTAATAAAAATCGTTAGAGCCATTTTCAAGAAAATCAACATTTTCGAAAAATTTTCCATGTAAAGGGTAGTTTAGGGTGGGGATATTTTCTTAAAAATCTTCGTGTCGCATCCTTAAAAGACATTAAACTTAAATACCAACTTTAGTTTTTAAGCGACTTTTCGTTTTTGATTTATGCTGTCCACAGCCTGACTGACTGACACACAGACACACACACGGACCTTTTTCTAAAAATGCTTTGTTTGGATTCAGGGGGTCTCAAAACATATATTTCCGGTGAAATCTCGACATCGAATTTTTGGGTGGAGTACAATACTTCCCCTACTTACCAGTAGAGAAAGTAAAAACATGGACAGCACCGACGACAGCACTGAAGGACCGCTAACCACAGCATCAAACGAAACGGAACTTGCACGTGTTTCAATGAATATTCCGCCGATCTGGAATAATAATAATAATAATAATAATAATAATAATAATAATAATAATAATAATAATAATAATAATAATAATAATAATAATAATAATAATAATAATAATAATAATAATAATAATAATAATAATAATAATAATAATAATAATAATAATAATAATAATAATAATAATAATAATAATAATAATAATAATAATAATAATAATAATAATAATAATAATAATAATAATAATATATGTATATATAATATATTATATAATATAATCAAATATTTGGCCTGGATTAGTTTATTCCCTTCAAAGTACACCACTGAATAAGATTCCATCCTCCTTTTTAGAAGATATTGATAAATTAATAAGAACATCCGTCAAAGAAATAGTTGGGCTACCACATGATTGCCCCAATGATATGATATACGCTCCACGTAATCTTCGAGGAATAGGACTAATTAGAGCTGGTTGGGAGGCTTATATACAACATTTCAATATAGCTCAGAAGCTTTCACAGATACAAGATGATCATCTACGCTTGTGTCGAGATACTCAGAAAGAGAAGAAAGAAGCCCTTTCCAATTTGAACATTGACATTAACGATGAAATCATGTCAAAATCAGGACGATGGCTTCGAAAACAATTACAACTTAAATCGTTTGATGCATGGTGTCAGCTACCTCACAAGAGAAAGGGGATTGAGACATATAAAGAGAATCCCAGAGCCAATTCGTGGATGAGCAACAGAAAAATCCTGTCATGTTCTGAATGGACCAATGCCATCAAAATGTCAGTAACACGTCAGCAGTAAGATCTGTGCCCGGAAGAAATCAGCGAACAACACTATGTCGGCACTCAAATTGTAAAGAAGTGGAAACCCTTGGGCATGTACTAGGATATTGCCCAAAGGGAGAATTACTTCGCAACAATCGTCACCATTGTGTGCGTTCATCAATTTCTACAGCCCTTCGTAGAGCCAATTGGGAGGTCTATGAAGAGGTCCATTGCCTGTCTGAGGATGGTAGTCATCGAAGAGCAGATATCGTAGCCATCAAGAGGGATGCAAGAAAGGGTCTCATTCTTGATCCAACAGTAAGAATGGAGCAACATTTACAGCAGGCGACACAGGTGAACGAGGAAAAGGAAGCCATCTACCAACCATGCATTCCTCACCTTAGTGAGAGATATAATGTACCTGAAAATGCATGGGAGGTAAAAGGACTACTCTTTGGTGCCCGCGGAACATGTTTTAAATTCACAAGTACCTGCCTCAAAGCACTGGGTGTGCAATGGTCCGAAATTGTAAATATATGTTTATATGTCCTAAAAGACTCTTTATATATTTTAAATAATCAGTTGTATTCAATGTGTTAACTGTTATCTTCTTGTTATAATCTTTTAATGTTTTAGATATTTTGAATATTAATTGTAATCATTTTTTTTCTTCTTCTTAAAATTGACTTTGTCATATATCTCTGCATTCTGGATCTTTATGGTCACCTGCAATGTCAGGCAGATGTCACAATTTTTGTTTGTGAAATATATATATATATATATATATATATATATATATATATATATATATATATATATATATATATATATAAGGTATGATTTCTTCAAGTTGTAGCTCAATTTACCACGTTAAATATAAAAAGTGAAACAACAAAATTTAACCATGAGATTACCTCGTTAGAAGCGGATGTCATGGAATTAATTTCTGACTTTTTGACTCGACCATAATCTACCATGCCGTTCACAGATTTTAAAACCTGACTTATTCAGGAATTTGAAGAGTCAGAAAATAAGAAAGTGACGAAACTATTAACAGAGGCAGAATTAGGCCACAAAAGCCGGCTCAGCTCTTGCGAGAGATGCGAACTTCAGCTGGTATGTAGGTTAAAGACGAGTTCTTAAAAACCATATTTATGCAGCGCCTTCCTGTTACAGCACGATCCATATTAGCAACGCGAAAAGATGATCTTGAAACCATAGCCACTATGGCTGATAAAATTATTGAATTTTCTCCACCAGGATCGAATATATATGCTCAAAACATGCAGTAAAATGAATGATACCGGTAACCATGGTATTTCAAGACTGAAAGAACAAATCGCGGAACTGACGTTGACCATCAATTATTTGAAAACATTGTGTCGATCTTCAAGGAATTGCTCACTTTTATCGTGATCCTCACGAAGTAGATCACGAGATAGGTCGAGGTCAGGCCAGCCTCAAGGAACAGTGTTGGTATCACTTTAAATATCACCATAGAGCAAAGAAATGTCAGAGTCCATGCTTATACCAACCACCAACCCCCCAGCATTCTACAAAGCAGTCAAACTCAAACGTTCCAGACTATCGGTGGCAGGTAATGGAAGCCACTTTTCTCATCCTCTTCCTCCTTTTCTCCACCCCCCCCCCACCTCACCGTCTCTAATATGTTGGTATTTTCAAAAATAATAGCTGTCCTAATTGGGTTAATTATTCCATTTTCCTCTTCGCTGTATTTTCTTATTGGTGAAACGGAGTGGCCACCCAGTTATTTTTAGAAGAAGCGCAGCTCTACTATTGGTAAATTGCTCGAAAAACTTATACTTTCTCGAATTCAAAAACATGTTTCGGAATCCCATGAACTCTCAAATTCACAGTTTGGCTTTCGAAAAGGACATTCTACTGAGTTACAGATTCTCAGATTAACAGATGACGTAACAGACCAATTTAACAATGGGGATTCAACTATGGCTCTATTTCTGGACGTAGAAGCCGATTTGACCGGTGCTGGCACAATGGCCTTATTTATAAACTGGACCAAAGTTTCCCGGCTCTTCAAAATTATCTATACTTGCTGCACAATTTTCTAGAAAAATGGCAGTTTTACGTCCAAGTGGGCCGCTCCTCCTCTCGGGAGCGAGTGATGCGGGCTGGCGTCCCACAAGGGGCAATAATGTCCCCTTTTCTGTATATGTTATTCACTAATGACTTCCCAGTGGACGCCAGATGCAAGGTCGCCATGTATGCTGGCGACTCTGCAATATACAACCACTATAGAAATCCACGTTTCGGCCTTGCAGAAATGCAACGTTATGTAAACAACTTCCTCTCATGGCAATATGACTGGAAAATCAAAATTAATCCCAACAAATGCCAGCTGATGCATTTCTCTAAGCGGCATCACACTTTAGCAATGGACCTAACGGTCGGTGGTCAAATATTGCACTGCCGTCAGCAAGTTAAATACTTAGGGGTTACCTTGGACCGCACAATGTGTTGGTCCACCCACATAAAAAATAGCGCCAACTAAGGCAAACAGCGGCTAAGGTTATGCGCCCCCATCTTTCGCAGCAAACAGCTGCAAATTAAGTCCAAACGAATGCTGTACAAAGCTTTTATCCTATCAGTGGTTCTATATGCGTGTGTGGCCTGGGCAAAAACTGCCTCAAAAACTGCCCTAAAACAGATTCAAACCCTCCAAAACCTCTCCCTCCGGAAAATCCTCTCTGCTCCTCTTCTAACCACTAACCAAACCCTTCACCTGGAAACCCAGATCCCTTCCATCCCTGAGGCAATAACCAAGAAAGCCTAAGCAGCGTGGGCGCGCATCAGAAATCCCAAACATTAGGTACGTGATTGCCAACATTGCCAAAGGTGAGCCGAATCATCGTAAACACGCACGCATTAAAATATCGCACGGCTCACCGACTGATGTGCGCCCATGTAACCACAGGCTCCAGGACACACACCCGCTTCCTCAGAGGCCTGCAGCCCAGGGAACCAGTCAGGAGCTGCAACCTGCCCGCTCAGGAAAACAGCGGAAGTGCAAATAGTGTAGTCTACATAGTGGGTGTTTCAGTGTGCTGGGACGCATAGTTTGGTGTGCCCAGCAAACGAGTGGGACGCTTTCTCTGGAGTGCCCACTGCGAGCGCGCGTGGTATGTGTGTGTGTGTGTGTGTGTGTGTGTGTGTGTGTGTGTGAGTGACTGTGTATGTGTATATATTGCGTGTGTGTGTGCGTGTGTATGTGAGAGAATGCGTGAGTGCATGTGTGTATATAAACTGTGCATATACGTGTACAAAGAGGAAAAAGACAAAATAAAAACTCTTAAAAGTGAACAACAAAAGCAATACCGTGAGAAACTGTTCTCGTGACCCAGAGAAACTCGCTATACATATTTTTTGTAAATAGTCATAAGTGTAAGATTAATTTAAATTTAAGTCTGTCAGCGGGGCCCGTTGTACCAGCACCAGACAATATTCTCCAATAAACTGAAAATGAAGGTCATTCTCACCTTCTGTCTTCGCTTATTACATTCAAAGGCCTTTTCGTAAGGACTGTATTACAATTATAACCTAAATGTTGAAAGTGAAAATGTGTCTTGGAACCTCTTTAACAAAATAACAATTGGACGACTATATGACGCACTTTGTTGTTCCTTCTTCCTACGCATAATTTTCTTCTCTGTTCTGCGAAATATTACGAAATAAGTGTGTTTTTTTTTTCAATTAAAACGCCCACGTTGACTATTTCATGTCAGAAAGCAAGGTAACTAGATAGTCAGATAGTGTGACGGGAATTGAATTATATCGTAAAATGTGAGCTGCACGTGTGAATATCGCTTCTGTCTGCCCTCCGTGGCTACCATGCCAGGGCCACACTCCTCGTGACGTCATCAGTAGGCAGCTGTGCATAGGAAGAGCGATTGCGCTGGAATCTACTCGATAGTGTACGCTAAAGACAATAATATTACTTTTAGTGAGTAGAGTAAAACATAAAAATCTGATGTGTTGCACTCACATGACTTTCTCTACTCTTGTACTAACCATTCTTACAAACTCTTATTCCTATATCTTCGTGTTAGTTAAAATAAACATTTGTACCAATTATCTTATTGTTTATTTCCTTGTAGGTGCAAGGGGAATATTGGAAGACAGTAGGCTTTGAGCGATAGTCAAATATTTTAAAGTTTTGAGATTCCGTTCTCTTTCCACACGCAACATATAAAAAAATGAACAACGATGTTCCATTTCACGAAAGTTCTAAGTTTTCCAAAACTCACACACATAACAAGGAATATCTCCAAAATGGTTCACCCTACAAGAAAATTTATTGAGACATAAATTGTGTATTTCAGCAAGATCTACATCTTTTGTATAGTATGATTTGGTCCATCTCTAACGGTTTACCAGTTATGCAAAAGGTGTCCAGAGTAAATACGACTACAGGGGCTATAGCCAGAAAATTCAAGATATACATTTCATTTTTCATCAAAATATCTCAAACATGATATTTTAATCAAAATCGTTAGAGCCATTTTCAAGAAAATCAAAATTTTCGAAAAACTTTCCATGTAAAGGGTAGTTTAGGGTGGGGCTATTTTCTTAAAAATCTTCATGTCACATCCCTGAAAGACATTAAACTTAAATACCAACTTTGGTTTTTAACCAACTTTTGGTTTTTGAGTTATGCTGTCCACAGACTGACAGACTGACAGACACACAGACACACACACACGGACCATTGTCTGAAAATGCTTTTTTTGATTCAGGGGGCCTCAAAACATGTATTTCCGGTGAAATCTCGACATCGAATTTTTGGGTGGAATACAATACTTCCCCTACTTACGAATAGAGAAAGTAAAAACGAATGTTGTGCCATGAACTGAAGCGCTAGATATTTCCAAGGCTTACCTTGCGATTGCATTCTTCTTCTTCTTCTTCTTCTACTTCTACTTCTTCTACGTCTTCTTCTTTCCCTGATTAGCCTCCCCTTATGTAGGACTTACAAGCCAGTGCCTAGAGTCAGACGCCTGTCGGTGAGCACAGGAACATATGGACCGGATAGAGTGAAGACTTGGAAGCGGGTGGTCAGCCAAGCACCAGGTATGACAGTGAGGAAGAGGATGATATGAAATGCAGGCGAAATGGATGATGGGGGCAATTGGTTGAATGAATGGCGGGGGAAACCGGATAACCCAGAGAAAACCTGCCCAGACGACGCTTCGTTCACCACGAATACCACATGCGGGTCACTGGAATCGAACTACGCTAAAGGTACACATATGCTCTTTGCCACGATGGTGGAGGTTAAAAACCTGGAAGTATACCATGTAATTACTATATTACAATGTTTGTTGCGCTTAGAAGAAATGTATACTATTTAAGCATAAAATATAGGTAAAAACACTCTTAAAAATCTAACCTGCTCCGTTCACATGACTTCCTCTACCCATTACCCTTAATGTTTATATACTATTATATTATATACCTATTCATACGAAAACTTTATTCTGTGTACTTCCAGTTGTTCGGGATAAACTCGTATTTGCAAAAATCATTACAAATTTCGTTGGAGGGACAGTGGGGGATAGAAGGAAATCGAATCGATACTCAAATGTTTAAAAACCGGGCCATTAAATGCTTACATAGAAAAAGTACAAGAGTATAGGCAGGTTTTTTTTTTTTTTTTTTTTTTTTTTTTTTTTTTTTTTTTTTTTTTTTTAAATTTATTTAGAGTCGCTTTAACAATTAAGTCATATCGCGAGTATTTCATAGAATAGTCGCGATATGACTTAATTGTTAAAGCGACTCTAAATAAATTTAAAAAAAAAACAAAAAAACTACCTATACTCTTTCCATGACATATCGAGAAACAACTGAATAGTGAAATAACTTTATAAAAATGAGAGCGTATTTAAAAATTCAATAATGGATATCTTGGAAAAGACTGATGCCACAAAACGTTATTTGGAAATACGTTGTGGTTTTAAAAATGTTTATATTCTTATATATGTTTTTGTCGATCTCTTACGGTTTACTAATTATGAAAATGCCATTCAGACAAAAAAGGACTTCAGGGGCTATTGCCAGAAAATTCTGGGTACATATTTTATCTCTATGAAAATAATTTAAACATATGCTATTAAAATAAAAAAAAAAAAAAAAAAAAAAAAAAAAAAAAAAACGTTAAGAGTCATATTTGGGGAAACAGTGAGTGTGTGGGGTTTAAGGGCCCGTTGACAATTTTGTCATTAGGGCCCCGAGTCCAAAAGTAAAATCACTCAAAACTAGTAATCGATTTATTACAAAACTCTACATATTTTGAAAAATGTTGAGGAACTGATTTGAAATACATAATTTATAGTAACATAGCTATGCTGATTTCGGATCTGTAATCCGTTTTTTTCCATTACCGCCAGTTCTTTTGTTATGATACCGTGATGTCACGGATCTGAATCTCAGTAATACTGTATTAGTGCAGATAATATATCATATATGCCTATAATATGTAGGTACATACATCAAGTGAAAAATGGACGTAAACAAATAGCCGGTTTGTAACACTCCGCGGCCACGTGCATTCACAATGGCAGAACACAATTAACTGCTGCTTAAGTGATCTCAGTCCGCAATAACACTTCTTCGTTTTCTGCCCAGAAACTCGAAACCAATCCCCAGAAACAACTTTTGGAGGGAAGTTCGTTTTAAATCTGGAAGATCGGGATCAGAGTTAAGTGCCAACAGCACTTTGTTTAAAGCGGGGGTTTTATTGTTAACAAAGAACTGGTCAACTTCTGGATGGATTGCAGGTGTCACAAATTCGTCACAGATAGCATCCAGCAGTTGCCTGGTGCGCGGTCAGTTCTTGCCGGGAGTTCTGACTTCACCAACTGAGGTGAACTGACACACCGGTAAACTCGGTTGTTAATTGCACCAAGTCATCTATAGCAAGTTCGGAATATTTCTCGCAGAACTTGTTAAACGCGTTCAATATTATTGTGTTTTCACCACTTCGTAACGATTTGCCGCGCTTATGTTTCACAACACTCACTTGTTCCGCCATGTTACTTTCATAGTGCATAATGCGCTTGCCGAATGAGTTAGGCTGGTTACAGATTCAATTAACTGCGTATTCTTACACTTCAACTATGCTTAGTTCGTGCTTTAGTTAACATTAAGTGAGATTTCAGACCTTAGTAGTAGTATTTTCTCAAGGGACTATTTAGACGGTGAAAGCGTCAGAAGGCGTGCTGTGGTAAAAATGCACGTGTGCATGTAGCCATGCAGCGAGAAACATAAACATCGATAACTTATTTCCCTGGCGTGATAGAAACACTCTGTTTCAGCAATACAATCAGTACATTATTTGTAATAAAATCCACTACTTCCCTTTCCACTTCCTATAATCTTGTTGAGTTGTGTTATTGAACTTGGTATTTCAGTTCACCATCTAAGGTATTTTAATCAAAATTATTACGGCTATTTTCGTGTCGCATTCTTGAAAGATGCTGAACTTAAGTACGAAGACACAGGGATACTTTTCTAAAAAAAATATTTTTGGATTCAGCGTACCTCAAAACATTTATTTACACTGAAATCTTGGTATCAAAGAGAAAGCGGTAGAGAAAGAAATAACAAATAGCGACTTTGAGAAAAATGTATGCGTTTCAAAATATCTCGGAAACGGCCCATAAACATTTTTATTTTTCATAAATTGAGTTCTTTAACCAGATCTATATTTTTGTTTTGTTTAGTAAAGTAAAAACTTCGTTTATCTGGCCCTCGTTTATCCGGTTTAGAATTGTAGAATTTTTAAAAATTTTATGTCCACCTTAGATACTAAATTTTACTATGATAGCAAAAACTAACTAAAAGTATGTAGGCAAATACTCGTATTTACCTTTTAATTCAACTGAATGTACGATTCTTGCATAAATTGTACAATAAAGTATGGTACCTAATACTTACTGTACTGTAAAATGCTACCTGTTGTGTTAAGAAAGATTTAGTAGTTTATCACACGGTGTTGACGCGGTATGTCTCACCAGCAGATGCTGCGCGCCAGCTGACAAACATTATAGCGTACTTGGAGCGTCAGTCTGACACCACTCCAGCTGAACTATCAATGATAAAGCGTTTGTATGAGCGTACTTCGTTCGAACGCCACACGTATTTACAATAGAAGACTGTGGATAAGTTGTTTGCTAAGAAAAGTGATTAAATGTGATTAAGATTTTTATATTTTTAACGTCTTGTAAACAACACAGGACCGTAATTTTGTTTCAATACAGTCTTTAATCGTCATAAACGGCAACTCTGCTTATTTAAGAATTTAAGACTTGGTTTGCTTATTACCCATATGACCGGATTATTCGGATTTTCGACTTTTCGGATTGCCTTTGGTCCCATTAGTCCGGATAAACGAGGTATCACTGTATATAACGTATTTTAATCAAAATTGTTAGTCATTTTTGAGAAAATAAAAACTAATAAAATATTTTTCATTTAAGGGACACTTCAGGGCAGTTCGGGGTAGTGGAACTTTCTTAAAAATCATGTCGCATCTTTGGAAGTTTTTGACTTTATATAACAATTTTGGCATTTGTCGGATTTTTCGTAATAGAGTTAAGCTGTTATCAGTCACAGAAACATTTTTCTAATAATGCCCTCTTTTAGTTTGAGGAGGCTTCAAAACATTTATTTCCAGTGAAATACAGGTATTGAATTTTTGGATGGAATACAATACTTACGCTGCTTATGTAAGCAGGAAAAACAAATGAATAGTTACCCCGAAAAGAGATCTAACCAATTGAGTTTACAGTGAAATTGTATTCTACTCAATGTCATAGTCTGCTGGGTGCAAAATAACTCCTGTTCAGATCTGACTGATTTATGTTCCAATGTTATCAGTCCAGCAAATAGTGAGCTATCTGAAAAAACAATGCCACACTTTATGAAACAATTGAGTAGCAGTTTTGAAAAAAAAATCTTATGTGTTACACTCACATGATTTTCTCTATTCTTGTACTAACCATTTCTACAAACTCTTATTTCTATTGCCTCTTTGTGTTAGTTAAAATAAACAGCTGTACAGCATATCTTATTCTTTATTTTCTTGTAGATGCAAGAGGAATATGTATGCAGTAGGTTTTGAGTGATAGATAAAAAGCTTTGAGATTCCATTCTCCTTGCACGACTGACATCTAAAATATGAGCAACGATGTTCCATTTGACAGAAGTGCAAGTTCTCCAAAACTCACACAAATAACAAGGAATGTCTCCGAAATGGTTCACTCTACAAACAATTTATTTAGACATAAATTGTGTATTTTAGCAATATCTACATTTTTTGTATAGTAAGATTTGGTTTATCTCTTACGGTTTACCAGTTATGCAAAAGGCATCCAGAGTAAATAGAACTACATGGGCTGTAGCCATAAAATTCAAGATATATGTTTCATTTGCAATAAAAATATCTCAAACATATTGCATTTTAATCAAAATAGTCAAGAGCCACATTCAAGAAAATCAAAGTTTTTAAAAAAATATCCATGTAATGGGTAGTTTAGGGTGAATAAAGTTTCTTCAAAATGTTCATCCTTGAAAGACATTAAACTTAAATACCAAATTTGGTTTTTAACCGGCTTTTCATTTTTGAGTAATGCTGTCCACAGGCTGACAGATACACAGACACACACGCGCGCGCGTACTTTTTTCTAAAAGTGCTGTTTTTGGGTTCAGGGGGCCTCAAAACATATTTCCGGTAAAATCTCGACATCGAATTTTGGGATGAAATACAATACTTCCTCTACTATCCGTAGTAGAGAAAGAAATATATGATGGTCGTAGGCGGAAAATAAACATATCTGAATGGATCATAAGAATAAATACTCAAGAAATGCCTATATGGGTAGGAAAATATATTTTGTGCTAAGAACATGTATAGAAATCGGAAATGGTAAGTGGACAACGATGTAACCTCAATTCTGAATATAAGACTATTTTTTCCAGTTTGGATATTTATATTTAAGATTCAAAAATTGATTGATAACATTTCATTACCTACGTGGTTTAGGTCAATTTTAAGGTAAGCTGGTAAAGTTGCTGGGGACATGCATCTGTCGCGTCAGACAGGTAACCTTGTGAACACAAAAATTCCTAAAATTGCGCGAGTGAACACGTTTTAGCCTTTCCAATCCAAATGTTGTTACGCCATGTGGTTACGTATTTGGCGCGAATTATTCAGTTCTGATTTTTTCTTCCTGTAATGGAAATTACAGGATATAGAGCATGTTTAAGCACAACGTAGGTATTCCTTAAAAAACAATAAATAATTACACGGCTACTTATGCATTTAGTATCTTAAGGTATAAGTAAGTAGAGGAAGTGTTGTACTCCAACCAAAAAGTAATACTGTGACAAAAATGACAAAATCCGTGCGGTTATTTTTTTATCACTTCTAAAATTTTAGCATAAACAGTTTACTTCTCGTCATTAACACAGTCTACAGTCTTTCGCGCAACACAATTCACAATTTTTACTCTCATTACTTTGCTCAGTCCTTTTGTGTCTTTCTTCACTTTCTCTGTCTCTCATGCATTAATTACGACGCTGTAATTATTCGTGACGCTCGTTGAATCCTCTTACGACGTACAATACGACGACACACACGCACACTCTCTGCACACTGGCCGGCTCATGCCCGTAATTCAACCCTAAAAAGCACTCCTTTGGCCTCCTTATATACTGGGGTTGACGTCACAGGACCTTTTCGATTTTTAATACACACTCTCTCTCTCTCTCTCTCTCTCTCACACACACACACACACACACACACACACACACACGCACGTACCAGAAATGACTCAGCTAGAAGTCTAGTGTACGTTCTCGACACCCCTTTTGTTTCTGTTTCGCTTGTTAACAGTCACGTACACACAGCAGTCCCGTGAGGCAGCCTGACCTTGAACGTCTTTGTTCGCTCGCCAGCACGACACGCGGGGCGAAGCGGCTTGGCCCCGTCCGTCCTTTGTTGTGCGCTGAGCTCGACGTCACAATACCGAGCCTTCATAGCACCAAGATTAGAGAAATGAGACAGCCGTTGTTTAGTGCTCTGTAATAACTATTGGGTGTTCATTTCCATACATTAAATTCCCACACACATTTTCACTCCCACTCATACTTCCACACCCTAGGGGGGTGAGGAATAATCCTAGTTAAGGAAAAATGCCCATCTTACAGCCGGAAATCGAACCCGGGACCCCTTGCAAAGCAGGGAGATGCTCTACCACTGAGCTACGAGGCAAACCTGTGTAAGTTTTATAAAACCTGTTCAGTTCTAAAATAAAAATAAAGCCATTTTCACTTTCCTAGCAATTTGGCGTTTGTGGGTTATATTTCTTTTAGGGGTAACTATGTATTCTTTTAAAACGTGTGTTGGCAATCGTGACATTTCTGGGGTCCCGCCGGGGTAAACTCACACACACATAAAAAAATTAAAATGTATTCATGTCCAAACTATTCTTTCCTTGCACTATTCCTTTAAAATAAAAATAAATTAACATGTTAGATGTCTCAGGTTCGATTATCGGCTGGAGGGCGAGAACATTTCTTTACTGAGACTATTCCACTCATATGAGGCTTGGTTGAAATCAACCAATCATGTGCATAACACTTCTAAATTTCAAACAATGACAGCCTTCATTATCATCTCCCCTGCTTTTCTTAAGTTATGATCAGGTAAAAGAATCTACCTGCACTGTGCTACAGATGCGCAACCGCATACGTAATTTGACGCTACTAAGCCGTTACACAAATGTCAAAAATGGCTCGCTTTAACGCTTTGAAATGTCTAGTGCATACGTAATTTGACGCTACTAAGCCGTTACACAAATGTCAAAAATGGCTCGCTTTAACGCTTTGAAATGTCTAGTGCTGAAATAGATAAAATATTCGAAAACGGAAGCCTCAGAACACAGCACAGAACAGGAAATATGTTTGGAATCAGTTTGAAAAAAATTTTATTGAACGAAATTTTATTATAAATTAATATAGGATGGAAGTGAAATGATCCGCCAGACTTTAATAGCAAATTTCTCATGTTGTGAATAACAAGAAAGTCTAATACCAAAATGTTGAAAAGTTTATAGTTTTCTGGAAAAAATATTTTTATCAAAAAAATTTATCATCCCCTGGCTGAGTTATTATTGACTGAAGGCTATATCCATAGAAAGCTGAATAAACTATTTTTTCTTTTGGCGTATTTCAATAGGTTCAACTGTTTTTGTGTAAATTAAATTTTAAAAAACCCACAATTTGATGCTTTTTGTTGCAATAAATTGTGTGTTTAAAAACACTAGCAGTAAGCTTGTTGGCATAAATAAATAATAATTAACCCAGTGTTATTTACCATGAATTAAAAAAATATCGCGGAATTAAAGCATAATACAAGCTATATAGAACGAAAAAGACATAAAATTAGAATGCGAAAACAAGTGCCTCCACACATATGCCCTACCTGTTCATTCTGTTCCCAGTATGCAACGAATGGTGATGTCAGAAAGGAAGGGATGTGATAAGTGGGGATAACTCGGTCGTGTCCCACCATTGCTCGTTTGTTTCCTACTGTGTTGTTTTAAAGGAAATCTAGTAAACACCTCAAATGGAAAGCAATCTTTGAGTCTAGTCAATGTAACCTACATTTCACCTTGCTGATGAGGCGCTTTACAGCCACATAATTTTTAATGCCTATTTTATAGTTGATAAGTGTAAAGGAACTGAGAACGATTCGTTTATTGTTTGCTTCAACTACTGCGATACGAGCAATCATTATTACTAGTGTTTATATCGTATAACGAACGCTGAAAGCCATGCAATTTATCTACCTCCTATAACGTTAATCAAGTTAACGAAGGCTGAAGTCTTAAAAGTTATCTGTCCGCCATAAAGTTACTCCACATGATAAAAATACTCTCATATTTTCAAGCCTTTGATAGGAGACGGAACTAAACTAAAGATCTGATTGTTGCACTCACGTGACTTTTGCTACTCAGTGCTCTAAAGCTATTCTAACAAAGGCAGAGAAACCTTCAAGTACACATTTTCTTAGCTTACAGCTATAGATTTTTAAAGTTTGTCGCTAACTGATGTTGTGTACAATCACATGACTTTCACTACTCTTGTACAATCTATTCTTACAAAGGCTTACTTCTCTACCTCTGTGTATCTTCATATTAATGAGATAGCTGCAGAAAATGTCTTATTGCTAATTTGCTTGTAGGTGCAAGGAGAATATGGGAGTACAGTAGGCTTTAAGTAATAGTCAAATCTTTTAAGGGCTGGTCGCTATGTGATGGTTTTGAAATTCCGTTCTCTTTGTACCACCAAGAGCTAAAAAATAGCCAGTGACCTGCCTTTTGAAAAAAAGTGTAAATACTGAAAAATTGAGACAAACATCAAGGAATGTCACCGGAATGGGTAGCACAAAAGAAAAAAGGGGGAAAAAAAAGCCATACCAAACGTGTTTGGCATAAACCGTATGCTCTAACAGATCTACATTTTGTATAGTACGATTTTACCCATCTCTTACGGCTTACGGATTATGCAAATGTCATTCAGAATGAGGAAAACTTCGGAGGACATTTTCAGAAAATTCAAGGCATACATTTTATTTGGCGTGAAACTATTTTAAACATATCTATGGTATTTTAATCAAGTCATTTATTACATAATAAAAGCTTTCGAAAAGTGCTGCGCGTAAAGATTAGTCTGAAGTCTGAGATTTTGTTGAAAAACTTCATGTCACATCCTTGGAAGGTGCTTTATTTAAATACCTTAGTTATTATTTAACAGGCTTTTCGGTATGCTATTCATAGAAACACACATACACACATGCGCGCTGACACACAAACATGGACCCACCACGTACACACGGAGACATACATGACATTTTTCCTAAAAATAATTTTTTGGACTCAAAGGATATCTAAACCTGTGTTTCCGGTGAAATATCTACATTACGTTTTTGGGTGAAGCACAACACTTCCCCTATTTACTATACGTGGTTTAGAAAACAAAAAGAGTAGCTTAGAAAAGTATTAAGCATTTGAAAATTCAAATAACAAAGAATACTTTGGAAATTGTGACCACAAAACTCTTTTGATACACATCGTGAGTTTTAACAAGATCCACATTTTTCCCTAAAGTAAGATCTCTTACCAATACACAAAGTCCTCTATAATGAAGTGGAATTCATAGACGACTCAAAATAGGTACATATTTTATTTGCTATGTAAATAGCTTATACATAGCGTATTTTGATCTAATTCGTTAATATATTGTGAAAATAAAAAATAACAAACATAATTTTATGTAAAGCATAGTTTTGGGTGTGGGATATTCTTTTAAAATTGTGTCACACCCTTGGGAGTATGTTGAACTTAATGCCCAGGTTGGTATTTAAAGCACTTTTCGTTTTTGAATTATACTGTACACACAAACACACATATACACACGTATTTCGACAAAATCCCCCCCCCCCCCGTATGCAAACTACTCTTTACATGGAAAATGTTTCATTACCTTAGATATAAACCTTTGTAAAATATTTTAATTACACATTTCATTATAGGACAGGTGGAATAGATGAAACCGAGTCGATAGGTAGTCAAATTATTAAATGTAGACCACTACATGCTAGCCTTGTAATTCCACACGCATTCCATGATATCGCGAGGAGAAACTGCATACCAAAAACACCCAGAAGGTATTGAAAATTTCAAAGCAATAATAATGGATATCTCGCCGAGAGAGATGGATCCGCAGTAACCTGAGGCTGGCATTCTGGAGGTCGTGTGTTCGTGTCCCTGACCTGGCTGATCCATGGGCTTTTTGCGGGTGTTTTCCTTGGTAACTAGCCAAATACTGGGAAGGCTAACTTCACATTCCCCAAATTTCCTCTCCTTTGATTTCTATTTGTCATTTCCGTCCTGCTTTTCAGGAGTGACTGTCGGCTGCGTTGCGAGGGTGGCGCCTCTCCCTGGGTGGTGAATACGCTCTGTAAATACGTAATCGGTGCCGAGGTGGCGTTGCGGCCGTTTGTCTTAGGAGGGGTCATCAATTCGAAACATGACTGGCAAGCTCCGTGCGCGAACCTGGCGTCGAGAACACTGCTCTAAAACTGTAGGGACCCGCCTCGCTGGGCGTAACCTTGTGGCTCTGCGCCTCCCGTTGGGTGCTGTCATCCCATCCCTTCCGCCCGGGGTTTGACGTACAATATCGGAATCAGCGTGATCAATGCGGAATCCCCTCTGGTATGTAATCAGTCAATCTATCAATTAATCAATAAATCATATCTCGGAAACTGCTGATACCACAAAAAGCAATTAAAATACATTGTATGTTTGAAAACAGATATAGATTTTTGTGCGGTAAGCTTTTAACTTTGATCTGCCACTTAAGGTATAAACTCCTTCCGAACGTGAACTTCACTGGTTACTCCTAGAAATTCAAGATATATAGATTTTATTGGTCATTTAACCTTATATATATATATATATTTCAATCAACATTTTTAAAACATTTTAGTTTGCGTTACAAACTATGTGTTGGCTCGGAAATTCGTACCAGGAAGAACGAATGACTTCCCTATTTATAAACATATAACATTTTAAAATTCAAACCAATAATAAAGAATATCGCTGTTCACTTCTCCCCAAACAACAAAGGAAATAAAATCAATGAAACTCCAAGAAGGCCGCGACTTCTCACACGTTCTTTTATGGATTATACTTTTTCGCAGCATAATTCTCATTTCACGATATTAGTCATGGTGGATGCTTTTTAAACGCCTCGAAATAAATACTTTCCGCACCGCGGCGACAGCTGAAGTCGGAGACAAACACCTAGAGGTTTTGCTTATGGAGAGAAATGTAGTCCAATTCTGTTTCTACTTTATCACGTCTTACCCACACAGTTGATTGAAACGTACCTACCCTACGTACACAGTATACTTATTATGAGAATCAATAAAATACGAGTGTCGATTTCATATTAGTTCTAGCAGTAGACATATGTATAAATTATTTCAGAACAGACGGAAATATAAGCTCATTCGCGAAGCAGATTCTTTAAATGTACAATAGACATACACCAGCTTGTCGCCCAAGGTTTGTAGGTTTCACAGACATGTCCAATACAATAGAACTCCGGATTATAGGCAAACCAAGAAAGGTTTTCGTGAGATGTGTGCTTTATCATGATGTCACTTTAGTTCTCACGGGAACGTAGGTATATATCCAGGCGTTGTAGCGTTATCAAAAGCACTTAAATTGGAGACTTAACGTGTGACTGCACGCCATTGCAATGGATAACAGGTTATGGCGAGCGGCTACAGAAATATAGTGAAGTTCTAAAACGTGTGCTTTGTCCGCCCGGTTATGCCGACAGACTGTGAACTTAAAAATCCCGAGAAATCGAGTTCAAACCCAAAGAGGAGATATGTTTTTTCCCCTTACCTTTCCCTTTTGAGAGCAATGTTGTGCGTTTGCTTTAAAATAGCAACATACGACCATCACGTGCAATGCACAGAGTATTGTTTACTTTTGCTTCTTGTCACATCTGATGACCTTTTTTCTGGGGTTATCTTCAGACTATGGTGTATTCGTCATTAATTGATTCTGAGTAGACCTTGGTTGCCCGCATTATTGCAGTCAGTGATGAGATTCGCAACGCACCAGGAATACTCAACAAGGTTCGCGAATCATTTCTGCGTCGATGTTACCTGTGTATTGATGTTAGAGGTGACCACTTTGAGTAGTTCCTTTGAAACTTGCACCTTCTTTTTGGGTCTTGACCTTCCCTACTATTTTCATCCATTCTCCACTATCATGCGCCTTCCTTCTCCAGCCTCTGACTTCCTTTGCAGCAAAATCGTTTTACACAATCCATGCACCTTGTTCTGACTTTCCTTCTTCGTGAAAGTATTTTCCCATTTCACATTTTCTTTGTATTTCGCTCATCTTCCATTCTTTCCAGATGCCCCGACCGCCCAAGCCTCTGGGATTTCACCAATCTAATAGTATTTTGACCTTCTATTAAATAATTTTTTTCCTGATTGTTTCTCACTCTCCAATTCTGTGTACCACAATGTACAGGCCCTAACATTTGTCTGAGTATTCTTGTCTTGAAAGATCACAAAGTCTTTTCATCGTTCATTGTCATTGTGGCAGACCAAATCTCGGACCCATAGGTTACCACTGGCCTTATTAATGTTTTATAAACTTGAGTTTACTATTTCTGGTTATTAATCCATTAGAGAAAATATTTTTAGTTGCATAATAACCTCTATTCCTTGCCTGCATTCTTTCTCTTATTGTATCGCTCAATTTATTATCAGATTTTATTAAGGTACCAAGATGTGAAACCTGCACTTACTAATTATTTATTTCCTTAACTTTGTTCTGCTTGTATCTACCTACTGTATTGTAGCGCTAATATTAATTCAACTTATGTTTATAATAATTCAGTCGCATGAAGCTCTATCAAGTGTTTATTAATTCTTTACTTGTTTCTAAGCTGCTAGTTAGGCTTGAACCATCTCATTTAAGTGAAAACGAAGTTCTCAGTGTGTGCCTACTATTTAGGTCATGCAAGTGTAAATAATAGCTAAATAAACTTGAAGCAAAAAGGTTAAACATTAGTTAAATACAAAATTACAACACGATACAAATGTTCGGTGTAAATTAAATTAGATTAAGCATGCGCTTATGAAGAAAGAAAGAAAAAACAACATAAAATATGGGGTTATGGGTATTTGAACCTGCGCTTTAATACGTGTGTAACTTCGCCTTCTGGTGCCAGAACCATTACTCTAAATAGACAGCTACGAAATGGGCTTGCTTGTTTTCTCATGCGTTACAGCTGCAGTGGACATGATCAGTGCATACCCTCAAATAATTTTAAGGCACAGTTCTGTAATTTTTAATCCTAGACCACAGGTTTTTTGTCTCAAAGTGATTGCCTATAAACCGTCTATCACAAGTCAAATTCTTGCGGTGTTATTCATTTACATTCTGTATATATAAGGGATCCAGCCTAAAAGTGTGTACAGATGTCAACATTACGCTACAGCACTTTTAGAGCGAATGAAATGTTAGTACATTACGTATATTATCTCTTATTTGGTACATGCAAGTAACCTACGGAGTGAATAGAGACTGTAATTCAACTTCCAAAACATTTGAACATGAACATGAGCACCAACATTGCACTTCCATTTATTGTCACCTGGTACTGGGTATGTCGTATTATTAGTAAGGTGCCTGCAGTCAGTGTGACGGAGTATTGAGTTCCTCAGGGTATTGTATAGGAACATAAAAAGCGGAGAGCCTCTAAGAAGTGGTGAAAAGTTTATTTTATTAAATGTGTAAGATTTAAAGCTTTCACGGCGCACGTTATTTATTACAGCTTCACGGGTGATCAGCCATGTGAGGTGTAAAAACATTGAGCTTTCGGCCATTGTAAACTCTATGGCCTTCGTCAGAATGAAAAAAATATAAACATGTAATAATTATTAAATGTGTTTAACTTTTTCGTTCTACGTTATGACACTTTGGGTATGAAAGAAGCAATAAAACTGACGTCTGAAGAAACTGATATTTCTATGTACACTGTTTCAAATGTAAGAACGGGAATGAAGCAAACAGGAACTGTAAAATCACCTAAAAAGAAAAGGGAAAGTTAAGAGAGCTATTGGCATTAAAATGCAAAATTTCTTTTTAAACAACGAGCCTCCTATAATAGTAAACAGTGACCCAGATCTTCCAAATTTGAGAAAAACCACGTTCCACACTTTGCTGCAAGGCATAGGGTTTCAGTTTACCAAAAGAAACAACATTAATGTGATAATTGTGGTGTGGAGAAGAGGTTACCTGGGCTCTGTGAGTGGCGCGCTTCCGTCTGATGACTCAGGTGAACACGTAAGCTGTTACTTACAAAAGCATGCTTCATAACTTCTCTTAACTAATTTCTTTAATTCATTAATTTGACTTATTTAGTAAATATGAGTCGAGTGCAATTCTAACCTCGCACTGCTAAAGTGAGAGATACGACGGCAGCGATAAAATTCATAGATAGAATGAATAAATACCGTGTGATTCTATCAAGTGAGCTCTAAGAAAACTAGTAATTAACTAATTAACATACCTATGGTCTAACTACTAGAAGAAAGCGAGCTAAGGAATGTGCTAGGCAAACATTTTCTACGGTCTCCATCAATGCTTGTACACAATACACATTGTTGTCAGATAAATGTGTAATACCTATCACAATAGTTGCACACAAGCGTTAGATGTGACAATATAAGTGATTCACATGCACACATACACCCATTTCGTAGTAAGCAAATCGATTACATGAGCGGGTTAACATAGCAAATCCCCTCTCACACCTCAGACTGCTCTCGCCTTCATAAAATGGTCAAACAGTAACTTAACATTTGTGAGATAACGCTTACGGGCTCCCCTTAGGGATGTGTAGGGCTGAAAATTTGAAATTCTGAACTAATTGTACTTTTTTAAAATTTATATCATGTGTATAATGCAGTGAAACATTTTACAGTCTAAATGTAATCAATTTTGCTCTAATGGTTTAGAATTCTTTTATTTTTCTTACGACACTTAAAATTTCTTCACGAGTTTTTTTGTATATTTTTTTCCTCCTATTTTAATCCTTCACGCACACTCCTCTCCCCGAAGTCGAAGACGTCGTCTTTAAGATCTATAAGATATGGTCGCCAGGATATCTCCTATCCTGCGTTTGGTGTCCCGGTTCTAGCAAGAGGTCCTAATCTGCAAGGTCCTAATATACGTGAGTTGTGGTAGGAATGGAACCAAACGAAGAATTAACAAACATTTGACTTTATTTGCAAATTTCCAGATTTGTAGAGAACTGCCGACGATATCTAAATAGAATTGAACTTTCTAACTTCAACTGCAACGTTATAATACTTGAACTTTGTCACCCTTTGGCAACCGCAGAATTATGTATAGGCGCCAGCTTACGTACAAATCACAAAGTTGCACGTGCGCTCTCTGCTCGATTCAAGACGCGTTGCATGTGTTTTGCGTGGGCAACACGAAGGAACCGATTTCCATTGGTCAACTTTTGAGTACGTCATGGCAAGATACGAATCAGCCCGCGGATCCTTCTGGGCTTTGCTCGCACAACAATTGTAATCTTTATCACTCATCTAATCTGCCTAGGTTTCCATTCTTGAGACTTTAACATATTCAGCTTTATTACAACGGTTCTCCCCTTAACTATTGATTAGAATCTCCTTTTACTTCTTTCTATTATTAATTACTTATATTCAACTTATAATTTCGGTTTCATCCTACATTCAAAATACTTGTACTTGCCCTAGATTTCACTCACTTGTTAGGACCCCAAAGTTTTAAACTCACAAACGTATTTTTGCGTAAAAATTGTAATTTTTGTGTTTGAAAGTTAAAACTATATGCTTAGATAATGTGGCAATAAAGCCTAAGAGAATTTTTATTTGTTATGCTTTTGTTAATATGTGTAGGAAATTGTATTATGTAGTTCAATACAAATATTGCTGCGCAAGGAACATTTCGCAGGAAGAAAAACGCTGAAAATATCAGGTTAAAGCATTTTCAATGGGTCTACGCAACATTTAAGCATGCAGTAGAGCTGGAAAGGGGTAGAACGAGACTTAAAAATTCAATGCCATAGTCGGGATTTGAAACACATAGGGACTTGAGTACTTACAGCATAGTAAGTCGCCATTAGGGTGTTATCTTATATGTATTTGAAATCTCCTTGTGGGTTACTGGGAAAAATGCGAGTGAGTCGGAGAATTTAACGTCCTGTCGGTACCTTGGCCACGGTAGCTCAGTGTTTAGAGCAATGCACGGAAACCAAAGATCCGTGGTTCAAATCCCGGCTATGGCATTACATTTTTCAGTCTCATTCTACCCCTTTCAAACTTCGTTCTACACACGAGTAGTGTAGAACAACAATTTGCATGCAGTAAAACATTTAAAGATGGTATCCAGAGGTAAATAATGGATTTTCACATTCTCAATGTCTCTTTCTCTCTCCCTCTCTCCTTCTCTCTTTCTCTCTATCTGTTTCCTTCTTTCTTTCTTTTTTCTTTCTCTCTCTCTCCCTCTCTGCCTCTCTCCCTATCTCCCTCTATCCTTCTCTCCTCCTCTTCTCCTTCTTTCTTTCCTTGTTTCTTTCTTTTTTTTGTTCTTTTTTGTTATTACCATCCTCCGACGTAGTACCATGTCAGGCGGTGAATGAATGAAAGTGGTGAAATGATGCTCAAATGAGCTTGAGGTCCATAGAGCTTTAAGCTACCCGAAATTCATCATCTCAGGATAAGGGAAAACCTTGGAAAAACCTTATCCGGATAATTCATCCTATACGAGATTCGAACTCGCTACCTCTTGAACGTGAGGCCCTACATATCAGCCTTCCTGTTATCGCCCTATAAGTCTTCTACCGGCCTTTTCAAAAATTTTCGAGAAGCTTGTGGATGTCCGCATTTACAAATTTTTACTCGCCTCCTCAGTGATACCACCCTTTCAATTTGGCTTTCGCCAAAGGTATTCTCCGGTGCACCAACTTCGCGTTACCGAACACATCGCTCAAGCCTTCGAGAGGAAACAGCATTGCTTAGCTGCTTTCTTAGATTTCATCAAGCCTTTGACAAAGTCTGGTACCGTGGTCTGTTGTTTAAAATTCATAATATTGGTCTTTCTGATTACCTGCATCAGTTAATTTACAGTTTCCTACGGATCGCACTTTCTCCGTCACTTTAGGTTCAGACCGTTCCTCCTCTCGATCCGTCATCGCTGGTGTACCTCAGGGTTCCGTCTTAGCACCTGCCCTCTTCAATATGTACATCTCAGATCTTCCTCCCCTGCAGTTTGTCAGTGTGTCTATGTACACTGACGAAACAACCTTGGTTACCTCCCACGAAGATACTCACGAGGCTGGCAATCATCTTCAAACTGCTCTGAATTCTTTATATCTATGGCTCAATTCATGGCGCATCGCTCTCAACCACAGTAAATACGAAATGATGCTTTTCACTCTCCGGCGGCCCCTCCCTCCTGGAATTGTTTTGCTAGATAACATCCACATACCTTGGAAGCACAAGGATGGCACAGTAAAATATCTGGGAGTACTGTTTGACCGCCTGGAACGGTCATGTCAACAGTAAACTCAACTTGGCATATTTCCGACTTTCGAAGCTTTATCCTCTGATTAACCGTAAATTTTCTCCGAAAAGTGCTACAGTTCTTTTACTTTGCCCGTCCTTACTTTGTCCTTTTGTCACGTATGCTTGTCCTGCATGGGGTGGCGCAGCTTCTCGTAAAACTACGGCCGTGCAGTCCTTTCAGAATAAAGTGTTACGTTCTACATGCTCCCTGGCTTGTTTATAACACTCAGTTGCTTGGAATCCCCTCCATAACGGACTTCATTGGTCATCAGGCTCATCGCTTCTATGGTCGTCTTCACTAGATCCCAGGTGCGGTTTTTTTCTCCTTGGGCCATAGGTCGCAGCTTCCATACCGCATCCGCAGTCCTCTGCCACAAGACCTGTTGCTACCAACTGACAACCTTTCGGACACCGCAAAAGAAGATTGAGATCTTTCACAACATTCTCACCAGGTGCTAGTTCCTGAGGGACCTGTAGAGGTCGACCTCATTCCTGTTACAGACTCAAGTTCTTATTTAGTAATTTTTGTTTGTTTTTGTATTCAGTTTTATTTCTCTGTAATTCTCCCTTATTTGTATAGCGCTGCAGCGCTGATCGATAATAAAGGCAAATTAACATAAAGAAGAACGTGAGGCAGACACGCTACCACCACGCTACAGAGGTGGGCTCCCAATGTCTCGATTCTTTTATAGAACTAAAATAAAAAGTTGTTTCTTCCCTCCGTTTTCATGAAATTTTAGTCATACATATTCTTAACAAGAAGTAGCTAACAGAATAATATTTTGAAAGAATAGCTGATAGAGAAAGTAATGCGAATGCAACACAGAAAATTCTTGTACCTCAGGAGTAGGATATCTTTCTTTGGTTTCAGGAGTGACGTTCAGGAGGGCATGGATGAGGCAGAAGGATCGGCTATGGTAAAAGCAAAGGAGTATATACACTGCTCTCTAAGGAAGGTACCCCATAGTGGTGAAGCTTGCGACTGGAATGGGCCGTGGAAAGACCAGATTACGCATTTCTTCGTTAAACACAGTTCCATGATCCACCACTACAACGAAGTCGTGTTGGAACCTGAGAAGCCCAGGGTGTTGGTGGCCTACAGTGACATGTTCATCACGTATGCCGCCTATCACAAGGACGATCTCGCTTGTATAGTCATGCACACTTGCAGTTGTAACAGTCCTTATTTCTACAGGTAAGACCAATAATTCCTATACTTGAGAAGGGGGTGATTCATTATGGCTGTCCTTGTCACTTAGGCCAATCCTGGAGTGTTTAATTTCATTCTATGGCTTGCTTCCTTTCCTTACCTTCGTCATTTTACTTCCCTGGTCATCTTCCAGATCCGGTTCTCAGCGCGGTGGTTCCCCGATGGTTCTCTGTGATCTGTTAGAGACTTCCGCACGCCTCTGTGGCACAGCCTTCGCTGCCCTGTGCCGGGGTTATAGGGTGGCAGACTGCAATAGATCCGTGCCGGGTTGCAGTAGCCGAAGTGTCCCCCTTCGTCCTATAATATCATACCTCAACGAATGCGGAAAACCAAAGTGTAGCTAAACTAATTAGGAGATGTAAAATGGTAAAAACTTTAATTGTTACTTTCTCTACTAATCTATTCTAAGCAGAGGAAGTATTGCATTTTAACAAAAAAATTATTTGCAAGATTTCAGGGAAATACACGTTTTTAATTTTCCAGAGTGCCCCCCATCCTCATTATCTTTTAGAAAAAAATCTATGTGTCTGTGAGCAGCATAACTCAAAAACAAAATCTGCTTAAATACCAAAATTACTGTTTCAGTTAGCGCTTTCTGAGGATGCGACATAAGGATATTATAGCAAAGTGCCCACACTAAGTTGCCCTTTACTTAGAAACATTTTCCTATTTTCTTGTTTTCGATTTTGTCAAAAATGGTCCTAAGAATTTGGATAAAAATTCCATACGTTTAGGATGTTTGCGTGACAAATAAAATATCTCGAATTTTCTGGAAACAGCTAAGGAAGTCCTGTTCTGAATGATTTGTATAATTGGAAGTTGGTAAGCCATAAGAGACAAAAAATGTAGATACCGTTAAACACGCACGCACGCACACACACACACACACACACACACACACACACACACACACACATACACACACTACTTAACCCTTGGAAATATATTTTACTTGGAAATTTCTCGTTATTTCTGACGATTTTGATTAAGATATGTTTAAGATACTCTCATGGCACATTAAATATATATCTTGTATTTTCTGCGAATAGCTTTTTAAGTCTTTTTTTATTTTGAATGTATTTTGCATAATTAATAAACCGAGAGAACTAGACAAAACATTACTAAACACGAATGAAAATCTCGTGAAACAACACAGTTTGTACTAAACAGATAAATGATATTCTTTCTTGTTCGTCTGATTAAATGAAAACTCCCTATTCATTTCTTCTAGAGGTCACGCAAAGAGAACGGAATTTCAAAGCCGTAACATGACTCACTCTTAAAATATTTCACTATCGCTTCAGCTTCCTGTGTCCTCCTACTTCCCTTGCACCACAAGTTTCTGCAAGTGTTTATCGTATTAGTATTAAGTTGATAGAATATTAAGATTTTGTAACAATAGTTTGCGAAATCATGGGTAGGGAAGGTTATGTGAACGTAAGATACACCTTTTGTAAATATTTCCAATGTATGTATATTCTAACGCATTAAAGAGAGTCAGAACTTTGTTTCTGAGACAGCCAATATTTTTACTTTCTCTACTGTTAAGTAGGCAAAGTATTGTATTCCACCCAAAAATTCGATGTCGAGATTGTTTTGAGGCCCCCTTAATAAAAAAAAAAAAAAAAAAAAAAAAGCCTTTTTAGAAAAAGGTCCGTGTATGTGTCTATGTGTCAGTCTGTGGACAACATAACTCAAAAACGAAAAGTCGGTTAAAACCAAAGTTGGTATTTAAGTTTAATGTCTTTCAAGGACGCGACACGAAGATTTTGAAGAAAATAGACCCACCCTAAACTACCCTTTACATGGAAACTTTTTCGAAAATTTTGATTTTCTTGAAAATAGCTCTAACGATTTTGATTAAAATGTCATATGTTTGAGATATTTTGATGACAAATGAAATGTATATCTTGAATTTTCTGGCTATAGCCCCTGTAGTCGTATTTACTTTGGACGACTTTTGCATAACTGGTAAACCGTTAGAGATAGACCAAATTATACTGTACAAAAAATGTAGATCTTGCTAAAATACACAATTTATGTCTAAATAAATGTCTTGTAGGGTGAACCATTTCGGAGATATTCCTTGTTATGTGTGTGAGTTTGGGAAAACTTAGAACTTTCGTGAAATGGATCATCGTTGTTAATTTTTTTTATATGTTAAGTGTGCAAAGACACCAGAATCTCAAAGCTTTAAAACATTTGACTATCGCACAAAGCCTTCTGTATTCTAACATTCCCCTTGCACCAACAAGGAAATAAGCAATAAGATAATTTGTACAAACGTGTATCCCAAGTATCAAGAAAGAAGATATAGGAATAAGAGTTTGTAAGAATGGTTAGTACAAGAGTAGAGAAAGTCATGTGAGTGCAACACATCAGATTTTTATTATTTTGTGGTTTCCGCCTAACCTTAATTTACTGCTTTTAATTATATATTATTAATCTTTGGTTCAACAGCCTTATTAGGCCAGGATCGTTCCAATGATCCGTCTCCATCCAACTGTATCCAGCGCTGCTCTTTTCCAATGCCTTACATTGATTACCTTCTGATCTGTTTCCACATCTTCGAGCCATCTGATGGGTGATCTTCCAAACTTTCTGGTTGCATATAATGGATCGGTGTGAGTGATCTTTTTACATGAATTATTATGTTCCATCCTATACAGATGCCCCAGCCATCTCACTCTATTGGGATTGATTCCTTTAATTACATTTGACTCTATACAAATTATATAATTCAGTATCTTATATATTTAAACGAACAATTATTGTATATAAATATATTCCGCGTAACTTGGAAACGGCTTTAAGGATGTCGATCAAATTTTGACAGGGGTTTGCTTATTAAGTTTGTCTATATGGGTGTCATTCCTGAAAAAACGCAATTTTACGCGTAACAGTTACTACTTTAAACTTATTTTGGCCATAATTTCTCTGTTAATGAGTCAATCTCAACAAACTAGCCAGGATATTAAAGGTCTCGTCAAGAGCTTTCAGAAAACTTAAAGAAAGCTGACTTAGCTATCTTATTCTACGTGTAACAGTTACAATTAGTCGAAACCTTATTTTGGCCATAATTTTTCTGTTAATGGTTCAAATTCAACAAACTAGCCAGGATATTAAAGATTTCGTCACGGGAACGTCTCCAACAATTAGGATGAAAATTTATATTTAGTTAACATTTTGCTTCAAGTTTATCTAAATAACTACCTTCGCCCCCCCCCCCCCCCCCCCTCCTTCCGCCGAGCGAAGCTCGGTCACCCAGGTACTTGTATCTAATACTTCAAGTCCCATTTTCGTTCACAGACCCATGTATCCTTCTTAATACTTTCCTTTCAAATACCATCAATCTTTCTGTGTTCTGTTTATTTAGGGAACAAATTAATTATATATTGGTACATGAAAATTACTATTACAGTTATTTTAATTTGTTTAAATAAATAATCACCATTTCAGCCTGAGTATGACACGCACTAGTTTTGAAGGTTCAACTTTATATATTATTTCCTGCAAGTTTGTCGTTTGTTGTACAAGAATATTTTCTCACCTTACAGGAGAGACAAGGATTTCAAAGTTGTGCATTTGTAACTCATATATTTTATGTTTTACATTCTTAATTTCAGTTACTATGTTACATTCCAGAGCAATGTGCATTATGAAATTCGGAGAAAAGAGATCTGGTTTGTAAAAATCATAAGTTCTGAAATAAATTAATTTTTTAAAGGTGTTAATTCAAAGATAATATCAGTTACACATCTGTAATCTGAAAACGTTTCATATCTATAGAAAATATCTAATTGTTACGTTTACATGACCCACTATGGTTTCTTACTTTCCTAAGGCATATTTACATAATTATGTACTTTACCGTGCATAGGTAAAGATTCGATACTGAGATTTCATCGGAAATACACATTTTCAGACTCCCTGAATAAAGAAAAGGTATGTTTTAAGTTTGAGATATTTTTATGACACATGAAATGTATATCTTGAATGTTCTGGCTACATTGTATGTAGTACTGTTTACTCTATATATTTGTAGAGTGAACCATTTCGGAGATATTTCTTGTTATTTGTGAGAGTTTTGGAGAACTTATACTTCTGTCAAATGGATCATCGTTATTCATTTTTATATGTTAACCGTGCAAAGTGGACGGAATTTCAAAGCTTTAAAATATTTTACTATCGCTCAAACTCTACTGTACCTATTGCCATATTCTCCTTGTACCTACAAGAAGATAAACAATTAGATAATTTCTGCAAATGTTTATCTCATATAACACGAAGAAGATATAGGAATAAAGGTTTTTAATAATGCTTGGTACAAGACTACAGAAAGTCATGTCAGTGCCAGACATCAAATTTTTCTGTTATCTTTTATTTCAATCTAAGTTGTGTTTATACAGGTTTGCCTGAAGATTAGGGCAGTAATAATGGAGACCAGAAATACATAATGTAATTTGATGAATGCAATATCATGGGCAATTGTTGGGTCCTGTAGAAGCTCTTTAGTTGAAGTAATGCTCACTGTATCCTCCCCCAGTTTCAAACAATGTTGTTAATGCCCTCCATATTATGCATCGTTCACTGTGATTGTTGTCAAGGCACGACTGGTATACAGGCTTACACAGCGTTTTCATATTACCAAAATAGAGACATTGAGAAATGTAAAATTAGGTTCTAACATGAAATTAAGTATTTTTAGGTTGTATAGGACCACCATTTTCGAACATTATTAGCATAATTAGTACATACACAACTTTTATTTTCTATACATAATGAGGAAGAAAATAGGTTTTTACCTAAAATCCGAGACCTACTTATAAGTTATGCCTGTATTAATGAACTCTAGTTCCGAAATGAAACAAAAAGATTGTATCGATGGATTAAAAAGTTAATTCCCTACTGTATTTAGTGTGCTAGCAATGACGAAATAAACTAAAGTTGATATGGTCGTAGTAGATACACATTTGTTTAGAGTTGTAAAAATGGATTAAATATATATTATAGTGATTTGAAATCTAATCTGTAAGTAGTGTAGCAGTTATAAAGATGGCAACACTTTAACTGCATTATGTTTAATGCTTATAAAAACTTACGTTTTCTGCTTCAAATTGTGAAGTTCCTAGAAGTATGGAGAACGGACGCATTAGGTTGCGAACACTATGAAGACCGATTCTGGTAAGTTTAATTTTTTTTTCTACTTAAGGAGCATTTTCTCAGGTTATACCTATGTAGTTAATTTAGAATCATAAAATAATCGGTCTTCAAAACAGTGTCAATTCGGATTGACAAGCCTTACGCTTTTCCTTAAGTTGTATATTTTTTGGTTAACTTATATTTATTTCGAGAACGTTGGTAACAGCAAGAAAATCCAGTTGGCTACTCTGTACCACGGAAACACATATGGTCATTATGGATTATTCTTATTTTTTCGACCTTGAATTTGTGTGGTATACTGTGTTCATTCAAAACGTAGCCCGTATGACAAGCCATTACCTAGCTGACGATAAAAACTAGACATTTACGAGTACATTGTGTCATCAAACCGGGTTTATTTTATATTTCCATTTCATTTCAGTCGTTTAGTTTGCGAAATGAGTGTGGTTTCACTGTCGGGGTTCATCAGCCATTCAAGTAATGTAACCCCGTGGTACAATAGATTGTCCGGGCCCACGGTGCGCCCCTCACCTCTTCACACCACAGGCATCATCGTGGGGTGCACAAATGGAGGTGGGACGTGGTCAGAGTCCCGGTCTTCTCGACCAGTGGTCGCTAGGTTTCAATCAAGTAGCCCCTCAATTGACCCCTCAGGGACCTAACGAGGCTGAGTGCACCCCGGACCAACTCTCCTACGGGAGAAAACCCCCACGTCAGTACCTATAATCGAGCCACAAAAATCGAAAATTGCATTATAAGCAAACATATTTGAGCGCTGCAAGAGACATTGAAAAGTAGCCCATTTCTTTTCCAATGTTCCTCCCGAAAAGAAAGTAAATAATATGAGTAAAATGGTAGGTTACTATTTAGTATTCCTGGGTTCACTGATTTGTTGAGAGAATATTCTCTTTGTTGAAGCAGAAATGGACAAATGCACTAGGGAATTGATTGAATCTGAATTATAGACGATTGCAAACTTTTCATATTCATACAAACCAAGGGCCCCGGGTTCGATTCCTGGCTGGGCAGTGGGAATTTATCTCTAACCAAGCCCCATTGTGTCCAGAGTCTGGAAGTATGAAAGAGAGTGTGGTCTAATGTGTAAAAAGCCTAGATGGAACAATTAAAACAAATTTGAAATTACAAAGACAGGAAAATCTGAAAATAAGTACCAACAATCAATAAAAGTGCTTTGACTAAAATAAATCTTGAAAATCCTATTTTGGCGTATAGTTGCTTCAGTAAGGAAATATTCATTTATTTTTTTAAATAAAACCTGGCAACCCATTTCTGTGGTGTGGGGTAGTGTGTTTGCCTCACATTCAAAAGGTCCCGGGTGCGAATCTCCGTTAGGGCGAGTTTCCTGGCTGTTTTTCCCCTTGTTTTTGCCAAGTTTTCCCTTATCCTGAAACATGAGTCGATTTTTAGTAACGTAACAAAAATAAACAAATTTGACCACACTTTCTAAACTATTAGAGTAAAATGGATTAAAATTGGACTGTAACATGTGTGCATTACATTACACACATGGAATGCATTTAAAAACGCTGGCTTTATTAGTTCAATATTTCAAATTTTCAATCATAGATACACATCGGTCATAAATAGAGCTCGGATTTTTATGTAATTATATATTTTAAATCCTGCATAATATTTCAATGAGAAGTAAAAATGTTGGCGAATTACGTCATTTGGGACTCCCTTACAAATATTTATTTTACATTTTTTTTACATATTTTACACGTTCCTACATATTTTAACGATGTTACATAAAACGTATACATTTTCTGGGTTTCGTTAAAATTTTATTATTTTTTAAAAAATATTGTACTCACATTATAAACCACCTACTGTTTTCACAAGTTTTGCTGAAAGCAACAAAAATCAGTCTGCGAAATAGGATGAAAGTTAAATTAAGAATGCGATAATAATCGCCTCGCCTCGTTCTGATTGTTGTCCGTTTATATCAAAGCACGTGCCGCTCGACAATGTTGACCTCCAGTGTTACGTTTCTCTTAGCGCTTTGGGCATTTTCAAGGACTGGAGAAATTGATTGTTACCATTGTCGCGGTAGTAATACAATAGCTGCCAGGAAACAAAGTGAGCCGCTGGACAACGATCAATATAGCGAGGCGATAATACTGCAATTAGTTTCTTGCAAGTCTTAGTAAAATGGCACCAGTTGCGTCCTCGCTGTCCTGCAAGTTGAAATCATGTGTGAAATTAGATAGCGCCTTTACAACCGACGGAAAAGTAATAGTGTGTCAAGCATGCGCTAAAAAATCAGTTGTTTCATGAAATCTCAATTGGAACGACATATCAAAAGTGCTTTTCACATACGCAACAAACGCCTACAGTCTTCTAGAAAGCAAGTCTCTGCTTATAAGAACATTTCATCCGATAGTCCCCTGAAAATATGGAAAAGTATATGGTTATTCACTGTACGTTAAAAGAAGCAAAATACTCAAAATAAAAATGCCTGGTTGTTCATTGTATGTCAAGAGACAGAAAACTGAAAATGCATCCACATTATAAAAGTTAATTATTTTGAATTGATTGTTTCACTCATTGATAAATTGGTTCAGTAAAAAAAAACCACATTTTTTTTATTTCGTGATTACCTACTTGAAAATAAATTTTAGATAAATTCTGCATAAAAAAAAAAAAAAACATTTTCCCTATAATTAATTCTATATTTAGTACATTTTAACGCATTGTAATTAATTTATGTAAGTACTTACAGACCCATCAAATTACAAAATTCTGGGTAATTTGCAGTCTGCATTTAGATTTGAGGTGGTAATCTTAGCATTTAGATTATTACATAATTTTACATATTTTGTTAATATTACTTATTTCATTACATATTTTGATGTTTTTTGTTACATAAATATGTACATATTTCGCCACTTGATATTACATAAAAATCCGGGCTTTAGTCTTAAATGCTCACTTTTCTCTTTTGAGTTATCTTGTTCACAGACGCTCACACATACGCACACACCAAGTGCTTTGTTTTGTGATCAGGGTCCTCAAAACATGCATTTCCGGTGAAATATCGACCTAAAACTTTTGAGTTGAACCCAACATGGCCTGTGCTAAAAATACAATGCGTGTAGCCTTAGGGTTTAGTGAGAAAATGTGAATTATAGTTTCATATGAGAGTAACTTTTCATATATTTCATGCTATCTTTCAAATCCAAAGGTTTCGGATTCGATTCTCGGCTGGAGAATGGGAATTTTTCTTTAGCCAGGATTACTCTACATCCACCCAGAGTGAGTGAGTGAGAGGGTGACTGTGTGTGTATTTGTGAATTTACCTTAGATATTAAAGTGGTGTGAAATAGAGCACAAAAAATCTAATGTGTTGCACTCACATGACTTTCTCTACTCTTGTACTAACCATTCTTACAAACCCTTATTCCTGTATGTTCAAGTTAATATAGATAAACGTTTGCAGACATCTTATTGCTTATTTCCTTGCAGGTGCAAGGAGAATATGGGAATACAGTACGTTTTCTAAAACTCACACAAATAACGAAGTATATCTCCGAAATGGTTCACTCTGCAAAAAATTATTGGGATATAAATCGTGATTTAGCAAGATCTAAATTTTTGTATAGTAAGATTTGGTCTATTTCTAATGACTTACCAGTTATGCAAAAGTGATCCAGAGCAAACAGAACTACATGGGCTATAGCCAGAAAATTCAAAATATACATTTCGTTTGTCATAGAAATATCTCAAAAATATGTCATTTTAATCAAAACGTTAGTCATTTTCCAGAAAATCAAAATTTTGGGAAAGTTCTCCGTGTAAAGGGCAGTTTAATGAGGAGAAATTTTCTTCAATATCTTCGTGTCGCATCCTTAAGACATTAAACTTCAATAACAAGTTTGGTTTTTAACCGACTTATTCTTTTTGAGTTACCTGTCCACAGACTGATATACACACAGATACGCGTGCGCGTGGATTTTCTTCTAAATATGCTTTTCTTGGTTTCAGGGGCCTCAAAACATATTTCCGGTGGAATCCCTACATCGAAATTTTGGGTGGACTACATTACTTACTAACTTATTATACGTAATAGAGAAAGTAAGCAAGAAAGTGTAAGAAAAAGAGAATAAAAATTGCATGTAGTCTTAAAACTAGATTACTGGAATAAATTATACGTTTTATCTTCTGGATATGTTATAAGTTGCTACATTTGTTTTCGACAATGTGGCAAAAGTAGCACATATTTTTGATAAACAAATGCCTTGAATGGTGGTTTCCACACACAGTTGGACGTAGTTCTCAAGATTTTCTAACGATGTCGCACGTGTAGTGGGAGGGAGGGAGGGGTGTTAGACATCCCCCTCCATTGGCCGCAGTAGACATGGGTTACCCGGGCAGGGCAAGTAATAACCTAGGCCATCAACACGTTACTTCCGGACAACTTTTGCAACGGCTGGCAGCATCGCGGGAATCACTTCCAACAGGTTAGACATATTTATTATTTATATCTCTTTCTCATTGTCTTAGACATATTTGCACATGTGTGTAGTAACCGACATGATTGCCTGCGTGTTGTTATTGGTTTGAACACTAATCTTTTGTTCCTCAGGACGTAGCATTAAACGTGCTTATCAGTGATTTAATAGTAGGTATATCAGACACACTGACGTATCAACCTGAGTTACCTGCATCATTGGTGCCAACTGTATTAGCCAAGTGCTCTAAAAGTCACGTGTTGCATTCACATGACTTTCTCCATTCGTTCTTGGGATATGTAAACTTTCAATACATTCACACAGTTTGTTTTGCATATAAAAGGAATACAGCAGGCTAACGCGATAGGCAGATTTTTAAAAAGTGGCTTCGAAATTCCATATTCATTGTCACACTACGACTAGAGACTTCTTAACACTTAAAAATGTATGTACAGTGCCGGAAATATTGCGCCACCTAAGGTAATTTATACATTTGAGCTTTATGGCAATTTTACATTTAAATAGTAGTAAAGATTCATATATTTGCATATCATATTACAATTTAATTTCTAAACTGTGAATGTTTGATAGTTTTACGTCAAATTAATTGGATTTAGATAAAAAAAGAACTGTAATACTTTAGATTCTTTTTTATTTCATCATCCAAAAGTAAATAGTACTTCCACGAAATTGAAATTAGAACAGAATTGGTGAAATCGGTTACAGGTAATCTAAGTCGTGTGGAAAGTGAAGTTGTAAGTTTGTCTTTGCTAGCATGGAAAATGTGTTGAATAAAAACAGTGGAAAATTGTTGGTGTACTGTCAGGTAAGAAGAAGAGCAGAAACCTTCAATCATTGTTGCATGCCTCTGTATCTATTGTTGATGTTGAAGTAAGCTTCTAAATGTCCAAGTCCGTATTAATTGACAGTAGATACTCTTCAAATGTGTTTGTAGCGTACTGTAATTCAGTATTCATTGTTACGGTGTAAGTGAATTATGCAAGATGATCAAGAAATGAAGCTAGTTTTAAAGTAATTCTTTGTTCTTTCAGGTCATTTTAATACATTTTACTGCCATGAAGTTATAATTTTATGGTAATTTTTTAATATTCTTTAGGTAATAAAATCCGGGCTCTAATGATAGCTCAAATTACAAAACAACAATGCTATACATCTATTTACAAACTGACTGAAGGACTATCAAAGTATGGTGTACAGTGGAAGTTAAGGAGAGGTTAATATTCCTATCCGGCCAATAGAAAGCTGTTAAATTCAAACTCGTCAACTATTTAACATTGAGTGAAATATTTGCAGGGTGCATAGGACACATTCTAAGTACACTGATCAACTTTTAACCAATAAGCTTGTTTATTAAGAAAGATAAGATGATTTTCTTAATCGAAGGTATGTATGTAAAAACGGTCTAATCCTCAAAACCGGAAAGCTGGTGCTAGCATCTCGTGTTTGAAACAAATGGGTTGAAAACGTGATTGTAAGTAAATATAACCACTTTTATTTCTTGCAATCTGTTTAAAGTAGCTTCTGAAGCGCATGCGTGATCTAAAACAATAAAGTAGGTAACTAGAGTGGAATTGCCAACTTTAACATTGCCCGCCAAAACTCAAAGATGTACTTGAACTGGTCAATTACTCGTATGTGGCTCCAATTTTCATGAATACTACATTTCCAAGGAGAATTTTTTTAATTTCCAATCTAAATTTCATCTTCAAGATGTTTTTGTTAATATTTAAAAATATACAGCCTAGGTAATGCTTCATATAACAAGGAATATTAATGTTTTTAATTATGTTTTGTTTCGCAAGTCAATAAAATATTTTTTTATTATTTTAATTTGGACTCTGCATAAAAATAAAATTGATGAGGGTGCTTTAACTCTAACTCTAATAGTAGTAACATGTATCCAATGTAAACCAATATTTATTTTCTTGGCGTGTACAAAGCTCTGCATTTTTCACTTATAAAAAGGTGAAGATTTGATGTTTTATGCACATATCTTCAATTTTACCATCTTCTGGTCAAATTCAATGTCAGTAGATTTACTGACATATAAATAACTCCTGTGGGAAACAATTACGGCACACAGGCGACGCTGATGTGATCCAGCCTATTAACAGCGTCGTTAAACAACAAAATAATTTATTAATTTAATTTAAGAGTTGGTCGCTATGTAATGGCTCTTAAATTCCATTTTCATTGCATGACCAGGAGGCGTGAAAGCAAATAAGGACTTCACAGTTAAGTAAAGTATAAGTATTTAACAATTCAAACCAATGAAAAGGAATACCTCACAAATGGTTAACTCCGCATTTTTATTTGATATAAATTGTATTCTTTAACGAGATCTAAATTTTTTTGCAGTCATATTTCTTCTATTTCTTATGGATTACAAGTTTTGCAAAATCGACAGAGCAATTTTTAAGAAAAAATTTGATGTGAAGGATGATTTGGGGTGAGGAATTTTTTTGAAACTCTTCGTACTATCCTACCCTTGCAAGATGCTGAGCTAAAGACCAAGTTCGGTGCTTACCCGAGTATGTTCGTTTTCAGCGATGTTCACAAAAAGACAGTCAGTTACACAGACAGACATGAACGAACGGAAGTTTCAGAAATGCATCTTTTGGATTCAGGTAATCTCAGATCGTGAAATCTCGATATCGAATTTTTGGTTGGAATGTAATAATTTCTGTAACTGCTATGTACGTGGTGGAGAAAGTAATAAACCAGAAGTGAGTTGAGAAATTCATGTGAACACACACATCAGGGGCGTATACAGACTTGTTTTTCTTGGGCGCACAATTAACTGCCCTGCATAAAATTAAAGACTTGGAACACTTGCAAATGGAATATCGCTATACCAGGTGGCCCACTCCAGCCGGCATTTGGATAAATAGATAACCCTTCGTGCGTTAAAAGAGTTGCAGAAATCCTGGGGGTAAATCCAGTCAGTGGTGTGCGTGAACTTTGTTCTGCTTGCAAGAGAAGAGGGCGGGATGTGTGTAGCACGTGATAATAGACAAGAAGTTCTAGAATACTTTCCACTTCACTTATAGGACTTTATTTTCCAGGGAATAACCTCATTCCTGCACATGCTGCTATTGTCTACATTACGGACTACAGATTGTAAAGTGAAGTAACAAAATCAATGCAAACATGAAGGCACGTAATGTTTCATTGGCATTTCTTTGTTTCTTATTAATGTTATTGTTGTATTTTATTATTGCTGTAGTTATTGTTATTACTGCGATTCTTATTACGAAATTATTATTATTATTATTATTATTATTATTATTATTATTATTATTATTATTATTATTATTATTATTATTATTATTATTATTATTATTATTATTATTATTATTATTATTATTATTAATATTATTACTAGTTATTGTTATTTTTTCAGTTATTACTATTATCAGAATCACCATTGTTCATATCACAATTATTAGTTTTATTTTAATTGATTGTTTTCATTATTCCATTAGTATTAATATTTTTGTTATACGTTATGATTCGTATTGTGCTATTATTTCCATTGCTATTATTATCAAAGGCTGCTGCATTCATAGAATAGGTGTTCAAAATGATGCCTTGTTGATTGATACAATGTTCCAACTGTCTTCTTGTATCCATATGGGAGTTTCTGAGAACTGCGGGTATGACAGATGAATAGGTATGCCTTAATGATCCTTTGAGGGGGCTTGTTTAAAGCGCATTATTCTTGAGTGTCTCCAGAATAAATGACCTGGGGTTAGATGAGATCTTGTTGGCCAAGGTATTGGGCCACCTAAGTCCATGCAGGGTACAACTAATTGAAATGGACCTTTACAGGTTTATACTAGTAAAGTAATGCTCCGAGTTTGAACCAGATCACTACCACCGCCAACGCCAATAATAATAATAATAATAATAATAATAATAATAATAATAATAATAATAATAATAATAATAATAATAATAATAATAATAATAATAATAATAATAATAATAATAATAATAATAATAATAATAATAATAATAATAATAATAATAATAATAATAATAATAATAATAATAATAATAATAATAATAATAATAATAATAATAATAATAATAATAATAATAATAATAATAATAATAATAATAATAATAATAATAATAATAATAATAATAATGTAATGTAAACCCCGCGCGACAGCCCACGAAGGGCCAAGGCCTACCGCCCAGCCGCTGCGTCCCCCACCTCTGCCCACTACAGGTGTCATTGGTGAGGTGCAGTACTGGAGGGTGGGACGTGGTCAGCGCCCCGAGCCCTCCCGCCCAGAATAATAATAATAATAATAATAATAATAATAATAATAATAATAATAATAATAATAATAATAATAATAATAATAATGATAATGATAATGATAATAAATAATAATAATAATAATAATAATAATAATAATAATAATAATAATAATAATGATAATAATAGCAATGATAATGATAATAATAATAATAATAATAATAATAATAATAATAATAATAATAATAATAATAATAATAATAATAATAATAATAATAATAATAATAATAATAATAATAATAATAATAATAATAATAATAATAATAATAATAATAATAATAATAATAGCAATAACCACAACAACAACCACAATAATAATAATAATAATAATAATAATAATAATAATAATAATAATAATAATAATAATAATAATAATAATAATAATAATAATAATAATAATAATAATAATAATAATAATAATAATAATAATAATAATAATAATAATAATAAACATAACCAAAACAGTAACAATAATAAGTAGGGCTAGGAAGTTCATGCATTTGCATGTTTTTTTATAGGGGTTAAAAATGTATGCTTTTACAGTATGTGCACAAATTGTGGAATTTTCAGTTATTTGGACGTGATTTTATGGTGCATATAACTGCATATTCTCTTGATTTTTGATAAATGCATAATATTTCAATATTATAGGCCCTATACTGCATATTTTAATGGTTTTTATGGTTTTTTGTTATTTTTTTCCATCTGGATAATATTTTTCATATTGGTAGTATTGCACATGATGATGCAACTCACAAAGATTTCAATATTATAGCCCCCATCTTGCATGTTTTAATGATTTATATGGTTTTTATTATTTTTTCCATCTGTATATTTTTCATATTGGTAGTATTGCACATGATGATGCAACTCGCGAGGTGGCGAGAACTAATGTTGAGTCATGTTGTTATGAAGTGAATCCCCTATTTACATCCTTTCATTATATGTATGTGCGTAGAGAATAATCACTGCGCTACCTGAGAGGTTTATATTAACAAAGTGCAGGTCAACGTTTTGAGCAGCACGATTATAGCAACACTTGCCTGCCCACCACGGTCTTCAAAGGTAACAGTGTTGTGAACTGGTTCCCAACAAATTAAATTAGGCGCATAAAATGTTAAAAAGTTCTTCAAATGCCGAAAATAAAACCAACTTCGAGTGCTAGATTAATTAATTTACAGAAAGAGTTTTCGAGTGATTTAATATCTACAGATAATAGGGTACTGTTTTGTGGAGCGTGTGAGTAAAATGTAGGGAGTGAGTAAAGATTTCAAACAGTTCAGCACATAAACCAGCAAAGCATAAGGAGAATTTAATCAGAAAATTTGCAAAGAAACTGTTCAAAAACAGCTAGTAGAGTGTTTAGGAAGTAGGGTTACTGAATTTTCCTATGACTTGTGCCATGCATTTTTAGCTGCTGATATTCCCTTCTTCAAAAGTAATAGTCCGGCATTTAAAAACCTATATCAACCTTCTTGTCAAGTACACTTGACAACATGTGCCTGAAGAAAGTACACTGCGTAAGACTTATGTAGGACATTGTTACAATAACGCATTGTCAAATATACAAAATGACTTAGCGGTTCAGTTTGTAAGGTTATCTGTTGATGAAATCCCTGATTTTGAGCGCCATTCTATTGCGAATATAATCGTGGGTGCTTTAAATAATGAACAAAAGACTACACCTTATCTTCTTGAGTGCGCATTGTCGGCCACTGACAATGTAACTGTAACCCAGTTTGTGATGGACTCTTTGAAATTACTATAGCCATTTGGAATCAAATACGTCCGGTTACTTTTATTTGTTACTGATACAGGTCCTTGTACTGTAAAATCAGGACAAACTCCGAAAGGTATTTTTCCTAACTAAATTCACATAACTTGTTTGGCACACGCTCTTCATCGCATTTCTGAGACAATACGTGATTCTTTCCTATAGGTAGAGTTGTGTCCAGTACAAAGAGAATTTTTGTTAAAACTTCTAAAAGAGTTAAGTTGTTTAGATCAACAGCACCTAATATCCGACTTCCTCCTGCACCAGTGTTAACTCGATGGGGAACATGGGTCGATGCAGTATTATGTTTTGCTGAGCACATAGAAATAGTCGAAGAGGTTGTTAATTCATTGGACTCGAATGATACTTCAATAGAACCTGCAGAAAATATTCTGTCAGGCACTGGATTAAAAGAGGATCTTAGTTTCATATCTGCCCATTTTTCTTTCTTACCAACAGCCATAACGGCATTGGAAGCTGTAGGACCTCCTTTGCATGAATCACTTACTGTTTTTGAAAAATATCGGTTCCTGGTAGCATAGACAAAAAGTGAAGGAGAGAGTGAATTATGTAATTTCAAAAAATTCTGGTTATAAACAGATGTGCGATATTCGAGACATCCTTAAAAGAAAACCATCTGTCATACCAAGAGACTTCACTCTCTCTGTGAAGCAGTTAACATCATTCAAATATGCCCCAATAACATCTTGCGACGTGGAGTTTTTCACGTTACAAAAGTGTTTGGCGAGACAACAGACGATGTTTTACAGTTTGTGCAAAATGTTGGTTGTGAACGGCAATTTAGCAGTTAATACTAGCAGCGGGACCACTTCTGCTTCAACCTCTAAGGAATAAGGTAACTTTATTTATTATTTATACTAACTCGTCTTGTCTACTGCAAAGGGACATTAATTGTTTTAATTAAATAGTGCATATTTCTTGGCATATTTTCAAGTTTTTAAGAGCATATTGGCATCCATATTTCAGTGTTTTTTAGGGCATGAACTTCCGAGCCCTAATAATAAGTGATAAACCTAATGATGAACACAGCAGTAAGAATAAAATAAAATTACGAGTAATATTATTTTTAATAATTTAAACAATATAATACAATGATATAATAAGAACAATAACTATAAATAATAACAAAATACAGTAATAACATTAATAAGAAACAAAGAAATGCAAATGAAGCATTACGTGCCCTCATGTTTGCGTGGATTTTGTTACGGCAATTTACAATCTGTAATCCGTAATGTTAGACAATAGCAGAATGTACAGGAATGAGTTCATTCCCTGGAAAATAAAGTCCTGTAGGTAAAGTAGAAAATATTCTAAGACTGCTCTTGTCTATTATCACGCGCTGCACACGCTAGCCTGGCATCCCGCCCGCTTCTCTTACAAGCAGAACAAAGTTCACGCACGCCCCTGACTGGATTTACCCCTGTGATTTCTGCAACTCTTTTAACGAACGCCAATGCCGGCTCGAATGGGCCAACTGGTATATACTACACAATCATTAAGAGCTTTTTAAATTTTTTAGCGTCCTTTAATCTGATAGGGCATACCAGACGATCTATGAATGGATGAAAATATGCTCAAATGAGCCCGGAGTTCATAGAGCTTAAAATTACCCATTTTGTCTTCTAAGGATAACGAAGACCCACAAAGCAAACCTCATCCTAATCGAGATTCGAACTTGGGACCTCTTGAATCTGATATAGACATATTGCACCCACACCAGAGAGCTGGGCTAACTTTTAGCCATAAATTGTGTGCTTTAACAAGATATACATTCTTTGTGTAGTAAGATTTTGTCTATTACATTAACAAATACACAAAATTCATTGTGAATGAAGAGGATCTTAGAGGCTATACTCAGAAATTTCAACAACTACAGTTCATAGTCTTATGAAAATATCCGCTTGAAAAAATAAATATTGCCTTTTTGAAGAAATACTTCCCCTGAGACTGGATTTTAACTACAATGATTGCAATTTCCTTTCTTTATGAAGTTATTTTCACTTCTGTTGAACCAGGAAAGAACTTCCGGCGGAAAGGGGAGCAGAGGTCCCAGGGTTCTTCCTTCAATGCGCCCCTGCAACGAATTCTTTTCCTATTAATATTATAAAGAGAGACAATTTGTGTGTTTGAATAAGTAAGATAATCTCAGAGAGAAAGAGAGAGAGAGAGAGGGGGGGGGGGGGGAGACCACACACACACACTTCAACCGATTTTTATAATCCTTTCACCATTGAAAATCCAATTTGTACTGACGTAAATTGTACTTGAATATCAACTTTGATAAAAGAAAATGGATGCACTTTTATTTGAGAGTGCCATAGAATGGAAAATAGTTCTTGCTACTTTCACAGAATATACATATGTAGATAAATAGTTGTTGCACACTGCAGAGTTTAAATACAAAAACCGGTTAAATTTTATTGCAAGAAATATACATAGCTGGCCATGATATAACACTTCAGCAAACAGGAGGCAGAGTCTAAAAAGCGACAATCTATCTTGTGTTATATACATTTTTGTAGCTACCATTTATCAAATATGGAAATGTGTGTGTGTAATCAAACCGTGTCCAAAACTCTGAATACCCTTTATTCTAATTCTATAAAGGGGTGCAATGAAATTTCTGGATAACTCTTTTAATAATACTCATATAAGGAAGGTTTGCTTTACTTCTTTTGTATGTATATTGTTAGCTAACGTTAAAAATCAGTAAACCGATATTTTATTTTATATTAACTGAGAGGATTATATTTCATGATAGTCATAGACCGTGTGTCTTTACCAAAGAGATTAACTTCGTGGCCTGGTAGTGCGGACCCCCATTTCGTTAAGAACTTCCGCATTAAGTAAATGTATGCAGATATATAGCTTTTGTGTTATTAAATAACTAGGACCAAAAGAAGATGCAAAAGGGTTGACATTTAACCTGCTATACTTAAGTTAAAAATGACTCCATCATACCGACCTCCATCTCCAAAGAGTACTTGTATACTATAAAGCATTTCCACAACTTGGAAATGATGATGGGAGATTAAGGAAGTCAGATATATCGTCGATGTTTCTCATCCTTTGTGTCAATATCAGGGGCTTTTTCATCAGTTATTAGCACGGCCTGGATGTTTGATATGTCATAGTTTTTGTTTGTGGTTATTTTTTTCCATGAAAAATGTAAACTAAGCACAATTTTATCAATGCTGATTAAAATTATGCAGTTTTCATGGCTCATATTTTGGCTTTTTTAAACGTCCTTTGTCATTTACATGTCATTTTCAATTTTTCTTTCACTGTTATATTCCACCCAAAAATTCAATGTCGAGATTTCACCGCAAATACATGTTTTGAGACCCTTTGAATCAAAATGCATTTTTAGGAAAAGGTCCATGTATGTGTGTATGCGTGTGTATGTCTCTCTCTCTCTCTCTCTCTCTCTCTCCGTCTGTCTGTGTGTTTGTCAGTCTGTGGATAGCATAACTCAAAAACGAAAAGTCGGTAAAAAACCAAAGTTGGTAGTTAAGTTTAATGGCTTTTAAGGATGTGACACGAAAAAAATTTCTTCAGCCTAAACTATCTTTTACATGGAAAAGTTTTCGAACATTTTGATTTTATTGAAAATGGCTCTAACAATTTTGATTAAAATGCCATATGGCAAATGAAATGCATATTTTGAATTTTCTAGCTATAGCCCCTGTAGTCCTATTTACTCTGGATGACTTTTGCATAACTGGTAAACCGTAAGAAATAGACCAATCTTGCGATACAAAAATGTATATCTTGCTAAAACACACAATTTATGTTTGGATAAATTTGTTTTTGTAGAGTGAACTATTTCGGAGATATTCATTGTTATTTGTGTGAGTTTTGGAGAACTTATCCGTCTGTCAAATGGAACATCATTATTAGTTTTTTTCATACGTTAACTGTGCAAAGAGAACGGAAGTTGAAAGCTTTAGAAGATTTGACTATCGCTCAAAGTATTCCCATATTCTCCTTGCATCTACAAGAAGAGTAGACAAAGTAATGTGAGTGCAACACATAAGATTTTTTATATTATAGTCATATTTGCTCTTAAAGGTTTGTATTTTTGTCATATATTTCTATTTCTATTTCAGTTTTGCATATGTTCTTGCAGTCGTCCCAAAGACAATTTTTCACCTCTCGTAATTTTTGGTAATATTAAGACGTCTTTTTCCTGATACAATGTTATGTACGAGTAGAAATAGAAGATTAATTCTTTTTGAAAATTTAAAATGTATGTAATTTGCTATTGTAATTCTTCTTTCTCGTCGTCCATCAAAATGTGACATTTTCTGCAACGCTGAGGGTTAGTTCTGGATTGAGCAATAAAAAAAAAATGCCAAATGCAGTAATAACATTAAGATATTTAGTGTGCTATATTTTTAAAGTAGACTTTCAATATAATGTTAAATAAAACATCATTAAGTTCTTGAAGATTTCGAAAATACACCAAAAAGTTTTAGGTCATATTTTTTGTCATATTTTCTCAATTTTTCGGTCGTCAGTGCTTGCATATTTCTAACATATTTAAGTCATAAACATCCAGGCCCTGGTTATTAATAATAGCCGGAGCTGCTTGAAATTACTATTCTACGCAGTAAAGGGGAGGATTGCATATTAATATAATAAATAACGAAGGGATGTTAACAAAATTAATTAATTCGCCAATAGAGTTTTAAAATTAACAGTTCAATGTCAATATATCACATAGTTACTAATAAATAGTATTTTTGCAACAGGTATAGAAAGCGACGCATTTTTGAGTGCGCGAGAAATTTTCTGAACGGCTCACTAAGCGAGTTCTGAAAACTCGTAAGCTCAAAAAATTAATAGTAAACAAATTTTGAAAACAAGCCCTTATTTACATGCTCTAAAAATAAGAAAATAAGTTTTAAATTAAGTCAAATCGAACAATTTATTACATTAGGGGATAGAAAAGCTTGTCGTGAAATTTACCTATTTTATAAAAAAATACATTTTTCCCCCTTTGAATTACTTATATATGGCTGGGGGGTTAGACCGTTCACCTACCACCAAGGCGACCCGGATTCAACCCCAGGGACCCGCATGTGGTATTCCTGGTGAACGAAGTGGCGTCTAGGAGAGTTTTCTCCGGGTTCTCCGGTTTCCCCCACCACTCATTTCACCAATTGCTCCATCATCACCTTTCAAATAATCCATTTCGCCTGCATTTCATATCATCCTTTTCCTCACTTCCATGCCTGGTGCTTGGCTGACCACCCGCTTCCAGGTCTTCACTATGTCCGGTCCATAGGTTCCTGTACTTCTCGACAGGTGTCTGACCCTAGGCACTGACTTGTAAGTCCTAGAGGGCGTAAGTCCTATATAAGGGGAGGGTAATCAGGTAAAGAAAAAGAGGAAGAATTACTTATATCAAGATCAAGTTAGACATTGTATTCTTTCTACACAGGTAAATCTCGCGACAAGATTTTATATAATATGAATTATGTAATCTAATAAATTGATGGATTTGATTTAATTTAATTTTTATTTTCTTATTTTCAGAGCATTTGAATAAAAGCTTGTTTCTAAATTTTTTTACTGTTAATTTATTTTTGATTTTTTAGTCATCGCTGGATAGTTTCTCAGCCTGTTCATTTCATTTAATAGGTCGTTGTTGCATGGTTGTTTGCCTGTTAATTTAGTACAGTGTAGTTCTTCAATAAGGAGACCTTTTAGTTATTTGACTGTACTTAAGGCCACGTAGGCTTGACCAACTGTGAAGAGCTTTGAGCCTAAACAGACAACCTTATGGTCGGCAGAAGTAACCTGCACTTCGTGTAGTGTGCAAACCCAACCTAACATCCTTCCTTCAGCAGTACTGTGACTCTGGACGGTCCACCAAATTGCATTTAGAATGAGATCACATTAGGGTTGCCAACATTTAAAAGTAAAATTATCATGCTGCCACTCAAAATTATAGATTTGGATTCAAAATGATCGTATATCATAAACCAAATGCTACAACAATAAGAATATCAGTATAACACTTATGAAAATGTAACAGTATTGATGTTTATGGTATCCACATACAACATTGATCACCTCAATCAGTATTACAGCTTTAGAACTTGCGTTTCTCGCACTATTCATCTGAAAGTTCATCTTCCTCAACCGTTGCAGCATTATACAAATTTGTTGTTGACATAAACCTTAACATCTCGGTGACTTGCAGAGTTTCGAATTCACCTCATTCTTTCATAAGCTGAGACGACAGGATAAGTTCATTTAGTGCCAATCTGTTTCTAACTTTGGTTTTTATCAAACCCAGTTTAGAACACACTCCTTCACAAGAAACGCTTCTGTAGGGCAAGGAAATCGCTGATAATGTAAAGGCTGCTAGTTCTTTGAAATCAGTATTTCCACCAAGGTTATACATGTGTTTATCAGCACTCCAGAAACTGTCAGATTCAGGGATGTTCTTTATTTCACACAGAATATCACTTATTCCGAGTTTTCTCCATTGATAATCAAATTTATGAATAGCGCCTTCTTCATTGAGATTACCAGATCTGGGCACACTGGCAATAAGAGGATAAAGGGTAGGAGGTTTAGTAGGGTATGAAACGGCTGCCTTAGAGTGGTGGAAACAGGCCATCAGGGCAAACGTGGTGTCGCTATTTGCAATTAGTTTCATTTCACTGGTGTGACAAACCAGTGGAAATGATATTGCGCCGGTATCGAACTATCATACATTCAAATTGTCGTACACCCCCATAATTATCGTACGAGTTGGCAACGCTGGATCACATAGCTAACCATACATTGTCATCCAAACTAAACGTGTATGCAAGATTTCAGCTCAATTGGTTGAGGATAACTACTTTAAAATTCATTTAGAAGAGCAAACATTGCAAGTTAATAAAAACTTGTAAAAGCAAAGCTTTGTATAAAAATTACATACATTAGTTTTTCCATTGCTTCCTCAAAAGTATGTCATTGTGTCCGTAGTTTGTCATTTCCGAAGTGTAGGAGATGGAATACGAATTAATGAACAAGGTCTCCTGGTAATTAGTAGTGGTGTTAATAAGAATCGATTTAGTGAAAACCGCGTTGATAAAGCTCTGTACCATATAAATTTGACCCGTATCTCCTAACTGTCCGTGCATTATTCTCCTCTCATTGACTGTAACACTAAATGGATTACTTTGCGGTACAAAATAATGCCTTACTTAACATCATTTATATGAGTATATTCGAAGAGAATTGTGAAACTTGCTTCAATATAACCATATTAATTAAATGCACTATGCAACGGAATTATTGCGTCTGGAATGCATGTAAACTATTTATGAACAAACAGATGGGAGAACCCTTTTGTTTAACCCTGCCTCTCAGGATGAGGAAAGCGTGGCAACCTCGTATTATGATAGAGTGTTTATAACACTTCTATCGCCTCTCTTTGTCACTATTTATACCTTGTGTAAAACGTCGAAGCAAGGATGCGCAGACCAGACTACTTGTATAATAAGAGAAGTGGGGGTTAGTGTTCCACCTGCTGTGAGTGTGATGTGGGTGTCTCCGACTTGTACACTTTTATGTAATGTCTTGCTTCCCCACTGCTCTCACCACTTCTGCTATTTCTCCTCTCTTGCGCATGTGGAGTGTCAGAACGTTTTACACAAGCTATATAGTCACTGTAACATACGATTTTCTTAAATCAACATTTAAATAGCCTAAGCGACAAAAGTGTCATTCCACAGACACACAGAAATCAGTAGATAATTTGATGTTGGAGATTGTGCCTGGAAAGCTCATAGTTTAACATGAAAAAGAATAAAATTGTAAAGTGAGGCAAGAGATGTCTAGCTTATGTAGGAAACATCAAACTTTTACAATACGCTGAATGAAATGTTTGTAATTTAGTTTATTTTGTTTTGTAAATAGGTGTAAAAATACAAACTTAAGCAACTATGGTCGGTTGAATGAGATATTTTTGAGACAAGTAGTGGGAAAAATAGACGTTAGACGTTGGCCTACTGATCCCAAGGTCGCGGGTTCATTTCCGGCCCAGACCAATGGTTTTTAAGTGTGCTTAAAAACGACAGCTCCATGTCAGTAGATTTACTGCCATATAAAAGAACTCCTGCGGGACGAAATTCGGGCATACCGCCGACGCTGAAATGGTAGTGGCAGTTGGCAGCGTCGTTAAACAAAACAAAAGATGTCATTTTCGTACTTTAAATTTAACCATATTGTCTTAGAAATACGAAATATTAATTTTATGCGAATATTATAATATAATGGTTGTTAAGAATATGTGCAGGTATTTTCACAAAAGTTCATTTAATGTGTACCCACTTCGGTGTGTCAGTTGTTTCTTTCTCTTCGTCTAACAGTTTTCCCATAAACAAATCCACAGTTTACTACTTGATGTTTCTTGCATGGTCGTAACTGTCGTATAGACTAACCATTTTGTTCCACATCTCAATGAGTGACCTACTGGTCTACGTATTGTGAGGTCATTTCTTTGCAGAAGGCATTGGAACTCATTTCCGATATAGCATACGTATACCCGCTCTGCGTCACCTCTTCTGTGCCACGCCTAATTACAGATACTAACTAACCAACCTGAAATCAGACTAGGTACTCTTAATAAATAAAATTATAAGTTTCGCAAATGAAGCAAATATAGATATAATATTGTTCATTTCACTGCCCTCAATTACCAATACAAATACCTGCACTTATACTGCAACATCCTGTATATGGAACACCTTGAATTAGTGCAATGAGCGCCACGTATGTATAATGAAAGATGTACTTTCTCCGAGCGAGCTTGCATTCAAAGACGACAACGCACACATTAGTCATAAAAATGTAGATAGAGCGAAAGCATAAATCGCTAACAGGAAAATCACAAACCAAGGCGATAAGACGGGTAATGAAAGCCTTTAGTTTATAATCGAAGTCTGACTGAGATGTGTTAGTCACAGCTGATAAATATAGCATTAGACTCTGTCTACCAGGGTGACTGGCATTGTAAAGTTACCCAAAATAACACCAACATCCTGTGCAAAAATAACATCAATATTGACGAGATTTTCACTTGAGATGACTGATGCAGTACAAACATTTTCTGAATTGCACAAAGATCAACATCGGCCCAACAAAATAGCACGAAAAATATGGTGTTACATTCACATGACTTTCTATACCATTCTTCAACAAATTAGTCTTAAAATGTTCTATCTACTTCACATTATTCGAGACCAACATTTGCAGAAATGGTTTTATTATATATTCACTTGTAGGTATAATGGAAATAGGCCCGATACAGCGATAGCCAATTTTTAAGGAGCTGGTCACCATGTGACTGCAGGGAAATTTCGTCCTCTTTGCATGACTAGGAGCTAAAAAGGGTATTGCAAAATTCAAACCAATAATAAGGTATATGTGAAAAAAGGTTAACTCCACAAGCGTATGTATGTGTGTGTGAATGTGTGTATGTGTGTGCGTGTGAGTGTGTGTGTGTGTGTGTGTGTGTGTATGTATGTGTGTGTGTGTCAGTGTGGACACAACTCAAAAACGAAAAGTCAGTTAAAAACCAAAGTTGGTATTTAAATTTAGTATCTTTTAACGATGCAACATGAAGATTTTGAAGAAACTTCCTCCATCCTAAACTACCACTTGCATGGAAAATTTTTCAAAAATCTTAATTTTCTCTAAAATGGTTCTAGCGATTTTGATTAAAATGCCATATGTTTGAGATATTTTTATGAACAAATGAAATGCATATTTTCAAATTTCTGGCTATACCAATGTAGTCGTATTTACTCTGGATCACTTTTGCATAACTCGTAAACCGTAAGAGATAAATGAAATATTACTACACAAAAATATAGATGTTGTAAAAGACACAATTTATGTCCAAATAATTTTTTTGTAGAGTGAACCATTTCGGAGATATTCCTTGTTATTTGTGTGAATTTTGGAAACTTAAACTTTCGTCAAATAGAACAACTTTATTCATTGTTTATTAGCCGTGCAAAGAGAACAGAATTTGAAAGCTTTAAGCGATTTCATTATCGCTCAAAGCCCACTCTACTCCATATTCCCCTTGTACCTACAAGAAAATAAACAATAAGATAATTTCTGCAAATGTTTGTGTGTATTAGCATGAAGAAGATATAGGAATAAGAGTTTTAATAATGGTAGTACAAGAGTAGAGAAAGTCATGTGAGTGCAGCACATAAGATTTTTTGTGTTGTCATATTTTCTTATCTCTTACGCCTTACCTATTATGCAAAAGTCGTTCATAATGAAGAGAAAGTCCTAGGATACCCCCAGAAAATTCAAGATACACATTTCATTTGCTAGGAACATATCTTAAGCATGTGATATTTTAATAAACAAAATCTGATGTGTTGCACTCACATGACTTTCTCTACGCTTGTATTAACCATTCTTACAAATTCTTATTCCTATATCTTCTTCGTATTAGTTGAGATAAACATTTGCAAACATTTTCTTATTAGTTATTTCCTTGTAGGTGCAAGGGGAATATGGGAATACAGTCGACTGACAGTCAAATCTTTATAAGCTTTCAAATTCCCTTCTTTTGCACGGTTAACATATACAAAATGAATAGCGATGTTCCATTTGACATAAGTATGAGTTCTCCAAAACTCACACAAATAACAAGGCATATCTCCGAATTGGTTCACTCTACAAAAAAGTAGAGTAAATACGACAGAAAATTCAAGATACACATTTCATTTGTCATGAAAATATCTCAAACATGTGGCATTTTAATCAAAATTGTTGGTGCTATTTTCAAGAAAACCCAAATTTTCGAAAAATTTTCCATGTAAGGCGTAGTTTAGGGTGGAGATTTTCTTTAAAATCTTAGTGTCACATCCTTGAATAACACAGTTAAATATCAACTTTGGTTTTTAACCGATTTTTCGTTTTTGAGTTATGCGGTCCACAGACAGACAGACACACACACACACACACACACACACACACACACACACACACACACACACACACACACACACACACACACACACACACACACACACACACACAGAGCCCTTTTTCTAAAACTGTTTTTTTTATTCAGGGGCCTCAAAACATGTAGGTATTTCCGCTGAAATCTCGACATCGAATTTTTGGAATACTTTACCTAACATAGTAGAGAAAGTTATAATTAGAGCCATTTTTGAAAATAAAAATGGAGTTTCGAAAAGTAATTTGGGATGCAGGATTTTTTGAAAATTTTAGTGTCGCATCCTTGGAAGATGCTTAGGTTAAAAATACTAAATTGTTTAATATTCAACCTAGTTTGCATTTTCGAGTTGCCCTGTTCAGAGAGAGAGAGAGAGAGAGAGAGAGAGAGAGAGAGAGAGAGAGAGAGAGAGAGAGAGAGACAGAGAAAGAGAGAGATGGCTGTTTTTTACATACTATAGAGACAGTGGGTGAAGTGAATAAAGATCTAGCATATGCTATTAGTATACACTAAGAAAAAGCAGTTACTTTCAAGTATAATATTTAGAACTAGCAATAGCAATAGGTTGTTTTGGAGATTCTAGTTGTTTCTTTATACCCACCTCAAAATCCGGTATTATTAATCATGTCTTCTGAAAGTGAACACGCCGAAGATTTCACGAATACGTAATGTCAGTTTTTATCTCACATACTGATTTGAGTTAGTTGTCAGATACCAAAAATCAAAATGGAAAATGTGAAAAATGGCACTTTCAGTTGCTTTCTCTATCACTTTGTTTCTCTTCTAAAACTGTACCTAAAGAAAAAAGCTCTCTGTTTCATCGTTAAAACAATCTAAAATTTGTCGTGACCTTGCACCTCACAGCTGTTCTGTCCTTTCGTAGCCTTGACACACTTCACGTAACCGCATGCGAGATTCGTGGTGGACGAAGCTGGGCTGGGGCGGGTTTCCCCGGCGGCCATCGTTTTCTTGCACGCGCAACAGGAATGTGGGAATACAGTAAGCTTTGAACGATAGTCAAATCTTTTTAAGCTCTCAAACTCCGTTCTGTTTGCACGGTTAACATATAAAAATGAATAGCAATGTTGCCTTTGACAGCAGTAGGTATAAGTTCTTTAAAATTCACACAAATAACAACGCATATCTCCGAAATGGTTCACTCGACAACAAAATTGATTGAGACGGAAATTATGTAGTTTAACAAGATCTACATCTTTTGTATAGTAAGATTTAGTCTATATCTTGCGGTTTATCAGTTATGCAAAAGTCATCCAGAGTAAATACGACTACAGGGGCTATAGCCAGAAAATTCAAGATATACACTTCATTTGTCATAAAAGTATGTCAAACATATGGCATTTAAATCAAAATCGTTAGAGCCATTTTCAAGAAAATAAAAATTTTCCAAAAATTTTCCATGTAAAGGATAGTTTAGGATGGGGGAATTTTCTTGAAAACCTTCATGTCACATCATTAAACAAATACCAGCTTTTTGTTTTTGAGTTGTGCTGTCAATAAACTGACACACACACACACGAACCCTTTTCTAAAAATGCTTTTTTTTTTTTTTTTTTTTTTTTTTTTTTTTTTTTTTTTTTTTGGTTTCAAGGTTCCTCAAAACATATATTTCTGGTGAAATCTCGACATCGAATTTTTGAGTGGAATACAATGATTCCTCTACTTTAGTATACGTAGTAGAGAAAGTTAAAAACCGAGTTTTTATTTATGGACCTCTTTAACTGCTGTGGTTCTCAGCGTCCCATTCCATATTGGGCTTGAAAGACCTGACATTTTGCTCAGAGGCCTCGTTATAAAGCTTGATATTCTTTTCGTGCCGTAAATCTTGGACCACTGGCTTTACTTACCTTCTGAAGGAAGCTATGCTAATGATTTTTACGCTGGAAAGAATCCATCACCCTCCACCGGATTTCAACTCACAACCTAGAGAACCAGAGGCAATGGTACCCCTACACCATAGAACACGACTAGATGTATGGAAGTTAATACTTTAAAATACATACTAAAGTTACAATTAATTTAACTTGTTACAGTTTAAAGTATAGCGTTATAAACACAATGGCATGTCCAGGAATTTACACAGATACATTCCTATTCCAAAAACCCTATAAATTCCGAAGCTAAACATCTAAGATGCTACAAAAAACCTAATATACTGATAGATACAACCTAACTTTAACTTTTTGGAGCCTAAAAATCCGAGGCTTGGTGGTTAGCAAACTTGGCATAACTGACTGGAGACAATATTAATCTTAGTGTAAATTATAACCAGACCTCGGATTTTAGGTAAAAACCTATTTTGTTCCTCATGATGTGCAGAAAAGTTGTGTAGATATGTTCGAAAATGGTGGTCTTATACAACCTAAAAGTACCTAATTTCATGTTAGAGGCTATTTTATCTAATTTTACATTTTTCAATTTATTCATTTGGTAACATGAAAACGCTGTGTAAGTCTGTATGCCAGTCGTGCCTTGACGACAATCACAATGAACAATGCATAATATGGAATTGTTTTGAAACTGGGTAAGGATGCAGTGAAGATTACTTCAGCTAAAGAGTTTCTGCAGGGCCCAACAGTTGTCCATGATATTACATTCATCAAATAACATCATGTATTTGTGCTCTCCATTTTCTCTAGTCTTCAGGCAAACCAGTCTACACACAGTTGGGATTGACAGAAGTAGTAAAAGAAAAAATCAACTTGGTTCCTGGTTATGTTGGTAAAAAAGTTTCTCAATAGCTCAAATCAGTGCTTCAAACAAACCCAGGACTAACAGTTCTCCGCACAATTGCTGACATCTTGTCTGGCAAAACACTTAAACACATGAATGTGCTGCTCCCTTGCGTCTAATACCAATATTTAAATATGCTCCGGTGACATCAGTTGATGTGGAACGCTCATTTTCGACTTACATTATAGGATGGTGATATCTGACAAGCGATGCAGCTTCTCAATGGATAACTTAGAAAAGGTAACTCTGTATACATATACAGTAAATACATTGCCAAATGTTTAAGCTAATTTGTAATAGGAAATAAAATGTCATTTTTTGTTCACCTATTTCTGTATTTTTTGTTCACTTATTTTTGTAATTTTAGAACATATTTTGATTTGTGATATCCTATTTTGGGTACATAATTTAAGATTTTTAGGAACTAAAAGTCCGAGGTATAGTTATAACATAACATTGTCAAATTAAAACATCTGATTCTCAGCTTCATGTTTGGATTACGTTTGCACTCGGCGTTTCTTTATGAAAGTTTGCTAAAACCTCCAGACATTCCATTCTTTTCCACCGAGTGGCCGGCATTTGTTTGTTTAGCGATAGCTTCTATACAACGTTTAAGGAATCCGAGTACATATTTCCCCTTTCTGTCATGATTTGTGTTTCGTGTTAATGGTTCTAACGTCCGGTATGTTAGTTATGGTGTGCAACTTGACGCTTGCCGACCTTAAGTTGGGGTTCCCCCTCTGGTCACACTGTTAAATTCCAGGAATCCTAGCGCTTAAAAATAAATAAGTATAAAATAAGAGTGGCGGAGAATATACAGAAGAAGAGAAAGAAAGAAATAAAAAAATCTTGTGTTGCATTCACTCTTCTACAAACTATTCTTATAAAAGCTTATTTCTCTTCCTCACTAAACAATCCGAGGCGCAAAAGCTCTTATCGAGTCAAGGCCTTCTGCCCGGTCGGTGCGTTCCCCACCTCTGCCCAACACAGGCAGTATAACTGAGGTGCAGTACTGAAGGATGGGATGTGGTCAGCACCCCGGTCCCTCCCGGCTGGGATATGCGCCTTCGCAAGCAGAGTCCGCTACTTCTCAGTCAAGTGGCTCCTTAATTGGTTCCTCAGGGACCTAACGAGGCTGAGTGCACCCCGAACCAGATTTCTCAGTGGGAGAAAATCCCCACGCCACCACCGGGAATCGAATCCGGGTATTGTGCTTGGTAAACAGCAGTTCTACCACCGCGCTAAGGTATTCCTCTCCTTATTTCTTATTAATCGAGATAATTTTCATCAAACATACCGTTCATTGTAAGTCTAAGAAGGATACAGATGGTTAAACCGCCAGATTTTAAAACACGGAAGTTCTATGTTAACTTTCAATTAATTGTCTCGGCTTCCAGTGGAATCAATGTACAGGCACTTATGGCAATTACTGATGAATAAAACAAATTCCATTGTAATTTTGTTTTCATTTGACTGCCCCTCGTATTTAAGTTTATGGTTCCAAACAAAGGAAACAATAGACAAATAGGCAAATGCCGAATGTGGAAGCCCATCAGATGTATACGTTTCTCTTGCAGCGTGACATACCAAATGACACATATCCATAGCAATGGATCGGAAAGGAAGGTCCAATTGAATGGCCACCCAGATATCGTGATCTGACAATTCTTGATTTCTCCTTATGGAGTCATATCAAAACCCTCGTGCATGTCACACAAGTTCATGACCCAGAAACACTTCTCACCAGAATACTAGCAGCGTCTGATGACATGCTGCGGGAACTGTCTACCCTGATAAAATGCGCTAAAGTTTTCTACAGCGATGTTATAAATTTTGTGAATATACAAATAAATTTATTGTTATTCTGACATTCCCAAAGATACACTGACTCAGGATTGTCTGCTTGCTAGACCACTAAGTTCCTTTTGTGAAGTCTTGTATTTCCAACCCTCTCCAAGCTTCTCCTGCATTAAAATGACAAAATATATGATTTTTGGGGGAACTTGCATTTTGTTTGAAACAGGATCGTTAGTATAGTTGTAATTAATCCATTTATTGCTTTTGTCTATGTTTCTGCTAAGAAACCACTTCATTTTTTCATTCTTTAAAACCTTTTGCTGAAAACGTTAGCATTTCATTCTGTTTCCTCCCACAAATATTTATAATTTTATCGTTATATGCTAAAAGAGCAAGTTTCTTTTTACCATGAAAGCATCAGCAACCGTTTGATTTATATAATGCAGGAGGGTTCTAAATGGGGTGAGGAAGATTCCTTAAACACTACATTTTAATTGTCGTTCTCACAAAAAATACATTTACAGTTCAGGGTATACCTTTTCGAGTTAATTGTATATGGATCAGGATGAAATTTCGACCAAGTGCATAGATACACGTGACAAAATAATCTTTGCATCAGTTTTTTGATTGATTAATATACTTAAACTTGTTGAAAAAATAGATTTTAATTTCCTTAAGGTGTTAAACAATTAACTGTACAAAGATAACAGATCTTTTTTAAATACATGCACAGATTTATTAGTAGTTACCTCTGTTATGAGCATGTAGATATCACTGACCTAGTTCAAATTTTAATTTTAGAAATTATAACCAAAATTTGTACCAAATTTGAAAAGCTAATTAATCAAAGACTTTGAACGTTCTTAACATAGTGTTTCGTGTCTTATATGTCATACTCTGAGAATTTCATCAAGTTCGGTATAATAGAAGTTTTATATCTTTTGAAAAAGCCTCTATACGTGTGGGTAAACTGGTTACTATATTATGTAAGCATAAGGAACGGAGTAGTTATTTTATTTATTGAGGCTTAATATCCTTTAACCTGGTAGGCCATAATTTAAGATGAATGAAATAAGTTAAATTATGCTCAAATGAGTTCGGGTCCATATAGCTTTAAATTATCCAACATTCATCTTCTCAGGATACAGAAAAGCTCGGAAAAATCTTAGCCGAGTAATTCAGTTTAACCCAGATTCGAAATGATCATTTGAATGCTAGGCAGACACGCTACTGTCACACTACAGAGGCAAGACTAACATAAGTTTGTACAATGTTACGGATATGTATGAATGAAATTTAAAGAAATCCAGAAAAAAATTTAATTCTGTAAAATAATTGAGACATTAGTGAGTGCGAAAATGGATAATTTGCCATTCCGCACGCTATTTTACTCTACAGCATATTTAAATGTTTAGTGGATATTAATGTGAGCTATAGCATGCATTAAAATCTTTATCGCTGTTTTTCTCACTATTGATATTTTTTGAGCATTTTTCTTCTTGCAAAATGTTCCTTGCGAAGCAGTTTTTGTAATATTGCACTAATGATATTTGCTACATTGTTCACAGAGATATAACTTATAAAAATCTGTGTTGCACTCACATTACTTTCTCTACTCTTGTACTAACCACTCTTAAAAAATCTTATTGCTGTATCCTCTTCGTGTTCGTTGAGGTATACATTTGCATAAAGTATCATGTTATCTTCTTGAAAGCATAAGAACATGAAAATACAATAGGCTTTGAGCGATAGTCAAATCTTTTAAAGCTTTGAATCCCGCTCTCTTTGCACAGTTAACACATGTTCCATTTGACAGAAGTATAAGTTCTCCAAAACTCACACAAATAACAAGGCATATCTCCGAAATATTTCACTCTACAAAAAAATTTATTTGGACATAATTGTATATTTTAGCAAAATCTACATTTTTTGTACAGTAAGATTTGAGCTATCTCTTACGGCTTACTAGATATACAGAAGCCGTCCAGATTAAATACGAGTACAAGGGCTATAGCCAGAAAATTCAAGATATACGTATGTTATAAAATATCTCAAACATATGGCATTTTAATCAAAATCGTTAGAGCTATTTTCAAGAAAATAAACATTTTCCATGTAAAGGGTAGTTCAGGTTGAAGCAATTTTCTTCAAAATCTTCGTGTCGCATCCTTGAAAGACATTAAACTTAAATACTAACTTTGATTTTTAATCGACTTTTCGTTTTTGAGTTATGCTGTCCACAAGGTGTCGACAGGCACTGACAGGCAGACACATATACGGACCTTTTTCTAAAAATGCTGTTTTTGGATTCAGGGGTCTCAAAACATATATTTCCGGTGAAATCTCGATATCTAATTTTTGGGTGGAATACAATACTTCCCGGCGAGACCAGGTGCTATTAACCCGATTATGCATTGGCCACACTGCGCTTACTCACTCCTACATTCTGTCCCGTGAACTTCCTCCTAAATGTACTCTGTGTGATTCTACTCTTACCGTTCAGCATCTGCTCACTGTTTGCCCAAGATACACTCACCAGCGACTTCAGTATGGAGTTTCTGAGAACCTTCAGCTAGCTTTGGGTAATCAACAATATCACAAGAAAACCATCAAGTTCATCAAAGCATGCAAAGTTAATATTTAAATTCATTGTAAACTTCATGATATGTTTCCTCCTTTTTTTTCCTTAATGTTTAGTCGCGATATGACTTTTATGTTGAAGCGACTTCAAATAATAAATAAATAAATAAAAAAAAATACTTCCCCTACTTACCAGTAGAGAAAGTAAAAAGTGCCTTAGAGTTTATTGTCAGATGTGTCTAAGCATGTATTTTTGATTTTCAAACACAACAATTACAATTTTTAGGCCCGCAAAATTATTTGTAAGTTTAAAATGTTTGGAACCTAAACTGAAGGAGACACAGAGAAACTTAGGGCAATTTTAGTGTTAGAATTTCAGTGATACATATCCATAAAATGTTTGTTTTAATTTTTATTAATAGTCCCTAGGGTCCGTACTTTTATACAGCTATCGCCAAATGAAGTGGTTGCGAGTTACGTCAACAAGGGCAGAGCGTGACGTCATTGCCCCAGTACAGTGCCAGCACAAATCACACTGCCTACAGCGCAGTGTCTCTGGAATATGTAGGATTTGAAGCTTTCACGGCGAACGTTAGTGATAAGAGCTTCACGGGTGATCAGCCGTGTTAAACTTATGAAGGTCGAGCTTTCGGCCATTATACTCTCCATGGCCATCTTCAGGACTAAAATTGATCACCCGTGAAGCTCTTATCACTCTCTGGAATATGTTTACTAGTCCCACACAGTAAAATGTCTGTAGCACGAAAATCGAAATATTAACGCACTGCAACTTGTACAAGAATTTGGAGGAATATTTTACTGCAAATGGTGACAACGTTGAATGTAAATTATGCAAAAACTTATGTGACAGACTGACTCCTCCCACTTGCTATAGTCCAAACTCCGCAACCTTTTGTTTCTTGTATGAAGGTTCGGACTCGAAAATTATTTATAAGAGGTTTTAAAAACCACATATAAGTTGGACAAAGAAGAGATAAGGGTAGGAGCAATGGAGAGAGCAGTTTTCCCTTCTCCAGTTCTAAACATTACTGAGGGAAAGCAGAAAAAGATGGGGAGAGACGGGAATATAGCAAAGTGAAAGAAATCGAGCGAGAGATATAGATTTAGTGATGCACATCCATACAACATGAGAATCTCTGGGATTAAACTAAACTAAACCCCGGCGCGACAGCCCACGAGGGGCCAGGGCCTACCGCTCAGCCGCTGCGTCCGCCACCTCTGCCGACTACAGGCGTCATTGGTGAGGTGCAGTACTGGAGGGTGGGACGTGGTCAGCGCCCCGAGCCCTCCCGGCCAGTTATGCGGTCTTCTAGACCTGGGGCCGCTACTTCTCCATCAAGTAGCTCCTCAATTGTTCTCTCACCCGAGACCTAAAGAGGCTGAGTGCACACCGTGCCAGACCTCCCAGAGGGGATAAAATCCCCATGCTGGTACCGAGGATTGAACCCGGAATCTCTGGGATTAAATTACATAAATGGAATTTCTGGTAGTAAATTAAGTACTAATAAAGTCTAGGAGTAGCAAACAGGGGTGTTCATAGACACTTCCTTTTCTGCGATGAGGAAAACTCCGGAGAAATGTTTGAATCATGTAATGTTTAGAACTGGGGAAAGGAAAATTGTGCCATATTATATATACAACATCCCTTAGGCGGTTCTTCATCCAATTGTCTCGCATTCTAGCTCTGTCTTTTGATTTTCTCGTCTTGCTCTTACATGGTCTGGATAATGCGAGTTCTGTCTCGTTTCGGCCGCCGAGCATGAAATATATCGGAGCCGAACATAAGCATGTCTGGAGTTTTGTGTTTACGACGTGAACAGGCAGGTCGCACACTCAACAATATGTATCGGCCAGGCTAAAAACATGACCCTCTTAAACTGGATATCACTTAATGTGGAGACGAGTCCTACTAGAAAAATCACGTGTTCACTACTTGTTCTTCTTCAAACTATTCTTACAAAACTACCTATTCTATCTGCTTTATGAATGAGTGAATATTTTATTTGTGCTCAAGAAACATTAGTCTTAACTTAATAAAAACAAACATTAAATGAAACAAATGTAATTAAATCTAATAATATTTCCTACAATTATCTCAGCTACTGGAAGCCAACAGCTACTCCAAAATTCGTTTACTTACTTTTACAACATTTCACTTTACTTATATACACTTTCTTTAATATACGAGCCACCGCAGCTTTCATTGCAACTTGGCTTTTGTAGCTCTTATCAATTCTTCCCCTTTTTTATTTTCTCTTTCCTTTCTTACATTCTTCACATTTATTTCTTGTTTTTCTTTTACTTTTTGTAAAAACCCGGCTATACCTCCAATCTTCTTTTCCTCTTTTCCTGTTAACATGTTTATCGCTACTATTTTCCTCTCTATTGTTCCTCATTTCTCTTCCCAAACCTCTTGCTACCTCTTTACACTCTGCCATATATTGTGCTATACTTTCTGTCTCACCACACAATTCTCATATCGCTGTTCTTATACAAGCTAACCCTTCTATTTGTTGGTTGGTAGTGTTTAACGTCCGCTTTTACTACATACGGCACCGCAAGCGGTGACACTGGTGATACATGGAATGAAGATGGAGCACTGGTGGAATGAGATGGTGGGGGAAACCGAAGAACCCGGAGGAAACCTGCCCTAGCGCCGCTTCGTCCACCACGAATATTATATGCGGTCGCCTGGGATCGAACCCGGGCCGCTTTGATGAGAAGCGAATGGTCTAACCCAGGCATGTCAAACATCACTCCCAGGGTGTGAAGAGAGGAGTCCACCCCTTCTTAACTGCAGTAGCACGCGCTAGTAGAACCGGTTTTTGCTTTATTTTTCTCGCTCTCCGATTCGAAGAGAGGAAAAATAGGGGAATATTTTCACACTTGGCGAGTGCTGTTTGACATGCCTGGTCTAACCACTCGGCTACGTCGCGGTCCTCTTTATTGCCTGCAATAATCTACACATGGTTCTGACCCCAAATTTCTTCCTACTTGTTTATAAAACTATAACGATTTCTTATTTTCCAAAACTTGCCCAAATTTCCTGCCTTTCTACATCGCTCGTCTTCTTTTTTTCTAGCCTCCATATATCTCTCATTCCTATTTCCTCCATAACTCTTCCTATCGCCGCCCACCAGCTATTTGTGCTCTCTAAACCTTTTTGCTGCTTCATACATAATTGCAAAATATCCTCTTCTATATGTTTTATATTGATCCAGGTAAACCTTTATGGAAATGGGTTCTCTATAGTCTCTTGTAGATTAATGAGTAATGAGAATAGCGAGGTACAATAGGCTTTAGGCGATATTAAAATGTTTTAAGAGCTGATCTCTGTGTGAGAGCTTTGAAATTCAGTTCTCTTTGAATGACCAGGAGAGAGAGATAACGACTTCTCATTTAACAAAAGCATTAAGCATTTTAAAATGGAAACGAATAATAAGGGATGCGAAGAAAAATAGCTGGTTAGACATAAATGGACATACCTTTTTGCGGGGTTAACAATTTTCGAGATATTCCTCGTTATTGGCTTACGTTTGGAAAACTCATACTTTTCCTACTCGTGTATGGGAAATGGTTACTGAGGCCCCCTGAACGGAAAGTAAAATGTTTAGGGAAAGGTGTTGCCATGATCATATTAGCGCCCCCGGAGAGCTTGAATTTTGTTCTGCAGGAGTTCATTTATATGCAGTAAACCTGAGCGTCTTTATTTTCTCTACTTCTTCAGTCGTTCTATTCGTATGCTATCAATGTTACCTTGTACTTTAGCCTTGCATTAGATTTCACGTTTGCATTTTCCTATCTCCTCTTCTAATACTACTTTGTTCTCTCATCTTAATTTCTAAATTTGTCTATCTTGCTTCCTATTATTTATATTTAAGTTTCCAGAGTGGTTTTTGTTTAATGTATTTCCCTCTGTATATTTTTAAACTGTTTTCCATGTTTCTCTTACATTATTCTCTACAATGTTATATTTTCTTCCCTAAATTTAACTTTAATTCTTTTCATGATCGATTCTGTGCCCAAGGTCATCTTCTGTTTCTTATGGCTCTTTCTTACTTTGTTTTATTTCCTATACTATTTGCAAGCTTTGTTTTAAGCTAGCTATGTCTCCCTTTCTACTTTTCTTCCATTTTCTGTTCTGATTCTTTCTTACCTTCTTGCATTCTTTGTCCTAAATCTTCTTCATCTGATTATGGACTTACAAGCCTGTGCCTAGAGTCAGATACCTTTCAGGGTCCAGACTATGGATCGCACAGAGTGAACACCTGGAAGCGGGTGGTTAGCCTAGCACCATGTATGAGAGCGAGGAAGAAGACATGAAATGCAGACGAAATGTATGTTTGGAAACGTGGTGATGGAGCAGTTGGTAGAATGAGTGCCGGGCGAAACCCAAGAACCCGGAGAAAATCCACCGTAATGCCGCTTCTTCCATCACGAATACCATATGCGGGTCCCTGGGATCGAACCCGTGTTGGTGATAGGCGAACGGTCTAACTGCTCGGCCACGGCGCTGTCCTTGCACTAAACTCTGCCATTTCTTTTCTATTCTGATAGCCTTTTTTATCACACACTGGGCCCAGAGGTAAACTAGCCTTATCCAAAATGTTAAAAAAAATCAAATATGGTATTTAATTCTTATTGATGACTTTAGGTTTGAACAAAAGTTGTTTAGTATGTCTTCATGAGAGCTCCAGTTCTATGTATAACTCCTCAAACCCAAATTGATAATTGATACAGCACTGGCTTATCCATCTTGCAATTCAAAGCAACAAGTGCTTGTTAAATGCGTGTTTTATTACAATAATTGTGATTTGTGAAGAGTGGAACTCACCTTATACAACATCACGAGCTGTGTTAGTTTCACTATTTCTTTCTCTACATTGGCAGCCCTGCGTGATTTTCAGTTTAGCTTTGCTAGTTGGAAGTCAGACGTGCTGCTAGAGTCCTCTGGTATTCTAACATTGACGAACAGGTGTAGAACTAGTTAAAGATTATCTCATGAATCAAAACAGAAAGAGAGAAGAGGACAAAGGTATGTGTACTTTCTGTACTACGTATACTAAGTAGGGGAGGTATTGTATGCGACTCAAAAATTCGATGTCGGGATTTCACACCGAAAATATGTTTTGAGGCACCTTGAATAAAAAAAATAACTTTTATTACTAAAAGGTCCGCGAGCGTGTGTGTCTGCCTATGAACAACATAACTAAACGATAAGTCGCTTAAAAATCAAAGTTGGTATTTAAGTTTAATATCTTTCAAGGATGCAACACGAAGATTTTGAAGAACATTCCTCTACCCTAAAATACCTTTTACATGGAAAATTTTTCGAAAATTTCGATTTTCTGAAAATTGGCTGTAACGATTTTATTTAAAATGTCATATGTTAAAGACATCTTTATGGAAAATGAAATTTATATTTTGAATTTTCTATCTCAAGCCCATGTAGTCCTGTTGATGACTTTTACATAACTGGTAAACCGAAACAGACCAAATCTTACTAGGTATACAAAAATATACATAGATCTCGTTAAAATACACAAGTTATGTCCAAATGCATTTTTTGTGTCGTGAACCATTTTGGAGACATTCTTTACTATTTCTTTGAGTTTTACAGTACTTTTGTTAAATGTAAGGTCGTTATTCACTTTTTTCACTCTTGGCCGTACAAAGAGAACGAAATTTCAAAACTTAAAAAAATTTGACTATCGCTCAAAGCCTGCTGTATTTCCATATTCCCCTTGCACCTACAAGAAAATCAGCATGTTTATTTTGACTAACATAAAGAAGATAGAGAAATAAGTTTGTAAGAATAGTTAGTACAGGAGTAGAGAAAGTCATGTGAGTGCAACACATCAGGATTCTTTTTCTATTCTTAACAGTCATAGGTCCATCATAGAGGAACAAACGAATGTTTTGAAATACAGTCCATTGTTTGAGCGAGCCTCGACCCACGCATGCATTCCTGCAATCACAATAACAAAGCATTCCAATGCAATAACTTCACACCAAATGATAAGGAAATTCCACGAATCGTTCTACTGCTCAGCTCTAAAATTAAACAAAACTGCGTTTTACTGAACTATTGTTCAACTGCACGGTAGCGTGCAGTCAGGGGTGGGGATGAGTGAGTGAGTGGTGTTGAAGGGCCCGACGACAGCTAGGTTATTTGGGCCCTTAAGGGTGGAACTGTTTTACAACTACTCGTACCACGTGAAGATGCACTATCTTTCATAAAAGTAAATACCAACTTCAGTGATACCTGTGCGAAGGGTCACCTAATTTTCAGGCGTACTTACTTGCATATACGTGATAATTAAATAAGATTAAATTAAATTAATCATGTGCTTCCCTTGCTGTTCAGGAGACATAGCAAACGTGTCACCTCGTAGCTCACTTAGCAGGTTTTAAAATAAATACTTCAGCAACCGTTCTTCGTTAATGGGAAAACTACAAATTTACATCAGTGCACCTGTAGAAAATATGTTCTTATGGTGTTTTATTAAACTGTGGACTAAAGCTAAAATGATTCCAGTATTAGGTGCTAGACTTACAGATGTGAGTATAATCAGATCAAATTTCGTGTGTTCGTTATAGCGGAACTGGATAACGCCTGTTCATTCAAGGCAAGATTGGTGGGTTAATATTAGTTCGAATCCCATTTAATACTTTTTATTTCCCTTTTACTTGTTCCTTTCTTAACGGGAACATCATTATGTATATAATTCGTGCGAAATATAAAATTATACAAACTAATGAAATCTATTTCCTTAGGTATTTTTATTCCGCATAGCGTTGTAATTTTTCCCGACATCTTATGAATGCCGGAGTACGATTCCAATTTTACAACTGAATGCTTTGTAAGATATTAATTGCAATTGCTGAAAATAAAACAGGTAACACGCCTATCTTAACTGTCAATCATGCCTTCCGAAATTAATATTTCCCTTTAAAAATTTACATTCAAGTTTATCTATAAATTTCGTTGACATTACCATGTTAAAATATATAAGCGTGGAATAGTGTAAAATATGGCTTTAATGACTCTGGATGCCAGTGATGAATGTAATCAGTGACACGTTAAACAGAATAAAATTCAGTTGTACGATAGATTACTTCAGCGTAAGGCAACCTTTGCACTTAACAAGCTTGCCATGTCATTTATTTCCAAGCACTACACAATGTTGCCATGCCCCCATTAAATCAATTTCTAGCAGTGTGCCTTCATCCGATTCTCCGTTTCTCATAAAAAGGTGTAGAGAATTAAGCACAATTGTTAATTTCGTATTTCAGAAAATAAAGGTGCGAAAGGCGAGGATCGAAACCCCGACAGCTAGCAGCTCTGAACTCCAAGGTCAGTGACGTTGAGCTCTGAGCTATTCTTCACTTGGGCATACGCGCTGTATGAAGGTTGTTGTCCCTAGCTTGGCAGCTAATTTCACTGCAAGGCGGAAAGTTCGTTAACACCTTTAGAAATTTTCAAATCCCCCCCCCCCCTATATATCCGCTTACATTTGTTTAGGGGGCAAAAAGAATATTTTTGTAACAAGCACGAGTATCGTATGTTCAATGTGGAGTTTAAGTTTGTTTAGTTTATTTTTTTATCAATGACAGACAAATGATAATGAAATAGCTCATATCATTAACTAATTTATATCTATTACCTACTCAGAATATACGCCCATCTTCGAGAAGGTTTTTAAAAAGGATCACTTTTAAAACATTTATTTTATTTAATATTCCCAGCACTTAAAAATGCTTTTAATATAAGAGTTTTGTTTTTGGTCTTTGTGCAAATAAAGTGATTTATCAGTGCACAAAGTTTTATTTTTTAACGTCCTGTAAACAATAATCACTTTGATTTCATTTACCACAGAAAATGTTTAATTGTTTCATATCTTCATTTAAGGTTTTTAAATCATCACGCTCTGAAAGATTATTTTCATTAAATTTCCGTAATGTTAGAAGACATTGTCTTGACAGGATTGCTCTGCTATTTTTCACACGAATCATAAACTTTAGGCCAGTTTAGGCCGCTATTAACAGTTACAGAGGTGACCATTATCTTACTGGTATATCATGATCATGATTCATCACGCTCATTTACAAAACACGTGTTCGAACCTAATATACACTCTTAATCTTTTGCTTTAAATTTCCCATTAGATATAATAGTAGGAATGATTTTCGGTTTTGATAAATATTTACACAAAATAACAACTCTTATCTAAAGATGAATGACTCATCATGGGTGTTAAAGCGCGTCTCACCCTTAAAAGACAGTACACGTTAAATGGAGCGCAGTGTTGCAACATGTACTAGTTGCGAATCTTTCTCCGCGAGCGACTCGAGGTGGCCTGAGTCCTGTACTTAGTCCTTCAATTGCTGCTTGACGAGACGGGCACTTTTAACTTTGGTATCCCTCCACGCCTTTGTTACTGTATGACCTAAATTTACAAATGACTCGTCTGTATAAACAATTGATTTCCCCTGGTCCCTAAAGCTTTTACGTCTTTTAGATATTTATGTCACCATCTGATGATATCGATTACGTCTCTTTCTATTAATATGCACTTGTTACCCTTTCTTTCATATTCGAACCCCAAATCAGAGTGGCCCTTGAGAAATTTGGTAGGGTCTCATCACTGTTGAACTGTGACAAAATTATATTCAGCGTGGGTGGAATATTTGCAAACTGTAAAGAATGAACAATTCGCCGCACTCCACCTTGCACTATTCAATCATATTGCGTTAACCTAGCGTTTTGTGTAGTCCCGCCCTTTTTGCTTTCTTTTTCGATGGCGTTCTTAGAGGTCCTTTCATTAGTTCCTTTTTAATCATACACACTACTGCTTCTGAACACCCGATAGCCTTAGCTGTTTCTTTTACCGCCTTACTTACACTCATTTTACTTCAAAAATAATCTAACACATTCATAATTATTTGGCGTTCCTTACTTCTTTATTTACCAACATATCGTCCCTTCCTAGCTTCCCCCTCCATAACTACAAATATTTACAAAAATATTAAACAAATAACGCAATAACAGCTCACAGTTACACACACGGCTTCTTTCGAACTAATGTTAGTGCTGCTCCTTATACTATCTTCTGTGTCAGGCCTGACGCTGAATAGATGAATGACTTTTGTTTGCCCTACTGGATAAAAGAAAGAGGTTACTGCCTTTTGGTTTATTTTAAAAACTTTCTCCAACCTTCCTCAACATTTGTTCTCGCTGGTTCCCTGATGTAAACTCAATAACAAAAAAGTTTCACACTGCGTAACTTTTGCAGTGCACATATATAAAATTTTCCGAAAACATTTAATTTAAAAAATTATAACACTTAACTGGGTAAACATAGGGAATTCAAAGTAGGCAGGTAGTAGCACTATAGTTTACTCTACCTAAGAAAAAAATATAGATGCATTCTAGCAGTTAGTTTGTTAGTTAGTGCGTGATGAGTGTAGAAACAGCAAATATCGGACTTCTATTGAAAAAAAAAACGTTTTCTGAAGAAATTTGGACCTATAGAAATGTATAATGACTCTGAAAAGGATATAACCTGATAGAGAAAAAAATTCTGCATAGGATAATGTGTTCAAACCTGAAATTTATAACAAATGAATATTTATACCATGCTATTAGTAATCTGGCAACAGAGCGAGGGTAGAAAAGGACGCGGCTAATGGCAACTTGTATGCGCTAGATAGAGACAGAGATGTCCCATTTAACTCCATACTGTCTTCTAAGAGTGAAACGCTATATAGAATTAAATATATTGAGACATGATTAAAACCATGAAAGGAAGATTAAGTTACCTATTCCTTGCAAACAACATTCGATTTTAATCTCCAGCTTACAAAGCAGACATCTACTCCTAAGCAAGGTAACTAAGTTATTTTAGTCAACTATAATACCTATCTGATAATATCACGTCTTAAGTTTAGAGTATCACTGCTCCCTGTAGATCATCACGTATTCAGTACTCAATCCTCCGTCATGTATGAGCGTGAATCTGTTGGCTACTATTTTCTATTAATTATACCTCTTTAGACGGGAACGTGCAATTAGTATTATCGTTTTATCCTTATCTGTCTGTCGTTAATGAAAACAAAGAAACAAACTCTAAACGTAACACTGCGATACTCGTTCTTGTTATAGCAGTATTCTGTTTTCTTATTCCCCTAAATAAATATAACGATTACCTGGATTAAAAATACAGCAACACATTTTTAAACAAATTCCAAAGGTGGTACGAACTTTGCGTCTTGCAGTGAAATTAGCTGCCAAGTTAATAACAACAAGCTTAATATCGTATGATACAGTGCGAATGCCCAAGTGAAGAATGCCGACAGTGTCAAGTCGCTGAAGTGGAATTCATAACTTCTAGTTGGCGGGGTTCGATGCCCGCCTTTCGCCTGTATATTTTCTGAAGTACAAAATTACCAAACGTGTTTAATTCTCTACAGCTTTTTATCAGGAATGGAGAACCACATAAAGGCACTTTGCTGAGTTAATGGGGACATGGCAACATTGTGTACTGCTTGGAAATAAACGACATGACAACCTTGTTAGGTGCAAAGGTTGCTTTACGCTGAAGTAATCTAAAACTGCATTTTATTCTGTTTAGTATATCATTAGTTACATTATTCATTGGCATCCAGATCTTGTAAAAATACATTTTATGGTAGTTTAGACTATTAAACGCTTATATATTTTAACATGGTAATGTTTATGAAATTTATAGAGATGACTTTGAATGTGAATATTTAAAGCCAAATATTAATTTCGGGAGACATGATTAACAGTTGAGGTAGGCGTGTTCCCTGCTTTATTTTCGGCAATTTCAATTAATATCTTATAAAGCATTCAGTTAAAAATAGCAACCGTACTGCAGCATTTATAAGACGGCGGGAAAGGTTACAACACTATGCGAAATAAAAATACCTAAAGGAGGAGCTTTATCAGAAATACATTTCTTTAGTTGACATAATTTTATATTCCGCGTGGGTTATATAAATAATGATGTTCCCATTAAGAAAGAAACAAGAAAAAGGGAAATAAAAATGTTGTTATATGGGACTCGAACTAATGTTAGCCCACCCTTTTGAGTTGAACGAACAGGGTTTAGCCAGTTCCGCTATAGCGAACAGACGAATTTGGTATATCTGATTAAACTCACGTCTGTAAGTCTAGCAACCAACACCGGAATCATTTTAGTTCTAGTCCACAACTTAATAAAACACTATAAGAACATATTTTCTGCAGGTGCACTGAAGTAAAATTTGCAATGTTTGCGCGTTAGTTGCTGAAATATTGTTTTTCAAAATTGCGAGGTGACCCCATGGCTGCCATGTCCTCTGAACAGCAAGGGGAGCATATGGCTAATTTAATTCTCATACCATCTATATAAGCACGTAAGAGAAATAGGTGATCCTTCACGCAGGTATCACTAAAGTTGGGTATTTACTTTTGTGAAAGATAGTACAAGGTTCGCTTGTTCAGGTGTGTCAGAAAACTGTTGTGGACATTCTGTGCATATCAAAAGACAGGTTAAAGTATGTCTGTAAAAGATATCTTGAAACTGGAGTGGCACCAAAGGACCTCCGAGGAGACAACAAATTGATGATGATGATGATGATGATGATGATGATAATGATAATAATAATAATAATAATAATAATAATAATAATAATAATAATAATAATAATAATAATAATAATAATAATAATAATAATAATAATAATAATAATAATAATAATAATAATAATAATAATAATAATAATAATAATAATAATAATAATAATAATAATAATAATAATAATAATAATAATAATAATAATAATAATAATAATAATAATAATAATAATAATAATAATAATAATAATAATAATAATAATAATAATAATAATAATAATAATAATAATAATAATAATAATAATTGCCTTGTTCTGTTTCAGGTGCACTTTGCTGTCTGGTAACATCAGCTATAGTGATATTCAAAGTAAAATCATCCCAGCATTCACAAAAGTGAAAAAGTTTCGTAGTATCCGAAAACACAAACACGTTACTCGCTTCTCTCCTGAGCAACTTGATTCTAGAAAAGACCCACAAGGGAAAAACAACATCCTTATAGAGATTTTGGGCCCTGACTGTGAAGAGGCCTCGAGGACAGAGACATCAGCTCGATCTGACGGAGGGTAAGTAATACCTGCAATCCTATTTCGTCCTAGTTTATAAGGCAGACTAAATGCCGAAAATCGCAGAAAATAAGTGTAGTTTTTTCTGTAGTCTTATTACCGACAACGCTTAGTATGTTGTGCGGGATGGCAAACTGATCGGTTTTCAAATAGGAACCGCTGTCCTAAAATTCACGGTTTGGATGCTGGAGAGTGTCGAAGTTTGAGAACGATGATGACAATTTCTAAACATTCGTTTTGGCATCTTAATATGGAAGGTATGCAACCCTTTAACCATCTGTGTACTAGGATGAACGACCTGAGCGTAACATTCCTTCGCATGCGCTAAATTTCTTCATAGAGTCCTTGATGCGCATCCTGCTGCGTTACTTCTATAGTTTCCAGTATAGTAACGTTTATAACAGCAGTACGGCACGTACCAGTATACAACTGCTGAAATGGCCGACATGAGCTCCAGCACACGTTGATGTAAATGTGCGGAATCACCTCAACGTCATATATTCAAATCGATGTATTGGTAGAGATGTACCAATTCCATTTCCAGCACGGTCGCCAAATCTGACACCTCTGGACTATTTTCTGAGGAGTTGTATGAAGAGTATGGTGTATGGCACCGCTGTAACGTCAGCGGAGGACTTCTGGAAATCTTCAAATACAACCCCATGTATTGGATCATGTGCATGAGGTTCACCACTGCCAAAGTAGGCTCTGCAATGAGTAGGAGGTACACAGTTGGAAGTCCGTTTGTAATGTAGACAGCTCGATGTTGGGTTTATTGACGTACAACAATCTCACACTTCGATGCGTACAGCGTCCAAACTGTGCATTTCCGGATAGGGGTTGCTATTTGAAAACCGATCAGTTTGCCGTCCCGCACGACATATTAAGTGCTTTAGTTGTTTTATTGCGACAATGGTATGTTAACTTTCTACACTAAGTAGTCCATTAGTGAGTAGTTTTGAAGTAAGTCCGGGAAGTATTGTATTCCACACAAAAATTTCGATGTTGAGATTTCACCGGAAATACTTGTTTTTAGACTCCCTCTGACCGTCTCCATAGCGCAGTTGGTAGCGCGCTTGCCTCTGGCGCGGAGGACCAGCGTTCGATCCCCGGTACCAGCATGGGAGGTCTGACACGGGGTGCACTCAACCTCGTTAGGTCCCGGGGAGAACAATTGAGGAGTTACTTGATAGAAAAGTAGCAGCCCCAGGTCGTGAAGATTGCATAACTGGCCGGGGGGATCGGGACGCTGACCACGTACCACCCTCCAATATTGCACCCCACCAATGACGCCTGTAGTGGGCCGAGGTGGGGGACGCAGCGGCTGGGCGGTAAGGCTTGGTTTCTCATGGGCTGTAGTGCCGGGGCTAAGATTCCCTCTACAACACTACAAAGAAAGATAAATAAAAGCCTTTTTTGTGTCTGTTTCTGAATACCAGAAAGTCGGTTTAATGCCAAGTTTGTATTTAAGTTCAGCATCTTCCAAGGATGGGACACGAACAATTTCGAAAACTCCTCCCCCTCTATCCCAAACTACCCTTTTACGTGCACTTTTTAGAACATTTTTTTTTTAAAGAGACCTAACGATTTGGATTAAACTATCATAAAATATATTTTCATCTTCTTCTTCTTTACCTGATTACTTTCCGCTTATGTAGGACTTACACCCCCAGGACTCACAAGCCAGTGCCTAAAGTCATACGCCTATCGGGGAGCTCAGAAACCTATGGACCGGACAAAGTGAAGACCTAGAAGCGGGTGGTTAGCCAAGCATCAGGGATAAGAGTGAGGAAGAGAATACGAAATGCAGAAGAAATAGACGAATGGAAAGGTGACTATGGAGCAGTTGGTAGAATGAGTGGTGGGGGAAACCGGAGAACCCGGAGAAAACCCTCTTGGAAGCCGCTTCGTGCACTACGAATACCACATGTGGGTCCTTGGGATTGAAGCCAGGTAATAGACGAACGGTATAACCACTCGGCCTAGGCGCCGCCTATAAAAGATATTTCATGAGTCTCATGACAAATGAAATGTATCTACGGCGGCGCCGTGGTCGTGTGGTTAGACCGTTCGCCTATCATCAAGGCGGGCCGGGGTCGATCTCAGGGACATGCATGTGGTATTCATGGTGGACGAAGCAGTAGCTGGGTGGGTTTTCTCCGGGTTCTCCGGTTTCTCCCGTCATTCATTTCACCAACTGCTCCATTATCACCTTCCAGTCATCCATTTCATATCATCCTCTTCCTCACTCTCACACCTGGTGCTACGCTGACCACCTGCTTCCAGGTCTTCACTCTGGCCGATCCATGGGTTCCTGAGCTCCCTAAGAGGCGTCTGGCGCTAGGCACTGACTTGTAAGGCCTAGGGGATGTAAGTCCATACGGGAAGGGTAATCAGAGAAAGAAGATGAAATATATCGGTTGAATTTCCTAGGAATAGTTTGAGAAGTACTCTTCATTCTGACTCTTGCATAACTTGTAAACCACAAGAGACAGACAACATGTTAGTGCATAAAAACATTGGTTATTTTGAAAACACACAATTTATGTCAAGTAGTTTTTGGGAATTTAAGTATTTTCGAGGTATTCGTCATTGAGTTATAAAATTTTTATGCTTTTCTCAAATGGGAAGTCGTTATTCTCGCTCTCTCTCTTTCCCGGCCATGCAAATATAATGAAAATTCGAAGCTATTACATAGCAAACCGTACTTAAAAGATTTGGCTACCACTAAAACCATACCGTAATCTCATATCCCCGTTGTACCGATAATCAAATATGTAATAAAACAATATGAAAATCAAAATTAGCAAACAATCCTTCATATGCATTACATCTACGTTTCAGTTCTTGACACAGTCTGTCAATAATAAGATTGAAACATTTATTCCGTAACTGTCTCTGCCAGAAAAAGAAAACTTTGCTCTTTGCTCATCATGTTGCAACTTACGTCTACGTTTCCTGCTGCTGTATGTATCTTCACAACATAAATTCATAGCCTTTTCCTCGTCAAGATCAAACATACTTCTTTTGCATTCAATATATGTTTCGAATGAATAGTAAAAATTGATGACAGCTTCTAATTCCTCATTAGATTGTAACGTTTTGCTTATACTGTTAAACTTTTCTCTCTGTTGTCGTCAGTTACTGTGGTTAGAGCTGATTGGATATCTAACCGTGAAGTGTACAAACTGCGCCAAGCATCTTACCTGGCCGAAAATCTTGTTTGTGAAAGACTTTTCAATACTGTAGTGTTTGTTTTCGGATGATATAAACGTTTCCACTGTGTGTAGACACTGAAAAAAGCTATATGGCTCCTGAATAATACCAAAGAAGTTTACTGCGGGCATAGAACATGCCACAGCAGAAGAACCAAAAAGATTGAGAGAATGAGCCGAGCATATAACATGCACAGCAAGGGGATTTGAATCTTTAATGCGTGGTTCAAGACCTGAGTATGTGCCTGACATATTACTAACGTTATCACAAGACTGAGCACGGCAGTTTTTAATATCAAGAGCAAGCTCGTTCAAAGTTTCCATCACAGTGTTGCTAGGCTTCCAGACTCATGACCACAGTTAGGCAGAAGCTTCACAAACCTTTGTATTGGTAAGCTACATTCAGTTACTATCGAATGATGAATGCTAGTTTATCTGTAAGTACAATGCCAGGAGTTGAATCTAAAATATTGATATTTCATTTACAATAAAATTTACCACCTCCAGGGACATTATTTTAATGAACTCATCACCAATTTGTGATGACAAATACATTTAGTGCTATTTCCTTTATTTCCATATTTCTTTATATGCACGGCGAGAAATGGGTCGAGCTGTGCAATCAGTTCTAATGATATATAATTTCCACTATTGTTAGAACCAAACTTTTCATCCGTGCCTCTAAATAGCAAAGTGCGCATAGCGAGGGATTTTACTGCTGCTTTTATATGCTTTAGAACTTCCTTCTGTTTGAAGTAGCAAAGCCTATCAATTCTTTCAGCCGTAGGTTTTCTTGCTAACATTGTTTGAATTGCACATTTATGTTCATAGATATTTTCATGTTCTTTCATACGTTGATTTGCGTTTTTTTAGTCATTGTAACCTTCTGTAGCTAAGGTGTCTTTCCAAAGAGCCTAAAGGGAACACCACAAACTGTACATTTACTTTTAGAAAACACTAACCACGAACTACTAATTAAAGTTCGGCTAAATAGTGATTACGAAAGGTATCTGGCAGTGTCTGAATACTGTCGCCTTGTGCACTCCTAATCTTCGTCGATATTTTGTGTTATGGCATGTCTTAGTATGTAGTCTCGTGTTGCATCTTTAAAACAAACCATTTAGTGGGACCATTTCATGGTTTAACAAATTCCTATCTTCATATAGTGTTTACTTGTTTCCGTTAATTCTTTATTAGAATCTGTATTAACAACAGCACCATCAGCGTCTTCGATTTGTTCTTTTGTTGAGCAATGTAGTAGAAAGAAAGTGCCTAACTTTTTACAGGTTCCAACTAACACCCTATTTTACTTGCTTTACTTTAGCATCCTTTCTATATTGGGAGCCACTTAACTTGTTACGTGTTTCAGGTACACTCGTTTTTGGAAATTGTGATTTAGGAAACGAGTACTTGCAATTTGTTATGTTCTCTGTGCCTAAAATCGTTCACTAAGCCCATCGAATACTAAAAATCTAAAATATGGTCGTTAACAGTTCGAAACATATCCAAACATTCGTTGTTGAAACAAAACTGATTTCTGAAAGGCAGGCTGTGATTTATTTTTAAGCTATTAACGACAATATATGTAGTGCTATATTGAAAATGTAACTGAGTTGTATTAATATCGATAAACAATACGTCCCATTTAATTTTCAACGAGGCATAGTGTATGCAACCAGTTAAATGTAATAATTTCCTCTCCGTCCCTTCTACACGTTTTGCAATAAAATTACACAGCTGCAGTCTTTTGTTTTAGTCTCAGCAATATTCGAACCTCAACAAATTGTAAAATATCAAACTACAGAAAAGATGTGCCAACAAAATATAAATTCTGCCTGATCCTAAATCCGGCACAGAATGGTGGTGATGGTCGTGGTGGTGGTGGTGGTGGTGGAGGTGGTCGTGGTGGTGGTGATGGTCGTGGTGCTGGTGGTCGTGGTGGTGGTCGTGATGGTCGTGGTGGTGGTCGTGGTGGTGATGGTCGTGGTGGTGGAGGTGGTCGTGGTGGTGGTGATGGTCGTGGTGGTGGTGATGGTTGTGGTGGTGGTGGTCGTGGTGGTGGTGGTGATGGTCGTGGTGGTGGTGATGGTCGTGGTGGTGGTGGTGGTCGTGGTGGTGGTGATGGTCGTGGTGGTGGTGGTCGTGGTGGTGGTGATGGTGGTGGTGGTGATGGTCGTGGTGGTGGTCGTGGTGGTGGTGGTCGTGGTGGTGGTGGTCGTGGTGGTGGTGATGGTCGTGGTGGTGATGGTCGTGGTGGTGGTGATGGTCGTGGTGGTGGTGATGGTCGTGGTGGTGGTGATGGTCGTGGTGGTGGTGATGGTCGTGGTGGTGGTGATGGTCGTGGTGGTGGTGGTCGTGGTGGTGGTGATGGTCGTGGTGGTGGTGGTCTTGGTGGTGATGGTGGTCGTGGTAGCTGCTTTTTTTTTCTTTCGTTAGCGTCCTCCAACGTCATACCGGACGGTGAGTAAATTAAATGGGTGAAATGATGCTTAAATGAGCCCGAGGTCCATGGAGCTTTAAGTTACCGGACATTCGTCTTCTCAGAATAAGGGAAAACCTCGGAAAATACCTTATCTGGATAACTTACCCTAAGTGAGATTCGAACTCGCGACCTCTTGAAAGTGAGGCAGACACGCTAACCATCACGCTACGAAGGCGGACAGGTAGCTGTGGTGGTGGTGGTCGTGGTGGTGGTTTTGGTGGTGACGATCGTGGTAGTGGTGATGGTGGTCGTAGTAGTGGTTGTGGTCCCGATTGTTATCGCGGTCATGGTGGTGGTGGTTGTCGTCGTGGTCTTCGTAGTAGTACTGGTACTTAGTGGTGTTAGTAGTGGTAGTAGTAGATGTAGTAGTAGTAGTAGTAGTAGTAGTAGTAGTAGTAGTAGTAGTAGTAGTAGTAGTAGTAGTAGTAGTAGTAGTAGTAGTAATAATAGTAATATTAGTAGTAGCAGTAGTAGTAGTAGTAGTAGTAGTAGTAGTAGTAGTAGTAGTAGTAATAGTAATATTAGTAGTAGTAGTAGCAGCAGCAGTAGTAGTAGTAGTAGTAGTAGTAGTAGTAGTAGTAGTAGTAGTAGTAGGAATAGTATGCCCATAGAAAGTGCATGAGTGGAACACATTTGTTTTTATTATACGGGAGTATGAGTGCGCAGATTTCTCGTGTTGGATTCAAATATGACGAAATAAAAAACTGGAATAACAAATTCATCTATCATGAAAGGCAAAGGAGATAACTGAGCGTATCTGAATACGTTATCTGCAAAGTCTGACGACAGAGTAGAACTGAACAGGCGAGTGTTTTGTTTAGTAATATGACCTCTGCTGCTATGCATACGTTGACACGACGGGTGAAAAGTTTAAACCAGGTCAGCCTAAACTGGTTTTGCCGCGTGTCTGTGTGTTTGTTATCAGCTAATGCAAGTTACGAGGGGAGAAGTGGTTGTCTTTCAAGCTTTCCGAGCAGTACTCAGGTAGTTTTTACTGTCAGCATTCCTAACCTTTCGCTCTACACATACGCCAATGTTGCCAAACGTATGTCCACGAATTTTTTCCAACACACACTGTAATATATATTCAAGACGTTCTCGGGCTTCGAGTCAGGTGTAGTGATGAAGAGCCACCGACGTTTTGGGAGTGTGCATCTCTCCCATCTTCAGAATGATGAATGACTAACAAGAGTGAAAGGACCAGTATGTATACTGTCTGCTAGTACGGGCCTAGTTGTTTAACGCTCCGACGGAATCTGTGTTTCTTGAGCCTGTCGATTTCCAACTTTAAGGCCATATTCCAGGACGGACTCAGCTGCACTCTTGTTAGTCATTCATCATCCTGATGATGGGAGAGATGCACACTTTCGAAAGGTCGATGGCTCTTCATCACTACACCTGGCTAGAAGCCCGAGAACGTCTTGAATATGTGCGTCGCCGGGAAAGCTTCTGATCGTATTTTACATTGAATTCTGTGGCTAAACCACTCATTTCTGGAACAAATGGAAAATACCTGAATGACGCATCTTTTGAAGCTGTACCTCTCTATGCTAGTAGCAGAAGTAAACGATAAAGCAGTGGTGACATATTGGCAATCAAACATTCGACCAGTTTTATTTTTTATTTATTGAAGCATGCGCTATACAGGAAAATAATAGTGAACGCAAGTTTCAACTTAACGTCAAGAAGTCGCCGTTTAAGTCTGCACGCTCATACCCCTAACACGTTGTGTAACGCTATATGTGAACGTGTAATGGATAGATAAAATCGTCTCAGTGTATCGCATCAGAATTTTGGTTATGTTCCAGAGGAAAAGACGACAGTTCTGAAGAAGACAGGAGTTCAGACGAGGAGAGCCTTTCAAGCAAAAATAGCACGATCACGAGCACAACTTCAACAGAAACAATGAACGCAGTTTGTAGCCTGTGTTGGTTTGGGGACAAGAACCAGCAGTGTCAGTGGAAAGGAACCAAGGAAGAACTGGAGGAACACTTACTGAAAGAGCATGGGGTGAAATTGGGAATGTACGGTCACTGCAGCAAGGATTTTGAACGAGTGGCACCCTTAATCTGTTACAAGTTCTTGACCTCTGAAACTCATTTCACTGCAAAACCGTCACTCTTTGACTACATCATGAACAAGTAAGTCAGTCAAATTACTTATCAGCAGACGTCATGGATGATACTAATGAACGTGACCCGCGATTTAAGGGGGACATTGAGTACCAAAAATTGCGAAAAATATATATTACTTTCTCTTCTACGTATAGTAGGTAGGGGAAGTATTATATTCCTAAAAACATTTTTTCAATGTCGAGATTCCACCGGATATATATGTTTAGAGGTCTTAACCCAAAATAGCAGGTATGTGTGTGTTTGTGCACGTGAGAGAGAGAGAGAGAGGGGGGGGAGGGAGGGGGAGAGAGAGAGAGAACAGCTAAAACAAAACGTCAGTTCCAGGAGTCCAGGAGTGAGTACTAGTCGTCTGAGTTAACCCAGGCGGATGGTAAGGTGGCCACGGTACCTATCCGTTTAAATACGGATTTACCCGTGTGGTGGTATAGGTTGGTATATGTAACAGGCTTTTTTGTCTTTGTAATGTCTGATGGTGCAGGGTGGGTTCCTGTGTTGTCACTGGCGGCGGGGTCTGTCGGATCTTGGATGTCTAGCCATCCAAGCGACCATTTCCCTACTGATTACTTCGTCAGCCTTGGCCGGCGAGCAATGCAGTGCCAGTGACAGGAAACCGAGGGGAATAGGTGATAGGTGTGGAGGATGAGAAGGCAAAGCGGTACCTACCAGCCAAGGGCGTCCTTGGGTAGACGGTAGCTCTGTCTGCGCCTAGGGAGGCGATGGTCATATTGCCCCAGGCTGTTCACCAGCTGGTTTGGGTGAGGTATGAGTTTGTCATACATTGTGCGAGTCCTGTCCCGCACTACGTCCACAATGTATGGGATGCCGGAATGAGTGTGAAGGATGTGTGATGGAAACCTACGGTCGGCACCGTAGATCATCCTGAGCGCCCTGTTCTGCACGGTCTGCAGCCTGCGGATGGTGGAACGAGCCACCGTACCCCAGACCTCGCACCCGTACAGGATCAGGGGCGGGACGATCGCACGGTACAAGCGTAGTTTCAGGTATGTGGGCATGGTTGATTGGAGTATGGGATATAGTTGTCTCAGGGCGCCATGTCCCTGACCGACCTTTGTTCTGACATGTGGAGTGAAGGTTAGACCACGGTCAAGTAGGAAAACGTCAGTTAAATACCAAACTTGGTATTTAAGTTCGGCATCTTTAAAGAATCTGGTCGAGAAGATCGCATAACCGACTGGAAGGGACCGGGGCGCTGACCACGCCCCACCTCCAGTACTGTACCCCACGTGACGCCTGTGGTGTGCAGAGATGGGAGACGCAGTGGTCGGGCGGTAGGCCTTAGCCCGGATGGGCTGTTGTGCCACGGGGTTGTGTGTATCTTCCAAGAATGCTGCACCAAGATTTTCAGGAAAATTATTCCATCACTTTTACATAGAACCTTTTTCGGCAAAATTGATTTTTTGAATAACGACTAACGATTTTGATTAAAGTAGCATATGTTTAGCCAAATTAAATGTATATCTTGAATTTTCTGGAACTATCTTCTGAAGTCCTTTTCACTCTGGAAGACTTTTACACAATTGATAAACTGTAAGAGATAGACAAAATCTTCTTGCACAAAAAGGGTAGATATGGTAAAACCACAGTTTATGTCAAATACGTCTTTTGTGGAGTGAATCATTTCCGAAGGATTGCTTGTTATTTGTCTGAATTTTCCAATTTTTATACTTTTCTCAGACGTTATTTTCAAATGTATCGTTAGTCGTTTTTTATGTGCTGGGCGACACAGAGAATTATGTTAAAGCTAGCACATAGCGACCAGTTGTTAAAAAGATTTCGCAATTGGTTAAGCCTACTGTGTTCCACTATTCCCATTGTACCTGCAAACAAATATGTAAAAAGCCCATTCCTACAAACGTCTATCTTGATTAATATGAAGTAGACAGAAAAAGAAATTCCCCATTAGGAGTATTCTGGAATGGGTGGATTTTCTTGAAAATCTTCGTGTAGCACCCTTAGAAGATGCTGAACTTAAATACTAAGTGTTCTATATATTAGACCTTTTGTTTTGGAGTTATCCTGTTCGCACGCACGCACACACACATTCATGGACCTTCTAAAATCCATTTGGGTCTTTTTAGGGTTTAGGGGACCTGAAAACGTGCATTTCTACTAAAATCTCAAGACAGAATTTTTTTGGAGGAATGCAATACCTTCTCTACCTATTATGTACCCCGTGGACAAAAAATGAGTCATGTCTGGAACGCCAAATTTGTTTAAATCCTACACGACACAACTTATTGTTTGATCATATAGGTTAGTAATATTAAGATTTGCAACTTGTGACAACCTTTTGCTGCCGCTACACAACTGTATCGCGGGTGGTGTAAACAAGACACTGTACCATTTAGTAGTTAGACGGATATTACGTCTCAGACATGACTCACCGTTTTTGTCCACGGTGTACATGGTAGAGAAAGTAATAAGGTTTCAAAGAATATTTTGTAGAAGAGAAAAAGTCAGGTGAGTACATGCTCAGATTTTCAACAAATTACTACATTCAGTTTAGAAGGAGATGGAACATAAAGTCTGTGTTCACTTGACATGCTGGATGATGTCCGGTGGTGGTGCTAAGTGCACGACACAATTTGCATGAGATTTATACTTTGTTTCAGCTCTTGTAATAATAGACAATTCTCTTTACAATGATCTCTGATATAGCAATGGTTTATTTTGGCGTGACGAAATAAAACGTTTCATAGCGCCTAAGTCACTTCACTCTGATACCGTCGATCAAGAAACAAGTATTAGAACAGAACTCTCTTTGCTAATCGCGAATCCCTTGTTGTGCAACAATCGAAAATGAATTTAAGCTTGTCCAGCCGCATTGATGGTATGTTTTTATTTTTCCAGATCCTAATTGGACCTAATTTTAGGTTAGAACTTGGTTGGTTGCTAAAGCTCAGCATATTGGAGTTCTTCCATTTGCCTTCTTGCTTCCCAGTAGCATAATGCGAGAGCTACAGCTGATAAATTTTGACACTTCGTAAGATGAGTCATATTCATTGTAGAATCCTCTTCTCTGCGAAGTGCACAATTTGGAGTTGGAAGGATGTTTAGTTCATACAGATGGGCAGCCAAACAATCATGTCTTGTATATAAATAATCGAAAGAGATCAAAAGCTTTTCATTGTGGGCATTCTGGAATTACTGTTGCTTTGTTCAACAAGGTTTTGCATTGTTTATTTACACTCCCTTGAGTTAAAATGTCATTGGTTTTTTACTTTCTGTACTACGTATATTAAGTAAGGGAAGTATTATATTCCACCCAAAATTTCGATGTGGAGATTTCACCGGAAATAAATGTTTTGCGGCCCCCTGGATAAAAAAAGCATTTTTAGAAAAGGTCTCTGTGTATCTTTCTGTGAACAGCTTAACTCAAAAACTAAAATTCGGTTAAAACCAAAGCTTGTATTTCAGTTTAATATCTTTCAAGGTTGCGACACGACTACGCTACCCATTACATGGAAATTTTATCGAACATTTTGATTTTCTCAAAAATGGCTCTCACGATTTTGATTAAAATGCCACATATTTAAGATATTTTGATGGCAAATTAAAGGTATATTTTCAATTTTCTATGTATAGCCCACGCAGTCCCGCTTACTTTTGAATAACTGGTAAACTGTAGAGATAGAAAAAATCTTACAATACAAAAAATGCAGATCTCGTTAAAGCACACAATTTATGCCCAAACGAATTTTTTGCTGGATTCAACCATTTCGGAGATATTCCTAGTTATATGTGTGAGTTTTGCAGTACTTATACTTTTCTCAAATGAAAGGTTGTTATTCATTTTTTATCTCTTGTCCGTGCAAAGAGAATGGATTTTAAAGGCCTTCATATAGCGAACAGCTTTAAAAGATTTGACTATCGCTCAAAGCCTATTGTATTCCCATTTTCCCCTTGCACCTACAAGAAAATTAACAATAAAATAATTTCTATAAATATTTATTCCAACTAACATAAAGAAGATAGCGAAATAAGAGTTTGTAAAAATAGTTAATACAAGAGTAGAGAGAGTCATATGAGTCCGACACTTCAATTTGTTTTTATTCAGTGAGACATGTTAATCGTTACTGGAAACATGGTGTTTAACTTGAAACGAAACCACTATAAGAGACAATCTGAAATAAACATTGCAGTGATACTAGAGCCAATGACATCATCACAGTGAGATATCGCTGCTACTGATCAGGTAAGTGACTCGCATGCTAGCTTCCATTTAAATGCTCAAAATCTTTCAGTATCTGCTTCAAGGAGCATCAGCATTATCATTGCACTTAAAAGTAGTAATCTTCTGTTAATAAGATTGATTTGGCAATATGGTTTTGGAATCTCAAATTCTGCTTCAGACTCGGAACTGAAAAAACTTCAAACTCTCCAGCAGGCTTCTCAGCCTGGTACGTCTCCAACAAATCTCTGAAAACATCGCCAGTGGATTTCACTGTCCGTTCCTTTTGTATTAGACTTTATCGTCCCTTCTGATATCCTCCAATGAATTACCAAACAACATTGAAAAACACCTTACACCATAGCGACATTTTCGAGGACTGAAACACAAATGGCATTCAGATCTGCAGCATATATCAATGACAGTGTTATTAGTTTTCTAGGCTGACCTTGCACTGCATAAGGTTTGTTTGTCATACATCTCCATTCAAAGGTGCAGAATGGGCTGGAGTAATTTAAATAAGATAGGTAGTAACTGAAAAAGGACGGAGCGATGGTTAACATTATCTGCCCAGAGCATAGTTACCTAAGTTGGGGCCCAGGGTTGCCAACATTTAAAAGTAAAATTATCGTACCAGCCACTCAAAATTATAGATTTGGATTCGAAATTATCGTACATCATAAAGCAAACGCTACAACTATAAAAATATCAGTATAATACTTATGAAAATATAAGAGTAATGATGTTTATTATATCCACTTACAAGATTGATGACCTCAACAAATATTACAACTTTAGCACTTATGTTTCTCGTACTATTCATCTGAAAGTTCAGCTTCCTCAACCGTTGCAGCCTTGCACAAATTTGTTGTTGAGATAAACCTTAACACCTTCTCGGTGACTTGCAGAGTTTATGATCTACCACGTTCTTTCATAAGTTGAGACGACAAAATGAGTTCATTTGCCGTATCTAGTGCCAATCTGTTTCTAACTTTGGTTTTTATTAAACCCAGTTTCGAAAAAAAAAAAAAAAAAACTCTTTCACAAGAAGTGCTTCTGTGGAGCAAGGAAACCACTGATAATGCAAAGGCCGCTAGTTCTTTGAAATCAGTATTTCCACCAAGGTGACATGTTTAATAGCATTCTAGAAACTGTCAGGTTCCGGAGTGTTCTTTATTTCACATGGAATAGCACGTATTCCGAGTTTTCTACATTGATCATCAATTTTCTGAACGGTGCCTTCTTCATTGAGATTATCAGACCTGGGCACACTGGCAATAAGAGGATAAAGGGTAGCAGGCTTAGTAGGCTTGGAAATGGTTGCTATGGGGTGGAGACATAATGAGGACAAAAGTGGTGTCGTTATTTGTAATTAGTTCCATTTCGTTGGTGTGAGAAACCAGTGAAATTGATATTTCATCGATATCGAACTATCATACATTCAAATTATCGTACACCCCCATAATTATCGTATGGGTTGGCAACCCTGTTGGGGCCTGATTGGAAGACACTTTCTTACAGCACCTATAGCAGAAGGAAGGCGATGAGACGAGCGGTGAGGAGGTCTGTGGCAGAATCAGAGTACATGTCAGCGAGGGATTTAGACTAATTGTAGGGCAGGGTTTGAGGTATTTTTCTTTTCATTTCAGGCCTTCCAACTGCGTCATCAAACTTAAAGCGAACCTATGTTGCTGCACAATTACTCTCCCGAATGAAGACTGGCGCTATGGCTGGCCGCCAGAAATGGAAGATGTAGTATATGCTATGATGTGGGATGTGTTCAGGCCAGCAACAACCCTAAACATCCCCATAACTTGGAACTCGGTGCCTGTGATGGGCACGTATCCTTGTCATATCATCCGTGATTCTTCGGAACTTGAACAATTGACGGTGGATAACTGTCCATGCAGAACTCCCAGTTCCAAGAGGTAAACTATTTATAATTACACATGGGATTTGTATGCAAATGCATAATTAGTTTGTTTTTTCTTGCCATAAGCAATTAAGTTTTGCAATATGTTTCGTGTTTTTATGTTCTTATATGCAAAGTTTTATGGTGCAGATGAATTGTACATTTCTGATGTTGCTGCATTTTCATTATTTTTTTCGTGCATCGAGCTCATAATATATGTATTATTAAATATTTAATAAATAACATTGTAAATATGAAAGCGCCCCATTGAGCGAAGTGACGCCGCGGCAACGCATGCGATTCACTTTCTGTAGATCACGGTTTCAATTCCCGGTTACCGCGCAATTTGACTTGGGTATTCTATAGTTTCCCCATGTCATTCAGGCGAATGTTGGAGTGCTTAGCTTCATTCCACGGTTTCCTTTCCTTCCCGGTGTCAGCGCGGTGGTTCGGAATGCTGCGGGCAGATGGTGCGGTTACTTGCGCTTGTTAAACCCTTCTCTCCTGGCCCTGCCTGTGGTAGCTGCGTGCTGCTGCTCGGGTCGTAAGGGTCACTTCGATGCCCTCTCTGGGTAGCAGTGAGGAGTTTCGGGCGGTGTGCTCGGTTACTTTGTCGACTGTTAGATTTCCGCACGTCTGTGTGGCGCTGTCTTCGCCGTCCTGTGCCGCGATTGTGGCGTCTCCCTCGCGGAGTGAGGTGATAGGCTGCAATAGACCCGTCACTGTCCCCCTCCGTTCCATTACGTCATGAAGACATGCCTCATGACATTGGCTCATGAAGACATCCCTATTAAGATTCAGAGTAAACTCGTAAGGGCTCGTTTTAAGTATTCAGCAAAATTAAGCCATAAATTGTGCAGTGTTTTAAAAAGAAATACTGACATTAAAGTTGTGTTTTATGGATACATATTTTAAAAGTAAAAACGTAACTTCCTGGAGAAATTTCATCACAGTTAATGTGGATATGGAAGGATCCTTCGAATACAGACTTACGTTAACCGATTAACGTCAAAAACTCTTCTTCTTTTTCTTCTTTGTGTATAGGATAATATCCTGTTCATTTCCCCTTTTATTCCTCGGATAAGTTATAAGTACTGTCAATCCATTTTCTAGCAGGTCCTTTTCCCATCTTTGGCTCTGTTTACTAGACGGTGTTTCCCATTCTGTTAATGTATTCTTTTCAGTATTTCCATCGCTCGTTAATAAATTTTGCTACATCCTGAATTTGGCAATTTTCTCTGATTTTTGTATTGTGTATTTTGTATATTAAGAGGTTTTCCTTGATTTGTTCTTAATATTTCCAATTCACATATACTTAATATTGTTTTATTTTAACTGTATCTTCTCTAGTTTCTGCTGCATAAGTTAACATTGTTCTATTGTTTTATAAATGCGGACGTTACTCTCCACTGTCATATATTTATTTCGCCAAATTATGTAATTTAGACACCCTGATATCTGCGCTGCTTTATCGACTTGTGTCTTTGCTTCTCGATTTGAATTTTTGGTGCTTGTTATTTAAATACCTAAATAATTAAATTCTGAAATCTGTTCAATAATTTTTCTTTTCCCTTCTAATTTGCATCTCAATGGCTCTTTCGACATTGTTAGGTATTTAGTTTTTTGTGTGTTTATCATCATATTTCTTTTCGCCTTTAGATTGAATTGGCGTATTAGCCTTTGTAATCCATTTTCTGTTTCTTATATGTGGACAGCATCATCTGCATATTATATGAACTCTTGTGTTTCCCATCTTGTATCCCCACTCTTTCAGCAGATCTTCAGTTAATTTATCAATTATAAGATTAAAAAGGAATGTACTTAAGGAATGATCTTGTCATAAACACACACCAGAGAATTAACAATAGATGATCACTGCATACTTGAAATCAACTGCAACACCGAATTGTCTATTGAAGAGTATACATTTTAAGTACCAAAAAGTATAAGCTTTAAGTTAAGAATTTGTACATAAATTCCAAAATGATAGATAATGTTTTAAATATCTTAACACTATAAATTCAATTATATTTGAGAGATTTTAGTGCATACAAATCCGATGTCTAATTATAATGAATATTAAGTTGTATTCGCGCACGCTTCAAGGTGCGAATTTGAACACACATACTTTTGTTTGCTACATAACCAGCACTGGAGATCAAGATCACAGATCAAGAATCCTCCGTAGGTTTCAGGCACTCGAGCGGAGATTGGGCAGATGCAGGTGACGAGCAACAGGCTTTTACAGAGGGCGCTTGTGAGGATGGGACAGTAACACTAGCCAACAAAGTTATACTTTTTCCTGTAACTGGCATAAAAACAGCTAATCTTTATGTTTTCAGGTGTGCTGATATCGAAAATATTAGTGAAAATGCAAGACTAGCTCTTGTTTTGAACTTGTGACAACCACACGATAGGTATTGCCCATATAAGCTTATGCATGTATTTACCTCACTCGGAGGAAGTTCATTGAAGGGACAACCGTTTTGCCTAGCCTTTCTAGCTTTCTGCTAGCAAGTCTATGATTAGTGTCCAGCAGTAATCGGCTAACATTGATCCCTTCACTTCCCCTGGTATCTCATTTCCACGTCCAAAAGTGATCGAAGCGTTCCCCCTGCTCGGCGCTTTTAGCACCAAAGAAATTCAAGTGGGAATCTAAGAAATGTAACTTTAAGGACATGTAGCACCCCAGTCTATTGTAGCAGTACAGACGATTTACCACAAGATCCTTATAGTTTTCTGCTCTCTTATTTCCTAGAAAGTTTGTTGACATTTGAACAAAGGCATCACAAGTTAACTTTTCACCACCTGTCAGGATGTATTGAAATGCTCATCTTTGTACTGTTTGCGTATCTGGGATCCCAAAAAAATGTCCTCTTTTATTTTCGCCTCGCTAAGACGTGGAAATTTTGCACGTAAATACAGAAATTCTTCCCCAGTTTTGTCCATGGCCCGGTTTTATATGGAGAAGGGAGAAATATGTCCTTGAATTTGAAAGTGCTTCGTACATAACATTGTGAGATCCTGATTTAAGTGACTGTTGATGTGGCCAATCTTTTTTGTTCCAGCTCACGACCAGAACACAGCTTGTAACAGACTGAAACTACGCTTATGAAACATGCTCCTCCCTACCTGTTCCCCTTGTTGCTACAAGCCCGGGCTAAAAATAGCAACAAAATACACCCAGCAATTGTTGTCTGAAACTTTATCACTGTTTAACATAAGCGGGACATCCAAGCCTATATGCGAAGGCATTGACAATGAATGCTCATAAAATATAATCATAATTAAATATAGTTAAATGCACCTCCTTAACTTGGAAACAAGAGCTAATTTGCGTTTTCGATTGTGTTTTCGTTGTCAACGTGGTCGATATACTGCAACATTTATTTTATGCCCGTTACGTTTTCACTGTTGGCTAGCGTAAGAGAACCCCATCTGAAAATGGTCTTAACAGTCAGCTGCAAGTAACCAACACCTGCTCAATAAAAAGCCCTCATTTTTGGTGGAATCAGTTTCCAAAATTGGAGGAGCTTTTAACCCTCAGGGTCCAGCGTCCTGATTCAATTCATTATGAAATCAGACTTCTGGATCAATGAGACTGCGGACGTGCAATAGATCTGCAATAGTTGCAGTGCACGACAGATTTGCCCTCCGATCATATTCATACATATGCCGCATCATACATGTAAGGTACTGATAATACATAAAACGAAATGATAAGTGGGAAAGGAAATTTGCGAAGGAAACCTTCTAGGCCAAAGTTTAGGCTATCTGCCAACATTTTCCAGCTATTAGGTTGAAGAATATCTGGAAAAAGCCTTAGTAGGACGGTCCTGGCGGGATTTAATTCTTAGTCATCCACTTCAGGACCTCGTGTCTAAATGACCTTGACTTGACGAGATAGTACTTCATTTGAGAAATGATCAGTGAACAGATTTCTTGGGAATTAAAGCAACACGTTTCACAGTCTCAATAATTATCTTGCCGAAGAATTTATCCCCGTTACCAACTTACTTTATCGTCGCCAGGCTACAGAAATGTCAAATAAGTACCTTGTGTTATGTTTTAACCAATATTATGCTATATCGTAGCTTCTAGACTTATGTATATGTACTGACTGAACCATAGCATCTCTTGCAGTAATTTATTTCGGAAAATATGCCTTTAAAGTGGATTTACAAAACATTTGTTGCTAAAGTACATGCATTTTCATTTGAGATTGATTTCAGCTTTCAGCCATAATCAGAACTTATGTCACAGCGGTATGACACTTTAAAATTCCAAATGGGAGTATGGTACGAACACTAGATATCTAGGTATCAGTAGATAGTGTTCTTCAAATCAAAACAAAACTACACAACTGATAGCCAGCCGCCAGGACGGGAGGCAGAAGCTGTGAATGTGATTCCGGCGTCGGCGGAGTTCGTAGACATCTGGGAGACTTTCGAAAACAGGTTCGGGGACCACCCCTTTGCCACATCCTATCATAGTTCGAGTCAAGCCTGCAACAATCAGGGGAGATGCTTCAGGAGTTCGTCCTGGCAATTGAACAGCTAGTGAACAAAGCTCTGGTGAAGGTATGTTACGTGTCCCAGTAAGCTGTTTGCTCCTTTTCAGACGCGGAGCGTAACGCCAGGATACTACAGAGTCGTTGAACATCCTCGAGGCGCTGCCGGCTACTTGAGGATGGAGCCAGGAAAGGTTACAGCTATGACCATGCAGATCTGGACTATCCGGTACATCGGTGATAGAGCATCATATCTGGGATGTCAACAAAGGTCTCCAAGTGATGTTTGTTGGGGATGTGACGTGTCAGGGCACGCGGTGAAAGGCTGTGAACAATAAAGCCGACGGGCGTCAAGCGGCGTGTGTTGGGGATGTGGTCGACCCCTGGTGACACCTACACGTACAACCAAGTCGACGAGTAAGCGAGGAACGAAGGCGCCGGAGCCATCTTGGCGAATGGCCCTGTGTGCGCGGGACAAAAGAATGGATGGAAACCTCGTCACGAATGAGCGTGCGGGATACAAATGAACACAGATGAAGCTGTGACCATAATTAGACCTGAGGTGCAGAGGGGCTTGGGGGTCTTACCAGATAGTCATGGCATCAGGCGATAAATTCATATGGAGGAGGCCCTGCTGGAAGTGAGCTTGGTACGTAGGGTTTTAGGTCTCTGGGTGCCCGTCGCGAGGGTGACTGAGCAGGAAATACTGAGCCTGGAAGTCATGACAGCCACAAGAGTTAGTACAACTCCATACAAACATTTTTGCTTTCTCTACTACGTACATAATGGGAAGGGAAGGTATTAAATTCCACTCAAAGAATTGATACTTGTACACGGGACATTTCCTAAAAATATATATTTTTGGTTTCAAGGACCCTGAAATATGTATTTATGCTGAAATGTATAGGTAAGCAGTAGAGCAAGTAAAAATGTGGGTGAAATATTTTTAATAATGTACTGAAAATTCAAGAAGTTAAATTGCAATAAAAAGATTCGAAGCTTTTTTGAAATAAGGCTGAAGCTGTGCTGGTTCGAAAGTTATGAAACTGTATAACAACTATTATTCCGAAAGAAGACCTTCGGCTTTTACAAACAGGAAAAGGCGAACATTGACAAATAGTTGAAAAACCGGTTCAGTGCTCAAATAAACAAGAATTATGCTTAGTATTTTTGTGCTAATTCATGAATAGGTGTAAAAATTAATTTACTCTACTTTATTTCTTTACTTTCCTCCAGCAAAATATATTTTCCACTGAAGCCTCTAGAATATTTCCTAATTCAAGCAATTGCATCTTCAACTAAGAGCAATGTTATTAATACTCCAACAGAAAAGTATGATAACGTGTTCTTGTTTTAAGGGATAGGTAAGATTCAAATTAATTTAAATAGGCTTTGCAAGAGCATTATCGAAACTTTGAGGGCAAGAACTACGTATCGCACATAAAATTGGCCCAAAGACCAAACATTTTTCTAAAAATTAGCCAAAAAGCTAGTTATGGTTCCTCTTGGCCTAACCATTAGTCCAATAACTTCAATAGATGTCACATTGTCCTTCTCGAGGTAATAGGGGAAGATAGGGCCATAGATTGGAGAATTCTCATCATGTGCTTCAGCTGTCTGTTGTTCATTCTGCTTCATTCTCACTGTTGGATAGATTATATATCCTGATGGGATGGTGAGGATGTCAATCCGACGAGAGGGACCACCTTGAGAGAGTCCATGAACCTCTTCAAATATCCTGTGACCTTTTACTTTTAAAAGCTACTGCATATAGGATCTAATTTTTTGTCAACAGTTCCACAGTCTCGCCAAAAGGACAGCCGCCCAAGACGTGACCAACGGTTTCTATCTCACTATCAGGGCAGTGTTGCAGCCACCGTCTTGGAACTTCTCTGGTACAGCACGCAGCGGACAGACATTTTCACTCATTTTAATGTTGTTTTCCTTTCACAGCTGGTGAGCTGGTCAGGTTGCAGAAGCTACTTATTTATGTATTTCTATAATGTACATGACCATCTTAATTATCCTTACGTTCATTCATCTAAGATATGTGTTTTTTTCAGAGCTGCTGCTAAGCCTCCTCAATTAGCATATTGTGCTTTAAATTTTGTTCCTGGAAGGACTGGGCTATGCAACTGGATTGGGTCATCAGAAATGTTGTATGATCATTTATTTCGCAAGCACCAAAGCTTGGTGTGCCAGGACGACAAGATCGTTTTGCAGATAGAGCAGCCCAGAATCCTATGTGCCTACAAGGATGCATTCCTATGCTACATCAGCTATGATCGAGGAGATGTAATCTGCGTAGTGCTTCATACCTGCTCATGCTCTAAAGTCTATTTGTACAGGTGAGTGACTGAGTGAAGTTGTCATAGCATATTTAAAGCATTTGGTGAAAATTCATACAATCTTTTACTCAACTAACGCCTCCTTTCCTCCCTGAGAACAGTTCCAGATGAAGGCCATGTGTTTGAGATGGCCGTTTATTTATTAATTTTTCATTTATGGATGATTGCCATGAAGTTAAATTTGGCCAAAAGCTCGAACAATTTTACAAATATTACACGGCTGGTAACACCACAAGCTCCAACTAGAGAATAATTTTAATGACTAAGCCCGTTCTTAATGATAAACATTTTACGTGCTGTTTGAACATATGCATGATTGTAAAGATAGATATGCAATATTTCATCATGTTTCATGTAATTGCACCTCGAAGACTTTTACAGATTTATACCCCCCCCTCCCCCCCATGTAACTAATATATTTGCAATTGTTACTAGCGGTGCAAAAACATATCTATTGATCCAGTTTTACATAGTACATTTGCTCAGATGGATCTGAGTGTTGTGTCTCTTAATTCTAAGAAGTTCTCCCCGAGGACATTTCCCAAGCACATGGGGGACAGTTTTTTACTCACAGCAGGGTCTGTAGCAGTTTGTACTTGAAATAATGTAAACAGCAACGGCCAAAGTTCACTGATGGGACGTGATGAGCGGTGTCAACAGACTGTACAAAGGATGCGGATGGTTTGTAACCTGTGACGTGATTTCGTTAAGTTCAGTAACAGTTTAACTTCAACTTCATTTCCCTTCATCCTACCTTTAATGCTTAGAAATTCCTATGCCTGGTAATAATCACTTGTATGAAAAACATGTGCAGAGAGTTCGTTTGGACGCGTGACTGGCAACCTGAAGCACACTGTTCCGGCGGAGTCAGATATTCATAGCCTCTTAACTTCAAGAGCATAGATTTCTGATGCAAATTATGTCATCTGCGTCATGTTGAAAATCATACTTTTGTGCCGCCACATAACTCTCACATTGTTATTAAAATTTGTATTAACTCTGATTAATTCTTCATATAAATAAAACTGTGTTTCGTCCGTACAAAATTAAAATGTATGTTAGAGCGATGATTGACATCATCCAGTTCCACTCACATTATCGTATGGTTGCAGTTCTTGAAGTAAAGCGGTCTTATAGGGATTTACTTTTGAAAGATTAGAAGATATTCCAAACCCAGTTTGCAAAATTCTTGATTCCTGTGCAAGTTTTCTCAGATATTACTTTGGAATTCGTTCTGTTCTCTAGAGTTTTTTCCTCCTTAAGAACACGGTGATTTACTTTCGGTTTCGAATCGAGAGTAGATCCCATTTTCTGTGACGTGCATGATTAGAAAGGTAGGATCACAAATCGTCATAGTTCTCTAATGAGTGTTTAAGTTTAACGTCCTAACCTACGTCATCTCGGACGATGAATAAATGAAATGGGTGAAATAATTGCTCAAATGAATTGGAGTTCCATAGAGTTAAAGTTACCCGCGTTTGCCTTCTCCGTATAACGGAAAACCCCGGAAACAGCCTTATACGGATAAACTCACTATAACCGAGATTCGAACATGACGATTCTGTGTAGTTAAATAAACGAAATTTTGGTATTCCCTAATACACTGAAACACGTGGTCTCAGAATGTAACGACTTCTGCAGAGCACAAGATTCAACTGATTAGCTGGCACACGAAGAGGGAACAGAGCCGGTCAGAAACACAGCAGTGCACGACAAGCAATTCTCACTAATAGTCACGCCTCCAGACGAAAGCAGTGTAAAAAGGTAATGAAAAAAATGAAATATTTGTTCTGTTATCAGCTCCTCAAATTATTGAAATGTTGTGCAGGTGCGTCCTTCTATCTGGGGTAGAGGGACTTTCCGAAGTGGACGGTGACATGCGCTATGTTATAAACGCATGCAAGGACTACAAATGGTTAAGAAGCTCTTCAAATATCACACGTTTCCCAAGAGCAGTTGTGCAACCAAGGAAGAACGGATCTGGAAAAATCAGCGTAGTCCTCAAGATTTATCCTCCAACAGAGCAGGGAGAGGATGTACCTTCCGAACGTACCCCAGGGTACACACATCCTTGGGCCAACTTCCTGTAAGTAGAAAGCGATCTAGTTTATTCTTTTACTACTTTCTAAACTACGGAACATGTCTAAAAAGCTGGTGTATGCTTCGAGATTTCACCGGAAATAAACTAAGAATAACTCCCCACCCAAAAAAGCATCTAGATAGAAGAAGGATTATATCTGGGTACGAATGTAGCTTGTGAGCATCATAACTCGTTAATCTTATCCGGAGCGAATACCAAACTAGGTATATAGGTTTAGCATACTCGAAGCATTTGACTCGAAGATTTTAAAGAAAATCTCCTTAATTCAAAATACTATACATTCCAGTTTTCCTTATTTATCATTTACTCAAAAATAGTTCTTAACGAGACTTAAACACAATATGCTTAAAATATTTCATTATAGATCTTTACTTTTCGAAGAGTAGTACCTGAAGTCCTCCTCATATAGATTAACCTATGTATAATTCCTAAAATGTAAGAATTAGGCAAAATTTTGCCACATAAACATTGTGGATCTCGTTAAAATGAAACGATTTTCCTCATATATTATTCTTGGATTCAACCATTTCTAAATATTTTTTCTTACTGGTTTGAATTTTTAAATACCTATAGGGTTTACAACCTCAGCTGCCTGGGGAGGCGTATTGCATTCTACCCAAAATTTCGATACAAAGATTTCACCCAAAATAAATATTTTAAGCTCCCGGAGAAAAGTAGTAAAGGCTCGTGTGTGTGTGTGTGTGTGTGTGTGTGTGTGTGTGTGTGTGTGTGTGTGTGTGTGTGTGTGTTGTGTGTTGTGTGTGTGTGTGCGCGCGCTAATGTAGCCTTAGCCTGTGAGATACATAGGCACGGAGACCATGAATGAAAGGGACGACAATTTATTAAGTACTTAATTACATCAGTTATTAATATGTAAGTGTACATTTTAATTCAGTAGGACACTGTGTTTCAAAACTAATTGAATTTGCACCTCGTGTATACAAGTTTATTGTTCCTATCTTAAATTGATGTTGCTTTACCCGCGATTCATAAGAGGCCTCTGAGCAAAATTAAGCGGTCTTTCACGTCAAATATAGAATGGTGCGCTGAGAACTAAACCAGCTAAAAGAGCATCCATAAATAAAATAAAGGCTATGTTACACATACACAGAGGGGCCTCTGAGCATCTATTTTCGCTGAAAGTTTAACGCAGATTTTTCTCGAAAGAAATATTTGCACTACCTTAGCTGTCTAAGTGGATGTCATAATTTGCCCTCCAAAACAGGCTACATTTCATGGAAGGTGTCTGTAAATGTACAAATCATTCTTAATGGTCTTTTATTTCCTGTAATTCATAAATGTATATTGCGAATATAATTTGCAGGTTTCACCCTCCGAGGGATGCATCATTTGAAGCGGCCAAACCTTCTACTTCGGGGACTCCGCATCTTGCTGAAAGTATGCCTTCTACCTCCACCATCAATACTCCACATAGCCCATCAGTAAGAATGCCGTTCACCTCCAACGTAAGTACTCTCTATGATCCTGAGGAAAGGACGCCATTTAACTCCATTCCACATAAATTTGAAGAAATAATCTTCTCAGCCTTCGCTGCGAGTACTCCATATGGTTCTGAAGAAAGTAACATCTCTGTCCCAACTGACAGGGCTCTACGGGACCTTCAACGAAGCATGTTCTCCGCCTGCATGATTGATTCTGCAGAAAGCATGTCCTCTTCTTCCAGTATCAGTATGAATATTTCAAATGATCCTGAAGAAACCACGTCCTCTTCTTCCACTGTCAGTTCTCTAAATGATTCTGAAGAAAGCAAACCATTTACTTCCACTGTGAATACTCTTCGTGATTCTGAACAAAGTATGTCCTCTACCCCCGCGGTCAGTCGTCTTTACGCTCCTGAAGAAACCATGCCCTTCAGGTCTACTGTTCGTCGTGCGCACGACTCTGAAGGTATGTCCTTTGCTTCCTCTGCCAGCCGTCTATACGGTCCTGAAGAAATCATGCCCTTCAGGTCTACTGTTCGTCGTGCGCACGACTCTGAAGGTATGTCCTTTGCTCCCTCTGCCAGCCGTCTATACGGTCCTGAAGAAACCATGCCCTTCAGGTCTACTGTTCGTCGTGCGTACGACTCTGAAGGTATGTCCTTTGCTTCCTCTGCCAGCCGTCTATACGGTCCTGAAGAAATCATGCCCTTCAGGTCTACTGTTCGTCGTGCGCACGACTCTGAAGGTATGTCCTTTGCTCCCTCTGCCAGCCGTCTATACGGCCCTGAAGAAAGCATACCGTTCACCTCCTCTGTGAGTCGTCCACACGACCCTGAAGAACGCATGCGCCGTAACTCCATTCTCAGTCGTCCATATGCCTATAAACAAAGCACATTCGCCACTCCCACAGCTCAAGAAAGTATGCTATTTAACTCCACTTTCAGTCCTATGCATGGCTTTACAGAAAGCATGCTCTCTGCCTCCGCTTTCAGTCGTCTATATAGGCCCTCTACCTTCCAAGTATTCACTGGTAAACATACTCATGTCTCTCGCTGGACTTACTACTATAATAATGGTCCTAAAAAGTAAGCGGGAGAGGTAAATTTTGATCAATCTTGATACATGTCACTATGTTGGATGGAACAAGGTTCTTAAATTTTATACATATATTTTTGGCTCCTTTCTTTCTGGGCTATCTGCTTGAACGTAAATTGTATATGGGTGTTAAATGGCAATCAAAATTATAACGACGAAACATACCGAATTAGATGAGCAGGTAATGGTCAACTACTTCAGCTTATCATATATGTACTGTAACATCTGGTTAATGTTCAAAAACTTATGAAAAGCACTAACCAGTTGCTACGCCTTGGTATTCTCTAACATGTAACATACGTTAACCCGGCAGTGATCGCACTATGAGTATTTTACTCTCGCATTTTTAAAACAGCAAAAATTGAAAAAAAAAAAAAAAAAAAAAAAAAAAAAAAAAAAAAAAACTATTAATGTTATAAATCTAATTTGCTCTCTATTTGGTTTTACAATCTTGAGTCACATTTAGTCGGTTTTTGGTATTTCTACGTCTATGTTTTGTTCATAAGCAGAGCATACTTAAGGTGCAGCACCATTGTGTTTTACTTACACAGCGATCAACCAAGGGCAGGACTTTCCCTAGAAGCGGAAAGCTTGCCTACTGTGAATGCAATTCAAGTGTCATTACAATATATGTGGTCTTCATTCATGTCTGAAAACTCTTTAGAGTGTCAGTAAGGCCAGAAATGGGAAAATGGGTGAAATTATACTCAAATGAGCCGGGCTCCATATAATTAGTTATCCGACATCGATCTGTATAGGATAAGGGAATATTCCGGAAAAAACCTAAACTGAGATACACTCTGAAAACCTGTTCAGTCTTATGGTAGACTGCTACCCCACACCACGTATGCCTTGACCAACCTTGTAGTGAGGAATGTTAAAAAAAAGCCTAATTGTTTATACTGTCAAAGCTGAATGGGAAATTTCCCTGTGGTGGTTAAGAGAAAGAGTATGTGAAAACACCTATAATCTGTTTTGTAATATATAGTTTACATTTCCACCAGAATATTATTACAGAAATCCCAAGGATTAATTATTATCTATGTGAATGGAAAACTCGCCATGACCAAGTTTGTAACTTTTCAGATAGGATTATTTTATAGATTTGCTTGTTGAAAACATGAATAATATGTTTTCTAACTAAACTTTGCATTTCAACCAGAATAATTAAGAAAATCTCAAGATCTGTTTGTGTGAGTAAAACATAATGGCGAGAACAACCTTATATCGAGATAGCGACCGCTGCCGGTTTAACAGGAAGTTTTGCAACACCAGCTTGCTGCCAGAAAGAAGATATGAAAGAATATATAAGAGGAAGTTATTATTATGTTTAACATACCAAAAGTAGAGACCGTGTTGTTAACACTATATTGCCACCTATATTACTACTGGTTGAAAATGGATTAACTTTACTTCTTGATCTTAAAGAACGGTAACGATTTTGTTAACCAGAAAGTTGCAGAATAGCCCCGAAGGTTTCAAAAATGTCATTTACTTCCCAGAAATACTTTGTCTTTCAATTGTTATAAATAATTAGTTGTATAAAAATTTCCTTTTCTGGACAATCTACAACTTCCCTTCTTTCTTCTTAAATTTTAAGAGATATTTGAGTATATAAATATTTCAGCACGTCCGACTCATGAATTACCAATTATTCAGGGACAAGTCCACAGATACACATAATCTAATCCATGCAAGATATTGACTGAGATCTATTTTTGATATTTTTGAACAAACCATTATGAATCTAAAGAAACAGCATTCGTAAATAAAGTGTATTAATGTACTGTTTGCTGGATTTTTCAAAATATGACTATTTTTGGTTCAACAAAGTTTAAAAATGCCTTTGGGAGGAGCAACGAATCGTTATTCTATTCCTTGAAGGTTAGATGTCTCGTAGCTCTCTTAATATAAGAAAGAGTATTAGTCGATATTAGCATAAAATAATTTAAATTCACTAAAGTAAAATATGACCTACATCTGTTTTTGTAACCATGTGTCTATGTTGCCTTTACCATAAGAAATATACAGGAGTACATAAACAACCAAATGAAAATGATTTTTTGATTATTTAAGCATGCAATAAATGCTAAAATATTATTGTATATTACATCTGTTTTTGTACTTAGTTCTAAAGATTAATAGTTTTGTATAAGACAATGTATCTTGATCGACACAAAAGTGGTAGTAGTGGTTTTTTTAGAGCAAAGCAGATATATCTAAACTATATTTCTCTTGTTAGCCTTTCTTTTTATTTTATTAATGAAGGCAAAAATAAAACGAATACTTTGATAAATAATAGAAAATTGTTATGTTAAGTAATGTGTAATTAATAGTACCTATAGAGAAAATCCAAATGGCTAGGTGGAAATCGTATATTGTGATCTGTAATTGAAAGTAAATGTTGAAATATTTATCTTGGTTCATACTTCTATATAACCATCATAATCAAATAAGCATATTTTGCATTATCTACTGTTCTTTTAATGTAAACATTAGAACAGCGGAAGAAGAGGACATTTCAATTTTAGAGAAGGTTCAGAGAGATATTTTCAATATTTTCTCTCTGGGATCACATTAATCAAATAAGGTACTTTGCATTCACATATTGCCTCTTTGGTGCAAGTGTTTGAAATGAAGTGACAAGCGGGAAATAAGGGTGCCACTTCTAGCTTACAGAATGGTTAGAGCAATGATTTTTCCACGACCAGAACTAAATGTCGGATTATAGGTTACCAAAGACAGGAGAGAACTATCAACCAACATTTATGACACATATGATTGTTGTTGCATGAAACATTAACAAAACAATGCAACCTACAAAAGTATTAATTCATAATCACCGAATGCCAACAACTTTAGTTCTACATGTTTTACAGTAATTAAATCTTAATGAATAATAAACTAACTATCCTAATCAACAAATACACGTCACCATCTGTTTTAGAAGACTTATAATCCTTAGCTCTTTCTGTGAAATAACACACGACATTTTCTGAATCATTCTTAAAACGAGATTTTGTATAATCTAGATTTTTTGTGTAAAAAACACACTAACTGCCTCATTGGCAGCACGTTATATCTTTTGCTTCTTCAAAATTATCAATTTTGCATTTAAGTTGATAATACAAAATATGCAACTAATATACACAGAACAACGTTTCTACGCGTATCTTTTCAATCAATCATGTTAACCTTGATATATAATTACACCTTGTCTATAATTCCAAAGCACCTCAATGAATCTTTTTTTGTTTGTTTCTTTTATATGCCGTGTTTATCATTTAGGTCATATCGGCGACTTTGACATTTTTAGAACAATGAAGTATGGTAATGATGTTCATTCGTTTACTCTTGGTGTTAATCTTTGGATTATCTTTATATTCGCACACACCATTTACACTTTCATACCATCAGGAGAATGAATAATTCTGGCTAAAGAAAAATTTGCACCCTCCAATCGGGAATCAAACACGGAACCTCATGCTAACTACCAGACTACAGAGGCTGTCTCTATGAAATATATCCAGAGAAATTCAACAATAATAAATAAAATTCGACAAATTAGTTACGGTCGTGGAAAAAATAGTAGTTATATACACCATGAAATACACATAGGCATGCACAATTTCATACACAGAGAAAGCTTACTGTATAATTATGAAGATACATATCTCAATCCTAGTGTACAGCTCCGTTTCCTATTTGGAGTATAAGATGCAGTAAAATATACAAAATAACGTAACTAGAGTGTATATATCAACTATTAAGCCAAATATCTAAGATGAGTTAAAGCTGATTAGCAAAATAACATATTTTAACTTTATTTTAAAATTATGCATTTAAATTCTTTTTTCAGTCCGATCAACACATTTGAACTCTTTCTTTGAAATGATCACTAGTATATTAGCTTGGAAAGTCCTATATTTAAGGACCATGTCGGTAGGTGTAATAGATTTTCAGTATTAAAGTTTTGAAGCCAACTATGATGAAAGTTGGTAAATTCCCAATTCATCATTTAGTACAGAAGGTTAAAAGCGTATAATTTCTCTCGAAACCTATTGTTATAGAGGAGGAATTTGTGAGAATCTCAGCTCTGATTAAGTTAGAGATTTTATTTTATGAATTGTTCAGATTTATATAATATGGAAAATCCCCAAGCACCAAATACAACTATTATGGTGGTTTTAAAACTTTTTGTGTTTCAATAAAATGTAACAATACCTTTTGTTTATCCGCGATAAAATTTACAAGTTATTTATTTGAAAGCTTTATCGTGCAGGGGAGTTCTTTCTTAACTGTTAAAAAAAAAAAAATAATAATAATAATAATAAAAAAAAAATAAAAATCTAAAAAAATTAAAAATAAATAAAAATAGAAATAAAAAGTAAAGTTGATGTAGCATGTGGTTGTGGTGATTTAGATTACCATATGCCGAAATTTAAATATCTGGACACAAATATTAACGATGTGACATCAAATTTCTGTGTTCAAATATAAAAACAAGCATTTAAATAAACTTTATATTTTCACTATTTAAATGTTAACTCTCTTAATTATGTTTTCGCAACACAGTGTAATATTTTAATGAAGTAAAATGCAAAATGTGAAAAGAACGTAGTATATTAGAAAATAAAATATTATACCTTTTAGAAGCTGAGTATGGCTACAAAATTTTCGATATGTAAAACAATTTCCATGGTAATTATGCACTAAAAATCCTTAGAATATTACACTAGCTATAGGTTAAAAAAATCTCAGGCGATAAACATATAAACAACTCTATTCTTATACAAAGTTCCTAGATATCTTAGTATGTTTGTTTCAAAATAGTTATAGTTTTTCTTTAAAGTGAATTATTTAATTACTAACTGGTAATAAACAAAGTGTACGCGCCTTTGGTGAAAGAAACCATAATAATACATTACACAGTATCAGTCAACTGAATGGTTTGTGACGTCAACGAACCATCCCCTTCTTGCTTTCAGCTAGGAACTTCGACGTATAAGGCAGTTGAAGCAAAGGGAAAAATAAACTAAGGGACTATTAGAGTGAAGGGAAAAGTTTTAATTCACCTCTAAGTGGTTCGCTAAGCAGCCCTTGTCTTACGAACCTCCGAAATGGTGTTACGTCACATCACTGTGATAGCTCACACACAATTGAGTTCACTGACTGGTATTATAGTGTTATTTAATTTTCACCAAAATTGAGTTTACCACTTATTCTCCTTTAGTGTTCAAATATTAATAAAGTGTGCCTTATATTTTATGTTTTTCCAAAACTTTTGTAAAGTAAGGTTTTGATGTATTTGTTATATTTTAAAATAAATAATATAAAGCATGTTTGGAAAACTAAATCAAAGTTTATAATTTTAGAAATATTTAAAATGGTATTTTCCTGCATGGAGCACATTTTATAATTATTGAAAATATAGCTTGTCTGTTATTATCAAAATTATAACAAGTTCCTGAATACAATTTAAATCAATCTATGAATGTTGAGACTGTTAACCTATAATGACTGATCTTTTGTTTTCCTAGAGAGATGCATCTCTTACATAGTGATATTCTTGGTGCTATTAAGATAATAATTGTTAATCTTGGGGTAAAATATGTGCAATGATATGCAGTTTCATGTTTAAAATGAGTGGTTGACATATATTGAAAATATGTTTATCTGTAAACCTCATGTACTGCAAGTAGGTATACCTTGATATCACAACGGGGCATTTGGTCTGTGGGGCAAAATCGCATACATTGATTACTAAGATTAAAACCATTACAATTATGCCTCTTTCGAGCTTGCCTCATATTTGTGTCCTGGTGTGTAATTTTGCCTTCGACATGAAGATTGAGAAATAAATCTTCGATTCGTAAAAAAATTCCGATAGTTTTCCGGGTCCTCTAACGTCAATTCGTTTTGTAGTAGACCCAATATACCTCGGTCCGCGCCCTGTTCCCTTCTTTCTAACCATAACCGTGTCCACCAATGTCTTTTACTTCTAATACATCTTTTCTTCCTACTCAGACTCGTGGAAATATATCCCGAACCTATACTTAATATAGTAATCGCTAAATTAATATTTGCGTCCGCCATGTTAATTTCTCACGCTTGCTATGTGAACTGTCATTTGTATTGGACCAAAATGAATCAGTGTGATAGACACGATTGTTTTGTGTGCAATTGCATTGTATACAAAAGGTTTGGTCAAAAAAGATGGACCATATGTCACACAAAATCCACAAATCCACACATGGTTGCGCAAATAACAACAGAGGATCTCACAAGAGTGGAAAATATTCAACACATGAAGTTTTGAGATTTAACAGTTTTAAAATAATTAAATTGCATTTTAATTTTTAGCTAATATCTTAAATAGTCCTTTGTAAAATTTATAGAAAAAGGAAAGTCGGTGCCCGCGGAACATGCTTTAAATTCACAAGTACCTGCCTCAAAGCACTGGGTGTGCAATGGTCCGAAATTGTAAATATATGTTTACAAGTCATAAAAGACTTTATATATTTTAAATAATCACTTATATTGCATGTGTCAGCCGTTATCTTCTTGTTATAATCCTTTAATGTTTCTTTAGATATTTTCATCTTAATTTTAATCATTTTTTTTTTCAAAAAAAAAAAAAAAATGACTGTCATATATCATTGCATTCTGGATCTTTATGGTCACCTGAAATGTCAGACAGATGTCACAATTTTTGTTTGTTTGTGAAATATATATAGAAAGGATTCTGTAAACACAAAGATCAACAAGAAGGCTCAGCATTTTCTCCCATAGGTCAAAATTTGATTAAAAAATACTTGTTTTCAGCAAATTATAACTATGCGCTATTATACTTTCTAACTCCTTGCACAATAATGTCAGTGTTTAAAAATTGTTAAACGAGACAACTTACAAAAAGTAAAATTTTTATACATTTACTTCTTTTTCCCATCCTGGCCAAGGGAAAAGGCCGCCCCCCCCCAAAAAAAAAAAAAAAAACACCGGAAAATAGAAATAAAAGATAAAAAATTAAATGCGGTCTATTTTCTCTTTACTCATGTACGCAGGTATTCGTAACCTTGTTGCAGGGCAAAATTTGTCAAGTCCCAAGCACCTGATCGTTGAGCGGAAGACACGCCTAAGTCAGCCGTTATAACTCAAAACTTATAAATAATTTGTTCCCGTGAATAAGAGCCCTATGGGAGAGAAAGCCGAGACACGGGTATTTTCACTATACAAAAATCAGCTCAATATGCAGCATCAATTTAATAATGCCTTCGTCATAGTATTTATCTTTATTTTGTGCCAGAGCCGTAAAACGTGCAGTTTAGGTTTACTGCTCAGAAAACAGATATCAAAAACATACTGTTCTGCCCCAGGCATGGTAACATATTCAAAGTGGTAGTCTGTGTGATTAAAGTATTTCTTTGAATGCAGCATCCGAGCAAAATTCATATTTATGCATTTCACATATTAATCTTCCAATAATTATGGGTTTCCCTTAACACAAATGGTACAACAAACCAAAGTGGCAATTCAAAATAACGTTATGTAGATACCATATATAAAAATCTAGCAAAATAATAATTAAACACCAATGTCATACAATTTCAATTTAGATTAGGTACTGTTTACTAAATTAATTTGAATAGTGATATGGACATTTTTAGAAATTTACATTTCTATCAAATGAGAGCTTTCAAGTTCTTATTCATTTTCTATAAGTGTAAAAAAAGTATGTGTGCCTACTGTGTACAAAAGCTATTTTTTCTTAATGCTAATATCACAATGATGCAATAACACAATATTAATATGTAACAAGATAAAGGTAGCCCGTAATATCCCCTGGAGCAAAGGCCTCTTACCAAGGCTCAGTGACTGAGCCAGTTCTTTTAAGTTCATCTTCCTGAAGTTGCATTCAATTTTCTTCCATAGTTACACAGTTTGTTTCCATCTCATTCTCTCGCGTGCTACCCTCGTCCAATGATCTCCAAATTCTTCAAATCAGCAAATTCTTGAGACCATCTCTGTCGTGGAAGTCCTCTGCTTCTTTTTCCAAGCCTAGTATTCCAGGTCGTTGTAGCATTGGGCTATCTGCTTTTAGACATCCTGGCCACGTGTCCTCCCCATCGCCATTTAAGGGCCTTTGCTCTAGTGGCCGCATCCTCCATTCCATTCTTTCTTCTTAAATAACAAAGTGTATGTAGGTGTACATTAATGTCCTTAAAATTAACTGACCGCAACTTTTGAGCGATATATGATATAAATCAAGTTCATAAAAGTTTCATGACATTAATTATGAAAACTTATTTTTTGGTGAATTTATATATACAATTATTATTTATTTAGGCCAACAAACTTAATGCTGGTACTTTTAAACACACAAGCCACGTGTAGGCAATATTTTAAGAAATTTTAAAACATTGCCCACACATGGCTTGTGTGTTTAAAAACACCAGCATTAAGTTTGTTGGCATAAATAAAACTAATTACCATCTAAAGGTTACTTAGGCCCGGGACATAAAGTACTTACTATTGTAAGTCGCCCTTGGAGTATTTATCTCTGATGTGAGATACCCTTGTGATCTAACCGGGAAAGTACGAATCGGTTGGGGAATTTAATGTCATACTGACAAATTGGCCGTGGTAGCTTAGTGGTTAGAGCAGCCGCTCTATAAGCGGAAGATCCGTGGTTCAAATCCCGGCTATGGCATTGAATTTTTCAGTCCTGATTCCACCTTATATATATATACACAAACTCAATGACCTTGTAGTACTCTTAAAGGTAAAGTAGAAAATCAGATGAAAATGATTTTATTGTCACATTGATATTTTTGAGGTTATATGTGTACAAATATATGAAACTATATAACACTACAAATGATTATTCAAACATTTTTGTGAATAATTACTAATTACTAAATATTTACTTAAATTAGGCAACTGTGAATTCCAGAGATAATCATAAGCAGCAATAACTGATTTGTAATTCTGCATTTTTCTGGTTTTTTTTTCACACTAATATTTAAAATGGTTTGCTTATTTTGATGTATTACTTATGGTTATTGAAAAATTTATTGCATTATAATATATTTTCTAAGATAATAAGTCCCTTTGATGTTTAGAAATAGGTATCAGTACATGCTATACAGCGCTTCAGAAAATAATAACTTTTGAGCCATTTGCCCTCGGATTAAATTAGTATAATTTAAGCTTCACGCGTTGCTAGATTGGGATGCAATTATTACCTTTAATATGGGAAACAGCCAGAGTGAATGCACTGCAATATTTAGGAAAAACACAGTGATCATATTGTGACAAACAATCTTTATTTCCAATAAAACTGCATCACAATTCACAACTCGTGGCATTGCAACTCAGATATGTTATTTTTTATTGCAACCTTGACCCAAAATACTGTCCAACAGTCCACAGCTTGCTCTGACAGTTCCACTCACTCATTAACTAAAACAAACTCTACAATAAATTCGCTAAAAACTAAAAGTGACCCAACACTCATTTCTCTGGCCGTGCCGGCCCGCTTAGATAGCCGAGAATTAGGTGCTGATGACTTTTTTGGAAATCAACGTTTTGTGAAGCTTCTCATAAAAGACCGACAGTCGAAGCTTCTCGAACTGTCTGGAAACTGCCTATTAAGTCTCTTGTGTCTTATATGAAGTGTTAAGGCAGAAAATAGAATTCAAAATGTCTCAGCAGTCAGATCTAACACAAGGAGTATATTTAAGTAAGACACTCGCTTCGATATGTCGGATTCATTTTATACCGAGAGAAATTACAACTAGGTATCTCACGTGCAGTACATGAGGGTTAAAATGGTTTTATATAATCAACCAAGTTTATCAGTACTAGTAATTAAGGAAAGTGTGAATAAAGATTTTGGAATTTGATTTTGTTCATAAGTGATGAATGTTTTACATTTCAGCAGCAGTCTAGGAAATATAAATTGTTAGCGTTCTATAGAGGGGCGCAAAATATTTACACTATTTGATCACCAATAACTTTGCAACAAATTGTGATGTAGGATGTGCCTTAATTGTTATACATACCAGCTTGCATTTAACCTCTATTTAGTTTATCTCTTGACATTTGTTTAAAATATATTACTAACACAAAAATATGCTTTAAGAATTAGTTCTAAAAATGAAGTGTGCCATGTTAATCGTTTTAAGTTTTTTTTCTTTTTGAGATACAATTAAGATAAATACATTATGTTTCCTATTAAATATATTCTTTATTAAAACAAAACAGTAGATGTCAGAGTCTGCCTGAAATTCCTCAGGTGTAAATCTTGTAAATTTCTACTATTTTGTTTACACAAGTGGTCTTTAAAATTGATGTTTTTATGAAGAAGCTTGTGTAATTAGGTAAGTAAAATTATTTTTACATTGTTGACAAATATGTAATGATTATTTGTTCAGAAAGTTATTAAATAAAGACATATGAGGCTATTCTGTAAATTTGACACTTATGTTTTCATAACCTATAATTCCTCTCTTTAAAGAAATCCATTGCCAGTGTTTTACATGGGCGTATATTTACTATGGCTGCTGGTTGTAACTCCATATAACTGCAGGAAATAAAAAAAGTTGTGCTATGAATAAAACATATTACACCAATGCCTTTGTAGTGCGGTACTGTCCTATATCTGTGCATATTACTGCCTCTGGATACCTACTAGATTTTGGAATTGGTATTTTTATTTACAAATAAAAATTAAAAGATTTAGGATTAAAAATTGTAAATTTATTACACGGTGGAAAAATTAGTCAATGGAACAAAAGACGTTTTTAATAAGCCAAGTTAAGATAACCAATTTAAATACTGGTCCTAACTAAAACACATTTAGTGGAAATGACATATTAGCCATTTTAATGGCCATAATTGGATGGTTCTTCATTCTTATAGTAAGCCAGTTGAAAAGAGCACTGACATTGTCATACTGTATCATACTATCTTGCATAGATATTTTGAATATTAAATGTATTATATCTACTTTTTCACATTTTGTACGAGTAGGTACTATTCGCACTATCTTGAACTTTCAGATGGCGTTGTTGTCGAAGTCGGTAAGTCATGTAAGTGTGAGTATTTTGGCTCAAGGAGTCTCAGCTCCAATTCAGGAAGATTGGATACACTTGAAATGAGTAGTAAAATACCTCAAGTCTACAGACGGTATGAAACTGAATCAATAAGAAGGATTGTGAGGTCAACCGTACGAAGATGTGCCATCTGCAGAAGGTACAAGATAGAACAACTGAAGGTCACTACGCCACCTCTACCAAAAGATCGTGTGAGAGATGCAAAAGTTTTTGAAATTGTTGGCGTTGACTTAACTGGCCCATTATTTGTGAAGGATAGTCAGAAACTATGGATTTGCCTGTTCACATTTGCAGTTTATCGTGCTATACATCTGGAACTGCTTACGTCATTACAGATTGATTTCTTCAAGGTTTACGAAGAGTTGTTTCACGCCGAGGATGGCCTTCAACAATCTTCTGTGATAATGGGACGAATTTTAGAGGTGCCCATAATATGATGATTAAACTTGACTGGCATAAAATAGAAGCGTAAAGCAGCATCCAACGTATAACATGAAAGTTTAATCCACCCCCAGTATTCTGGTGGAGTGGGTGGTGGGAGAGATTGATTGGACTTGTGAAAGATGCCCTGCCTAAGGTCCTTGGGAAATCGTGCCTAACTATTGAAGAATTACTGACTATGCTATGAGTGTGAAATCCTTGTTAAGAGCCGCCCTCTGACTGAAGATCCTCATGATCTGAGACAGGGGAAGACAGGTATCGCTGCTGTGACGTCAGCCCACTCAGCTCACACACTCGCAACGATGGCCAGTTGAACGTGTGACCTCACAGCGGGCAAGAGGAAAGGCGTGCGGGACATCGCAATTTTAATGCTGACTGTTTCAATTACGGAATAGTCACAGATTATAAATAATTGCATTTCGGCTTTATGCCATATATATATTCTAGTTTATGTGAACAGTCATGTTGTAACACCAATAAAACAGAAATTGTAACTATTTTGCTTGAGGAGAGAGGAGAGCTATACAGATCAATTAGGTGGACATTTTCCGAAATTTGCCGTTTCGCTTTTCTTTTGTTAGGACGTAATGTACGGCACATTTGTAACCGAAAACTGCATGTTAGATTGTGATCTGACAATATGCTTCGGGATTTTGACTTAGAAAGTTTCATAACAGAAAACAATTTTTCGCACACATACGTGGAACCAAACATACATAATATTCGAGCAACAAGGGCATATAACCTCAGAAATATGGTCTGAGGAACATTCTTATAAAATCAGCCAAGTCTTCCTTGTGTTTATTGTTGTCCTTCAGCAAATCGTCGCACTGTAAATTTATCAATTCAATTTGTTACCTGCTAGAAACATTGTTAACATCCAATGAATACGGGGTCGCAAAGATCTGAAACATAGTTGACAATGTTTCTACATCTTGAAGACTGGTCTCAAACTAGTGTGAAACACGGGGAACTGAACACAAACACAAAACTACTATACGCAACACTATACAACGTCAACAAAAACACAAAATACAAATTCGCACTAACGCCGTTAAGATCCGTCACACAACAAATAAAAACCCTCAGACTAGGCTGAAGAGGGTTCTCCCTAAACAGCCCTGGCATGTTGTAAACATGCCCAAATAACATTTTTCATATTCATTCAGTTTCGTGCAAGTAGCGCCGTTGATCTAGGCTGCATAACAATACACTGCTCTTGCCTGACGTCACACGAACGTACAAGCTTCGTTTAAATACGTCACACGGCCCGAAGTTGTCTTTCCCTGACCTAAGGCCTATCACGTCCGCCCTATTTTTACAGGAGGCTCAAGAAATAGGTGTAGCAGATGTTGATCAGATAGATGAAGACCGACTTAAAAGAAGGGCAGCATATTGTCTGCAGTTAAGAAATGCACTGCGTCAGCGATTCCGTAGAGAGTACCTTGGACAGTTACTGCTCAAGCGGAACCAGCATGATCACGTGAAGAAAGGAGATGTTGCATTAGTCGAAACAGACAACCCAAAGAGACTTGAGTGGCCGCGCGGAGTAATTGAGGAATTCCTCCCTGGAAACAATGGGCGAACTGGTGTTGTAAGGGTTCGAACAAAGAATGGAGTTATAATGCGTCCCGTTCAGCGTTTGGTTCCCGTGGAGAGTTCTACACAACTATCTGAGGAGACTACACCGAAGACTGATTCCTCAGAACAGGGAGAAGATCTCAATGAGCCCTCACGGTACAGAGACATATTGTCTACTCGTAGCGGGAGATTACTGAAGCGCCCTGCAAGATTTTATGAATGGGGCTCTCGTGTTGCAATTTTTTGAAGTTCCAAAATTGCAAATTGGGAGAGTGTTGTGTGAAGGTAACTTTAAATTGTATTCTCTTTGCAAAAGAGAGGCGACGTTTTTTGTTTGTTGCTAAGCACTGCAAATAAAGATTTGTTATCAGAAGCCGAGAATTATTTTGTGTTTAGATATTATAAGTTTTCACCATAACTAAGTAGAATTGCACTTCATTGATACGTAACAGTAATCAAGGAAGGAACTTGATGTACCAATAAAACACATGATTAGGATCTATTAATATATTAATGTATTAATTAGTATATATAATGTAAAACACATTAATTACTGCATATAATTAAAATATTTACATACCTAGATCAATTAGGTTTAAAATTACAAGGACACAAAGCCGACAAATGTTGGAAATATACCCTTCAAAAACGTACTTAGAACTTAATTATTCCATTGCAGTGCTTGGTAAGTATTTTATAAATAAAAGTAACTCTCATCCATGCTGGAAATACAATATACCTATTGAATTAAAACAGCACATGTTATTTGCATGGTACCTAATCAAGGAAGAAATTTAGGTACTATGGCAAAACCATGCTGTATAACCTAGAATTTGCTGTTAAAATTATGCAAGAAAACCGAATCTGTCACGCACAGACTATTGAATAGAAATGCACTTATGTGTTCACTATGACAATCTAATGAAATGTTATTGGATTTGCTAATTCTGACTAAAGATAGGAATGCATTACTGCCACCGGATATTTATTGCGTTTTGTTTTACGATACTTACGTTTAATATACGTTTCCCTGCCAAAAATCAGTTAGAGTCTACTTTTACACTTGCGTATGGAAGCTAAAATCCTTATTCTTTGTTTGTCGATTTGTGCATCCATATGCACAACATGCATATATTTTCACGTTCATATGTTTTGTAGTAGTAGCAGCGATAGTATGACAAAAACAATACCAAACACCACTAGCAGGACATAGAATACAACCAATACATAGTAGTACAAGCAAGGTGCCACGCCCCCTCTGTACTTCACTCTCGCTTTCACAGCTGTGCTCTCTGGGCATCTCCAGTTATTCTCTCCTCACTGTCAATTTTTCGATGTGTGAAACATCATCGGTATTATTTGAAGACATGCTCACGGCGGAAGTGTTTTTACTTAAGTTCTGGTGGCAACAAAATGTCACTCACACACATGGACTGTTTTTAGAGTTTTACCTTACTTTTCCGACACACGGTTCACGTCAAATCGAAGCCTAATCTGGGCCAGCATTCCAGCATTCGAGAACAGGTCGTACAGGTTCTCCTATACGGCATGTTTATCTGCACAGCACCTAGCCGCTTAGTGTGGCTTTATCTGTGCAGTATATAAGGTGTTCATATTTGTTCAAGCTTTTGTGTCTGTGGGCACGGTTTCTTCCTGCATACCTGAGTTTGGATGCAGGAAGGGGGCAGGAATAGGTGTTGGGGTGAGTAAGTGTTAGAGGGTGGGTGTGGCATTACTCTTACCCAAGGGCGTCCTTAGGAAGGCGGTAACTTTTCCTTCTACGGGGTGCTCTGTGGTCGTATTGACCTAGGCCCGTACCAGTTGGTTGGTGTGGGAATTCAGTTTGGAGTGCATGGTTCGGGATCGCTCCCTCACCAGTTCCGTGATGTAGGGTAGTCCGGAGTGGTTGTGAAGGATGTAAGAAGGGAATCTACGCCCGGTATCATATATTGTTCTTAACGCCCTATTCTGCACTATCTGCAGTTTGCGTATGATGGAGGGTGCCGCTGATCCCCAGGCTTCGCAGCCGTGTATGATCAATGGCGCAATGATTGCCCGGTAAATGCGTAGTTTTACGTAAGTGGGCATGGTGGATCGGAGGATAGGGTAGAGGTGTCTGAGTATAGCGTAGCCGGGTTCGGCCTTCGCGCGGACTTGTGGAGCGTATGTTAGCCCACGGTCGAGGAGAACGCCGAAGTATTTGGCGGAGGTTACCCATGGGATATTTCTCCCCCTGAGCCGAACTGATCGTTCCGGCCGCCAATGGCGAACTTTACCAAGGAGGAGTGCGGAGCTTTTCCCCGGACTAATAGCCATTCTCCACTTCTCACTCCAACGGCCGACGGCGTCGAGTTGTTGAAGGGGAGGCAGGCAATATCTCACATTCTTGTTTTGTGCCATGATGAGGACATCGTCCGCATACTGGCATGTCGCAGTGAGTTGTTCCGTGGGGAAGTCGGACATGTATGCTGCAAAGAGTAGCGGGGAGAGTACACTTCCCTCTGGGACTCCTACCGCTATTTCTCTTAATGTGGACAGTTTTCCTTCCACTTTCACTCTGAAAGTGAGGTCCTGAAGGAAGCTGCTAATCAGTGTGAGATATGGGGGAGGGATGTTTGCCTGCTTTAGTTTGTACAGTAGGCCTTGGTGCCAAGTTGTAGCGAAGGCATTTTACACGTCCAGCAGAACTGCTATGGTCTTAAAGTTTTCCTGGAACCCCAGGGCAACCTTCTCGGCCACACGCAGTAGCTGCATGGTCGTGAAGTGACGCTAAGGGTGGCAGCGAAACTCACCCCTGTGTGGACTGGTGTCACATTTACAGAACCGCGACGGCGGCTTTCGAATATGTTTTGCCGCACTTCACACCCCTTGTACACACATACATGGGGTTTGTGGCAGTTGGCGCACACCTTTTGGTCGGTGGTTTTGTCGCACTTTGCAACAAGGTGTTCCCCCGCACAGCGCTGGCATGCGAGCTTTCGTTCACAGGCCTGGCTGGAATGGTGGAAAACCATGCACCTGAGACATTGGGCTGGACCATCTTGCCCATAGTATCGCTCTACCTTGACCACAGAGTGGAACAAGGTGTGTATAGCGTCTATGGGCTGGATTGCCTGGCCAAGTGTAGGGGCATTGGCACCTTTTTGGACCCCTCCTCGGTCCAAATGGACTATAATGCCATGTCCTTCCTGCAGGGCCTCTTTTACTTCCTCTGGTGTACACACAGAGGCGAGACCCCGTATGAGGCGCCTTTCTACGTTGGGACGCTGGTGGGAGTATGAGAAGAAATGGATCTTCTGCTCCCTTAATATTTCTTTCGTCCTCTCAAAGTCCTCGGCCGTGTAGGTACGAATATGAACCTTTCTTGGCTTCCTCCGTGCCTCGAAGCCCTTGCCCAATTTGGCCGCTAGGAGCTTCATGACGGCGATGTGATTGGTAAAGGAGTCCGCTATTATGGGCGGAATCATTGTGCCTCTCTTGGTTAAGGGTGTTTGTTCAGTCCCTTATGGAGGCTGCAGCTAGCTCTGTGAAGGTCTCCTTTTTCTTCTCCGCTCTACGCTCTGTCGTCTTGAGCGGTGTCGTCCTCCTCAGATTCTGTTTCAGACAGGAATTGGCGCTTTCAGAGATCGATGGTATCGGTAGCACTCATTGAGGGGCCATGGCCTTCCTTTTAGAGCTCTTGTACCTCTTCGCAGCGGGTTCTGCCACTTCAGGTGGTGTATGTTGGGATCTAGTCCCTGGAATTTGCCCGTCTTGGTCGGGCGTCTTCACGGTTGCTCTCCGGTTGTCCGCAGAGGACCGGGTCCGCTCCTTGGAGAAGACGCCTATAGGAGCCATATCGGCTCTGGGTGCTGGACTAGAAGTCCTGACCCTTGGCTGCGGCCTTGCGAACCGGCTGTCACGTGGTCTGTTCGTCAGTGTAAAGTCTCGTTTGAAAATAGATGATAGAGAGGAGTAAGAAACGGGATTACCTGCTCTCGATGCTATTTGCTCTCACACCTGCTCCGAAAATGGGACGGCTCGCACCCCTTCCGGGAAAGCAGATTCGGCGTTGGGTGTATCCTAACGCTTGCTTACCAAGCCTCTTATAGAGTACACGAGCTTTCTGTGCTGTTGCCTGGCTCACATGGTCGATTCGCTCCACCACAGTCGTTGCGGAAGTCCTCCTGCTGCTCTCTGGCGAGATATACTGGAAACTGTTTTTCCACCAGTCACGAAGTGTCATGAACACGTGTGCATCCATCACAAGTGTAATCTGGGCCCAAAACCTGCTGAGGTTTTTAACTTTCAAGATCAATGATTTTAGCTTTATTTTAAACAAATAACTTAGCAACAGTTTACATGATTGTTGCAAGTATACAAGAAATAATCTAACTGGCCGACAGGCAAATATGGCGGACTAACAGGAAATCAGTATTTAAATACGTGAATTTCCTTCTATTATAAATTCAAATTTAACACCTAACTCTAAATAGATGAAGAAGAGTTTGTATACAAGAAAAAGTTACGTGAGTGCAACACATCAGATTTTTATAGAAGTGCTTACTAATCGTAGTAGAGAAAATAAGCGTGGAGGGTTGAGATCACGGAGGCATTTTTTGTTTGTTTTCAATCTGCCGTCTTGGGACGGGGCGTATTGCCACTGATCGCCACCAGAGTGCAACAATCGACACCAGACTCATTAAAGCTTTTGTAAACAGTACAAAGTGGTGCCAGATATCCGGACAGTTCCAAGCATTTCGGAGTACGTTTAAATAGTTACAGTGGAGTTTCAACTTCCTTGAAGCAAGTTTCGAGGATATTTTCACATCATATGATATTTTCATAACCACCAACTTGGTAAGTACCTTATTTTTTTACCACACAGGAGTATTTTAGTTTCTTTCAGGCCCCAATTTCAGGTAGACTTCTTGGCAGAAAAGTTTTACCATACACCTTCCCTCCATTTTCAGTTCCTCCGAAACAAAGATTTACAAATTCAAGTTTATTTATTACTAGCTACCGTGGTTTAACGATTTATCCTTACAACTTGTAGACTTAGGTTGTACTTGTCTAATAACCTTACGAGAGAGATTTAATAAAAATATTACTTGATACTCTTAAACGAAGAGTTAAAACTCTTAGGATACGATAAAGAACAAAAAACAAATAAAAACCCGGAGAAGACATTATGCAAACGCATTGTTAAACAATAACAAATGCTACAGGTGGAAAAGCTAGTGAGAAAGCCGTGTGAATATTATACGTTACATTTCTATTTCAAAGATATAGCAAATTGTATGAATTGTTTGTAGAAGAGGAACTAGAGAAGGACACGTGAATGTGCTACATAAAAGAAAAGCATGTACAGAAAACTATGTGAATAAAATACGTGCATGATAAAATGTATGGCATTGACAAAATGTAATTAAATTTGAGTTAACCAAATCTATTCTCACAATCCACTACCTCTTCTTACGGAAAAAAAGATTTTCAATGTAATAGATTCAGCTGTCAAACGATAGGTCCGCTACAGACACTGTATATTGAAAGTAATCCGAGCTGCCAGTTCCTACAAAATTACCAGTTTCTATTCTGAGGATTTTTCGGCTGTTCCTTTGGGTTTTTTTTAATGTTCTGTTCTTCTAAATCATTCCAGTACTGAGGCGAGCAAAACAAAAAAGAAATTATTCAAATCGGTCGAGTCATTTTCGAGTTTTTGTGGCACTAACGAACGGCACTTGATTTATATATAGATCATCTTTAAACTACGACATTCTGCAACTATACACTGCGTTTTTCAAGACACGTGCTGCTTGTCTTTTCATTTTTATTTAATATAATTATGACTGTGGCAGCTTGATACAATGTTGTAATTACAACATGTAGAAACAACAAACTAAAAATCGCCAATTTGCCAAATGAATTATGTAGTTTGTTTTATGCAAAGGTCAAAATGGAACACAAAGTTATTTATTTTTATCACCGTCATCCACTTCATATTTCTTCCCATCTTTTTATTGGTCTTCCTATTGTTTTATAACCAGAAGGTATATACTTGTATGACTGTAAGGAATGCAGAAGCTATCCACACTTTGCAAATGAATTTTGTATTTTTCTCTATTTATTGTATCTTTTCTTTCAGTGAAAATATATCTAATTATTTCCTTATTTCTGCATTTATAACATGATCTTGTTTTTACATCATTTTACTGATTGGAGATATCTCATTTCTGCCACTGTTATTTATTTTTTAGTTATTTATTTTATAAAAATTGATCCAGGTTTATAATTTAAATGTATCAGTAGAAACAATAAAGATTATGGTATTTGTAGGAAAAAAAAAAAAAAAGATCGAAGATAGTGTTGAGTAAGAAAATGTTAGAACAGGTGGGAGAATTTAATTACTTGGACTGTAATGTAATCATTAATGCAATATATTTTTGGAATAATATCTCACATCTTGCAAAGAAAAACCCGAAAAGATACAAATATAAAATTGTATAAGACAATGACTTCCGGTTTAACTGTATAGATAGGAGTTAGAGTTAAACAGTTATTTGTTTTTATTTATTCTACACAACTAAACACCCAAAAAATGAAATAATTTTTGTAGGTACAAATTAAAATAGATGCTAAACTTCAAATGCAGAAGTTCCGGGTTCAATTCCCGGCTGGAGGGTGACATTTTTCTTCATATAGAATTACTCCACATCCTCCCTAGAGTCTGGAAGCATGACTGAGTGTGTGAATGTGTGTGTGTGTGTGAATTTAATGCAATAAACAAAAGTAATACCAACCCAAAGGTAAAGAATACAAAAACGGAGAGTAAACACTGTAAAGCAAGTGAACATCATTGCTGTCGAGAAATTCTTCCAAAGGTTAAACGACGATGATATGACCTTACATGTTAAAACATGGCATATAAATGGAACATTTAAAAAATCGGAGCAAATTAGTAGCAGAAATAATAGGCAACATAAAGGATGAATCTTAAGATATAACGAATACAAAGTGTCTTTAAAAATATGTAGAGTGAATGAGTGCAGTTTAAGGGCCCGTCGACAATATATCATTTGGGCACGAAAAAATATATTGAGAAAATATTCGACATCTTTTAACCGCTAAAACTGCAAGAAACGCAGTAATGTTGATTTGAACAAACTTAATTGAAAACATGTTGGGATTAGTTCAGAGATCTCTACATGCATCCCTTGATTTTTTCTTAGCAAACTCGTTTAAAATGTCCCTAAAGTCTGCTATGATATCAACCTTAAAGAAACCCGAGTCCTGTCTTCTACAGTTAACTACTATGCCCGACTACAAAGGCAAGGTATAGAAATCTACAAACACAAAGACAACTTCAATCGTAAGGAAGAAGCACTTCGTGTACAGAAAGCACGGATACCGGTCCTAGATAGCCTTCCAAATACACACAACAGCTGTAATAAAAGCCCGCCTACACGCAGCCCGCCAACCAATACGAGCCAATCAGCACCGTAGTCACCGCAACAATGCCCCGCCCACCCCCTCCATATAAGAGCGCCAACGGTCATTAACGGTCTTTGCTTCCACATCCCTCTCTCTCTGCTTCCACATTCGAACTATGAGCAGTGCAGACAACGGATCGTCTTACCCTGATGATGCCAAGCGCAGCACTTGGCGAAATGTTGGTACAGGTTGCGCGTTACTTCTTGACGAATGAAAATTTTATATGAAAGGTTGAATGCGAGTCTCTACTCAGCTTTTGCGGGAACGAGAGAGAGGAGGTACAGTCTGCAGTGAGATGACGCACATGCTTCTGAGCTGAAGTAGTACTACACTACAAATCAATTTATGACACTTGCGGTAATATCAGCCACACGTATTATACACTATACCTCTATAACTGTTTCCACTTAACTTTCCTGTATTTATTCTATTCCCGACATCTCTCCCTCGTCTGAATTGCTATTTTCGTTGCATGCATACATACATCCGTACCGCACAAAACTTTTGCAGTCGACTGTATACACAAACGCGACAGAGGAAAACAGAGGTGTCTGTTATCGTAGCATAAACATTTGCTGACCTGTTTATTAAGGGTAGGCTCACTCATTGGATTTCTGCTCAAGGTCATTCGTCAAGAACAAACGCGCAACCTATATCTACAATGCCTTCTAGACCACGGCCTACAAGCCCAAAAGAACCAAACATACCTAATAGTCTGTAAAGTTAATTTTTTAAAAATCAAATCATTGCTGTACGTTAAAAAAAGTTTTCCCCCGTCCCTCAAATTTTGTTTTATTTCTTCGTACTTCAAATTCACCCGCTCCTCAAAAACTGGTGCTCTGGGCAGTGAACGTTGACGGAAGAATTGCCACCTGGTGGTCCGATGCGACAACTCCCGGTCCCGAGTGCCGCGGGCGCTCAATAGAAATTGAACACACGCCGCTAAATAACAGAATGTATTGCTCACTAGAAGTACAGCGTTATAAGGCAGTACCAATTTCGTTGTTTCATCAGTAAGAGGGTGCCGTTTTCATTGGTTTTCCTTGTTATTCACAGAGCCTGTTTTGCTAAACCGATCCACTACATACAACACTATATTTCTACACAGAAGTGATCTGTCACGAAATGAAGATCCAAATGCTTATCTAGCTTTCAATTTCTCTGCTACCTATAGTAATTAGGGGAAGTATTCTATTCGACCCAAAAATTTTATGTCGACATTTCACCGGAAATATATGTTTTGAGACTCCTTGAACCCCCCCAAAAGAGCATTTTTACATAAAGATCCGTGTGTGTGTGTCTTGTCTTTCAGTTTGTGAACAGCATAACTCAAAAACGATAAGTTGCTTAAAACCCAAAGTTGGTATTTAAGTTTGATTTTGAAGATACTTCCTTTACCATAAACTACCTTTTATGTGGAACATTTTTCGAAAATTTTTTATTTCCTAAAAGTGGCTCAACGATTTTGATTAAAATGGCATGTTTAAGATACTTTTATGGCAAATGAAATATATATTTTGTATTTTCTCGCTATAACCTATGTAGTCCTGTTTAATCTTGATGACTTTTTCATAACTGGCAAACCGTAAGCGATAGACCAATTCTTACTATACAAAAATCGCGTTAAAACACAAGATATGTCCAATGCATTTTTATATGGAGTGAACCATTTCGATGATATTCCTTTCTATTTGGGTAAGTTTAGCAGTACTTATACTTTTCTCAAATGAAGAATCGTTTTTCACTTTTTTCTCTTGGCCGTCCAAAGAGGAAGGAATTTCAAAACATTCATACAGTGACCAGCTCTTAAATGATTTGATTATCGTATAAAGCCTACTGTATTCCCATTTTCCCCCTGCACCTACAAGAAAATTAGGAATAAGGTAATTTCTACAAATGTTTATCTCAACTAACATGAAAAAGATAGAGGAGTAAACGTTTGTGAGAATAGTTAGTACAAGAGTATAGGCAGTCATGTGAATGCAGCACATCAGATTTTTCTCACAAAAATTATTATTTTTGAAAAACATTTTAACAAGTGCACACGCTCGCGTTGTGAGTATAAAACCATACTGTAGTATGAACATGCACGTTCACACCAAGGTCTAATCTCAAATGAGTGTCTCACTTGTAGGAGAGCAAGCCAGAAGTGGAGCAGGAAGTGCACGATACCTACTTCCCGCTAGCGGCGCGCGGGACCGGGAGTTGTCGCACTGGATCCATGGACCGGTGGGTGGCAATTGTCCCGTCAACATTTATTGAGATTCACTATACTTATATACGCTTTCTACACAGCGAGATGGCTCCAGTGTGAGTCTCGCATTCGGGAAATTCTTGGTTCGATTCCCGGCGACCACTTCACTATGATCAACGATTTTTGTTGTGTGTTATCGCGAATCAGTAGGCAAATTCTCGGCTAATTCGTATTCCACCATGATGTTAAGGTCTCTCATTACTTAAGCCCAACTTTTCTTCATTGTTGTCACTGATTCACAACTATGATCGGCGTTCTACGACTGGGCGCTGTAGTTGGGGTTTGTATAAGTTTCTTCTTAGCGTTAATCGGAACTGCTAGTTAGGACCCGCCTTCGGATGGTCTCGGGCGGACGGGGCGGAGTGACCACCAGGTGGTTAGGGGCTATTGGGCAGGCTTACGCGGCTCAGATGAGTTAGGACTGGAAGTTAGTGATCCCCTCCATGTTAGCCCACGCCCTAATCCGCATCTGGTCACCTTCGGGTCTCTCCCCTCATCCCTCCCTCTCTGGATCACGATAGGAATATAAGAGACTGGATAACCTGTATTCCTCTCATGGGCATGGGTCTGTAAGGAATGTGTTTGACATTAACAATGGTTGCGGGACAGACGATGTCTTCCTGTAAGATGCAGGGGGCAGAGCGCCTGGCCGGTGAAGTGGCCGGTTCCTCCACAGCTGGCACACTAGCGATGGCGTCGGCGAAGAACATGTTGCTGGAAGGCCGCTGTGAGGCTAGAAGCACCACAATACTAGTGGCACTTCGGCGGGGCTACGCAGTTGCCCAGATTTCATGGAGTCTACCAAGAAGTAACACTTAACGCACTCGAATGCAATGCATGCCAGCTTACTAACATTCACAGAATAACCGAGGTGCTAGCGGGTGCAACATTGTCCACACAGAAATACACATACTCTTCAGGGTGCATGGACCCTCACACTGTTGGCCATTGCCCTGGGTACCTGTAATCAGGATTTTCCCACCATGGTAAGAGAGAGAGGGAGAGAAAGGGGGAGGGGAGAGGGAGGCGGCTTCGTAAGAGGTGTAAGCCTTGTCAATATGCTCAAACTCCAGATGTAATCTTTTTCATAAAACGCTAGATTTGTGTATGTGAAACACATTACTTGCAGCCACATTCTTTTGCGAGGAATACAGTAGTTAATATTGACAGTATTGACTTCATTGTGAGTAGCCATGTACTGATGTTGCCCCTGTTCTCTCCAGAGAGTAAAATATTTATGCTCATGTTTAAATGTTTTGTAAGTTGAATCACGGTATTTAATCACTCCGTTCATTACTTGAAATTATCAAATATGCGATAATGTGCGCAATATAGTAAGGAACTATTTTCCCAATCGCGCTTCACCATTTCCCTCGCGCTAAAAGTTATGCTGCAGCGTAATGTTGACATTGGTATACACTTTAAGGCCGGATAGGGTATAGATAATGCCAATTTTGTAACGATGTTAAGCGTTGCCTATCGGGACAAGAAGGAAATACAGTCAGCAGGTAGGGAACAAATATTTACTCCACAGAATTATTGCTTGTATCAAATTTTGCAGTGCCTTTGAGCTGGCTTTGAGAAAACACAAGACAGAAACTTGGAAAAATCCACGTGTTTATTTTTTATAGATTTGACTTGTGATATAGATATAATGAAAGAACATGTAGTAAATATTTAAGGGGATTCCAGAACCCTTCCAAAGTGAGCTACTAAACTGTATATTGGGGAGAAAAAAAAGAAGTACTGCAGCACACTGGCACATTTTTGCACGAGAGGTCACTGCCAACATTTGTACCATGTTGTATTCTATTTCTAATACTAAAAAGGATGTACTTAAGGACATACTTTCTTCCTCTTGCCAAGATTCAGTCGATTCTTTCACAATTCGTTACCATGAAGGTTGCTATAGCAATGGGGGAGCTCTGTTGTAAGTAGCAATAACAGTTTTTGGGTGAACACTAGAAGTAGTGTCGGTAGCAGTAATTGTGGGTAAAGAGTAGCTGGTAGTAGTAATATAGGACAGTTAAATTATATTCGAACCCATCTGCGGCTTCTCTCTCCTTCAATACTCTCGCGCCGGCTGCCGGGACTTCGGACCATTAAATTCCAGCTCGAAAGTGCGCTGGCGCCAACTCTCATTGGTATTGCTGCGTCAGGTGCAGTCATTCAGTGTGAGTCAGGTGCCTCTGTCGTGTGTTAAAAATGGTGCGTCACTTATCTGTAGAAGAACGCGTGTTTATTTGTAAAATTTACTTCAATCATTCACCTACTCGCTGTGCGCAGGGAGTTTGTTGAAAAGTTTCCTAACTCTGTAGCACCTGCAATGGCAACCGTGTATGCCGTCGTAAATAAATTTGAAGCTTCGGGTTCGGTCTTGGACAATGTGAAAAGTGGCCCCTTAGCCTGTGCTGTCACATACTAGGGGACCCCTGTTTATTTAACCTGGTGCCTATATATTTTGCAGTGCCTTTGAGCTGGCTTTGAGAAAACACAAGGCAGAAACTTGGAAAAATCCACGTGTTTATTTTTTATAGATTTGACTTGTGATAAAGATATAATGAAAGAACATGTAGTAGATATTTATACACCAGGTTTACTCTCATTATTTACAATTCTCATCATTTACAATTTACAATTATGTTACAATTTCAATATAAATAAAATATATAACAGTGAAAATCAACATAAACATTAATTAAGGTGCAATAAAAAGATATACATAAAATCAAAATTGGGCAGACATAATCAGTCCCTGAATTCTGGTTACAATACACACTGTGCACCATGAATGTAAGTCCAATTGGGATCAACGTAAACATTAAGATATAACAGAAAGATGTACATAATGAACATAAAGTCACATAATCAGTCCCTGAATTCTGGTTACAATACAAACTGTGCACCATAAATGTAGGTCCAATCGGGTGATTTGGTCTTATTTGGTGGTTGTCAGATTCAGTACTGTCTTCTTGGTGGTCGTGGATTTCCTCTAAATTTGGCTGCCTCTCTTGCGTAAACGGAGTTCGCCAGCTTGTCCAGCCATGACCACGGTCTTCGCCTTCGTACCACCGAGTAGATTGTTCTGTTCTGTAGGTAGGAGAGGATCGTTGTTCTCCCACTCGTACGCAGTGGACATTCCCAAAGCACATGTCCCGGGACAACTTAGTGACGCGTATGGCCCAATTGAAGATTACTATTGCCACCATAGGTGCCGCACCTGTCATAATAGTCCTAGAGGATACCGGCATGTAAGAGACGCTGCCATGGGTAACGTAGGTTTCCTGAATATACAGGACATCAACGTGCTTTTCTTCCGCAAGTCGACTCCTGGCAGCATTTATCTGCAATATGTCTAAATTATCCTCTCTTGTACGGATGTTGATGTTATTGGACATAGTCTGTTTTCAGGATGAGGCGATCCAGCAATACTTTGTAAGTGGCTAAATTTCTTCCGTTTGGATTACCACATGAGTGTTTGTAACGTGTAATGCAGGCAACGCAGATCCCCGGTTGCCTCCTTTTCAGGCAGTATTTTCGTAGGTGATCTTTACCACAATGCCACAGACCCGTTTGCCCAGGTGCACTTTTTGTGGACGTGCTCTAAGTCCTACAACGATGGCAGCGTGGTACCACCAGATAGTCTGCGGCCGTGATCAACCCTAAGTACAGATAGAGTCATCCCTTGCTCAAAATGGCTTTCCGCATTTCACGGGTGACCTCCATGACGTGGTGGACCGTCGGCTTCTTCTTAGGGCCGATGAGGAATTTGGGCTCAAACTCATTTCGGAAACACTCCTGATAACAATCGGGGAAGTTTTGCCCGCGCGTCATACCCTGAAGTTTTTCTGGACTGATCCATCTGGGGAAGTCGTACACAATTAGCCGCGGTGTCCACTTTTGGGGTCTTTCCACAATGACCGTCTCCTGAAGCTTGGGATGAGTCAAGAATTTCTCCACGTCCTTTTCACCCTCCGTACGAATCAAAACTTTCCCACTTCCAGACGTCTTGATGACCTTTATTCGGATCTGGCCCTTTGCAGGTTGGACACCTTCAGTTATCCGCCAATGTAGTTGCTCCGCCGTATCCTCTACTTTCGAGATGCAGAGCACCGCGCCGCTTTGGGATGTGAGGGTTCTCTCAATCAGAGTGTACCTTCTGGTACCCTGTGGCGGCTTAGCTGCCATAATCGCATAGAACGGAGGGTGCATTGCAGGTGAAGTCTTGAACTTGATATTTTCCTCTCGTAGTCTCCGATTTTCTTGCTCAAGCTCCTGGCTGTCCCCTAATAAGATGATAGGCTTCTACAGTATTGTAAAAGCTCAACCTGAATTGTGATTTCTGGGTTTTGGACAATGTGTTGCATTGGTGAAGGACTTCTTCCAGTCATAGTACGTATTGATCCATGTCATACTTTCCCATAGAAGGTAGATGGTGCTAGGATGCGGCTGGGGTATCCGTAACAACCGGTTTGTTAAGATGGGGCTGGCTCGCAGCATTTTTTACTAGTTATCTCTTCTGGTGAATTTACTGTCAAATTGACCTTGGACTTCCTTAGACTTCCAATCGCCACGTCAACCGGTGATTTCTGAATGTCTCTGTGTTTGGATGTCGCTCTTTTGGATATTCTTGTCTTTCTGGCATTAATAGCTGGTGTTTCAGATGTTCGTTCATTGCTTTCTCTCCATATCTAAGTATAAATGACTTGCTATACTTATCCACCACTCGACAGTGCAGCACTGCTAGGGTCGGCGTATTTACTTATAGTTATAAGTCTCGCAGAAGCGAAAAGAGGAAATCAAAGTCAGCAAACTTTGAAATCTTATATCGCAGTCAACTGTGACTACGTTTGTTGACGTAGCCCGTTTAGAAGGCAGCAAACAATGGCATTTTTAAAATCCGTGTTTCACAGTGAAGTTAGAAAATTGATGCCTTGATTCTGCGAAGGTACGCTAGATTTTAACATAGTTCACTCATGAAATGCTTAATAGCTTACACTATTTGTGTAATAAGTCACAAGTACAGCTGGAGGTATTAGTTTGATGACATGAATCTTACCGTATATAGCTAATGCAGATGTAGGCGGCCTTTGCCATATTTCGTAAGAAACCTAGCATATTTTAATTACATGCACTCGGACATAGTAGATATCAACGTGGTAAGTTGGTAATAGAGCCACAGCAACACCACTATGGTGCTTAGGTTCACAACCTGCACAATAAACCTGCTTATAAGCAGGCTCGACGTTTTTAACCCAAGTTAAAGTAGCAATCACATACACAACTTAACGTTTGAAGAAACTTGCACAAATCCTTAGTATCTGTGTTACTAACACTTCCTTGGCACATAATGTTCAAAAACACAAAATGCAGTGTAAAAACACTCATATGCAACATATTTTCAAAGATGCTTAAAAATTGAGGCACTAATATTTCAAGTTATGTACTCAGAACTACCCCTACCTATGTGTTGGACAAGAAACATTCGCGGAAGAGGTCAGTGTTAACTGAAAAACTCTATGACGTTGGTGCCTCTTTGGAGTGTTCGCCTCGAAAATCGCTGAAAACACTAGCGCAGCAAACAGGTGTATTTCGATTTTCTGCGAGAAGTTCTCTATGTCTGTTGAAATTGAAGCCCTATCACTACACACGAGTGCAAGCTTTAAAGCCAAATGAACCCGGTGTGAATTACTGTAACTCGTTTTTACAATCCGTAGAAGGGGTTTCATTGACCCACAGCCTTTGCTTTTCACTGATGATTCTTGGTTTTATCTAACTGGACGTATGAATACTAGCAACAGTCGCAACTGGGCTTCAGAAAAACTTGTGCTACTGGATGAAACGTCTTATCATCATCATCATCATCATCATCAGAAAATTGGAGTGTGGTGTGCAATAAGTACTAGAAGAATAATGTGGCCCATATTTTTTGATGAAACAATAAACGCAGAACGATATCAGAGGTTAACTCTGGGGCCTTTTTCAATCGCTTGACAGAAGAGAAATCGTATAGTTGGTTCCCGCAAGATTCTACAACAGCACATTAGCCTGCCGTATCATTAAGGCTTCCTTGTTCTCCTGACCTAACGAGTTCTGGTTTTTATATACGGGGTTCTTAGAAGAGGAAGTGTATCGTTCGAATCCTCGCGCAGGAACTTAGAGAAAACAGTGTGCCAGAAATCGCAAGAATTCCAGCTGCTGAGCTTCAGAGAGTGGGCGAAAATATGTGCACGAGATATGCTGCCTGTTTCAGAGCATAAGGTCAACATTTCCACTTACCACAATAGGGTATTTTACTCCGCCTCTGTTGGCGTAAAATTCCTCGGCGACTGCCGGGTGTCTCGCGCAGTAGAGAGCGGTCACGAGAGTGGGTTCGAATATAATTTAACTACCCTACATTTATGGTTGAATGTATGCTTGATGAATCCTAAAGTTTGATGGTTAGTAGTGGCGGCTACTGAGGCAGTAATAGTACAGTGCCGAGAGAGTAAAGAAGTTCCGAACCGACTGAGCGGTGTTTTGCCTGTCCGCGTCCTCGGCGCTCGTTCCTGTCCACCGCTATCATAGGAAGGCGCGTAAGAAGACACACAACATTTTTAAAGCTACTTTTAAAGGTTTTGCTTGCCAACTTTATGAAACGAGATGCTGAAACTGGCCACCGTCGTTGTCCATACATTATTGGCACTTCTTTGAAACTATCACTCGCCATAGATCACGTTGAGAAATGCTGGGAATTTCCTAGTGAATATTTTATTTTAATTCTTCCAGGGTGTGTGTGTGTGCGTGTGCGTGTGCGTGTGTGTGTGTGTGTGTGTGTGTGTGTGGTGTGTGTGTGTGTGTGTGGTGTGTGTGTGTGTTTGTCTGGTACAATCATTCATAAGAAACTGGGGTCGCGTTTCGAAAGAAAGAGTCGCGAATGTGCTGTTTGGCCATCCCTAGGTGGAGAGAGCAAGGCTTGTGTGAAGTCGAAGGTCTTATCTACCAAAGCAGCAGACGAGCGACTGGATTGTGAATAACTGAGTCAGCATCGAGGAAGAAATAATTCTGTACCTTTAGTACAGTGCATTTATGCACTTGAAATACTTAGGTAAGATGAAACGTTTGCTAATTTAATTAAGGATATTCATTGCTGCTAGAATGCTTCTTTTTTCTTGCAATTATGACTTATAAATTGTGTTTAAATAGCTACAAAATTAAATTTCATAATGGTCATATTCGCTTTTTGCTCTTTACCAACAAATATTCTGACCAAAACTACTGATGGCAATAGTAATGAAAGTAGTTTATCATACTACTTTAGCATTCTATACTCGTAGTACTCTAACGCGTTAATAGCAACAATTTTAACTTTCTAAGCTTGCATCAATGGAAATACTATGAAGCATAGGATACACATGAAAGCAATGTTCTTTTTTTTTCTTTTCTTTTCTTTTTTACTTTCTCTACTGGTAAGTAGGGGAAGTATTGTATTCCACACAAACATTCGATGTCGAGATTTCACCGGAAATACATGTTTTGAGGCCCCCTGAATCCAAAAAAACATTTTTAGAAAAAGGTCCGTGTGTGTGTCTGTGTGTCTGTCAGTCTGTCAGTCTGTGGACAGCATAACTCAAAAACGAAAAGTCGGTTAGAAACCAAAGTTGGTATTTAAGTTTAATGTCTTTCAAGGAAGTGACACGAAGATTTTGAAGAAAATAGCCCCACCCTAAACCACCCTTTACATGGAAGATTTTTCGAAAATTTTTATTTTCTTGAAAATGGCTCTAACGATTTTGATTAAAATGTCATACGTTTGAGATGTTTTTATGACAAATGAAATGTATATCTTGAATTTTCTGGCTATTGCCCCTGTAGTCGTATTTACTCTGGATGAATTTTGCATAACTGGTAAACCATTAGAGATAGACCAAATCATACTATACAAAAATGTAGATCTTGCTAAAATACATAATTTATGTTTCAATAAATTTTCTTGCAGGGTGAACCATTTCGGAGATATTCCTTGTTATGTGTGTGAGTTTCGGAAAACTTAGAATTTTCGTGAGATGTGTCATCGCTGTTCATTTTTTTATATGTTAAGTGTGCAAAGACAACAGAATCTCAAAATATTTGACTATCGTACAAAGCCTACTGTATTCTAACATTCCCCTTGCACAAGGAAATAAGCAATAAGTTGTACAAATGTTTATCTTAACTAACACGAAGAAGATATAGGAATAAGAGTTTGTAAGAATGGTTAGTACAAGAGTAGAGAAATTCATGTGAGTGCAACACATCAGATTTTTTTTTCTTTTGCTTAAATTTGGTTATAATCAGCTATTGAATTGCAAATGAATATTAATTGGTTTATACCTATAAAATGAAAGAGTTACAGTTAACTAAACAATTGTATCCTATGTATTTCGAATGTTGGAAAAACTTGAAGATCTGAAAAGCAAGCTTTCCCGTTTTATATTGTGACTTTTTTGGTGGGTGTGCAGTAAAGAAGACAGGTGTAGTCGGGATAAAGAAACACTTTTATTTCCGTAAACAGTAACTTTTTACACTCGTTGCAACAGCAAGAAAGTCTTTTCCGATTCACCAACAGCACGGCTCCGAATTCGTCACAAACTGTCCCTTCTCCGTCGGCACGACTCCTCAACGCTTCACATACGTCTGTCCTCTCCGTCGGCACGACTACTCAACGCTTCACAAACGTCTGACTGACTGACTGACTAACTAACTCTTCTGTCGCACTTTACCGCTATTTATATCTCCCAGGCACTATTCTGGAAAGTTCAGTTATTGCGGTGAAATACAAAGCAGAAGATTCTCGAAGTCTCTATCCTTTTCTCACTTTCGGCAAGCGCCCCAACAATGCGGCCATTCTCTGTCTCTTTCCTTCGGCTCCTTTGCGGTAGTGCCGACAATAATGCGATGGGTGACACTGCTGTTGTCGGCAATTAGACGCGGCGGGCGCGGTGACAGTATAGAATCCAAAAGAAAGAAAAAACCAACAAACATCCGCTAGCATTTGAATCTTCGCACTTCAGTTTTAGAAGTCGGCACTCTACCACAGCTCCACCTTGCAGTATCCAGCTCTGGTTATTCACATTAATGCATTTCACGCCCGGAAGACCTGCTTATACGCTATCTCAGATATTAAAAATTCATGTCCTAGAAACATCCGAGTGTCTCCTTTCGAGAATTACTAGAAACGTCGGAACCTGTAGATGAAATATTTGGGATGTTCCCAAATTCCCACATCCCTCCTTTTTACTTCTTGTGCAGTAGGTAATATATATTTAGAAGCCACATAATCAAATTACGCTCTGTATTGCTTGTTCACAGTCAAATTAAGGATACAACATTATTTAGTCTTTCGTCCAAACAGAATCCATTTGTGCTTGCCTTTAACTCTTCCTTACTCTTCAGAAAATACGAAAAACATAACAAAATAATAATAATAATAATAATAATAATAATAATAATAATAATAATAATAATAATAATAATAATAATAATAATAATAATAATAATAATAATAATAATAATAATAATAATAATAATAATAATAATAATAATAATAATAGTAGTAGTAGTAGTAGTAGTAGTAGTAGGAGGAGGAGTGGGAGTAACAGTAGTAGTAGCAGAAACATACATTTAATAGAAAATCCATATCGCTTTCGGGTAATAGAACAATATACATTGATATGTCAAATTATTTCTAAAAACGAACAAATATATAGTTCTAAACAGCACGATGGTAGCTTATTACTCGTAAGTCGAAAAGGAGACAAACTTTATCCGCAGATTTGAACACTCGACCTCTGCAATACTAATCCAGAACATTCCTCTTTACACCAGAATGAACTGCAGATCAGCCATGCTTATTTCACAGAGATAGAAATCGTATGGGGTTAGTTCGGGGACCCAGGGGGCCACAAATCTCTACTAATAATTCTGTCCTGAAACACGCTTTCAATTGTTCTCGTCGAAAGATTAGCCGTATGAGCCACGGCAGTCTTGTTGGAAAAAGAAAAATCATCTCCCTGTCTATTAATTCTCTAAAGGGGAAGATTGGGGGGGGGGGGGCTAAATTGTATTCACGTGTGTACAGGCGTCAACTGTTGACTTGAAAAAATTTGGCCCTATAAAGTTTTCTCCTCGAATGACGCACTATGCACAAATTTTTTCGTCTTGAAGGGGTGGTTCATGAACAATATTAGGTTTCTCAGGGCTCCAATAACGATCTGCTTTCATAAAGTTGGTAAGTAAAGCCTTTAAAAGTAGTTTTAAAACTGATGTGGTTTCATCCAGGTCTTTGTATGATAGCGGCAGACGGCAACGAGCACCGAGGAAGTGGACTGGCAAAACAAGCACGCAGTCGGTTCGGAAGCTTTTGACTTGCTAGTATTAATGCTTGTGTCGGGTAGTAACGGGGTGAGTGAGAGTGAGGTGGCGTGTGCACTTCCGTCCCCTGTGCAACAGCAGGGTGGGCTTTTTAGGAAACTAGGTATTGGCCTAATGGAAAGCTCCATGGAAGGACTGGTTTTATGAGGGGGGGGGGGGGGGGCTAAACTCTCGTGGTAGATCCTTTGCCTCAAAAAGTCGGTCTGGGTGGCTCAGTTGGTTAGACGCTGGCCTATTGATCCCAAGGTCGCGGGTTCAAAACCAGGCCCAAGCCGATGGTTTTTAAGTGTGCTTAAAAACGACAGCTCCATGTCAGTAGATTTACTGGCATGTAAAAGAACTCTTGCGGGACGACATTCCGGCACACCGGCTACGCTGATGTGATCCTGGCAATTGACAGCGTCGTTAAATAATAAAATAATTTTTTTTCTCGCCTCATAAGTGAGTAGGAGACTGAGTGTAAAATTGTAAACTGAGTAGTAAATGAAGTTGTGGATATCTAAGGCTAGGACTTTTATGTAATATTGACATGCAGAATATGTACATATTTATATATAATATTAGTTAAAATATGTACCATTACATAAGGAGTTTTAAAATATGTATAATAATTTAATTTTTTTAGGTGTTAAACATTATACCTATATTACCTGAAAAATCCTGATTATATTAATTATATTTTTGTAAAATATAGTGTGCTGTAATAATTAATTAGTTAAGAATATCCATATTATAACAAACTTAACTACATTATTATTAAGATTCACATTTGTTTTAACTTATGTGTTTAAACTCTGTCAACTAAATATTAGTTTGCAGAATCCAATGTACTTCATTCTGAATTGCAATGAACTGTCAGATACACCTCTAAGTTTTCTTCGTCATGGAATGCCGCCAATCAGAGACGACGTTTTTATGTAGAGGACATGACCTCCCTACGTCAGAGGAAGTTGCTGGTGCAAATTTAAGTAGATCACATTTTTCAGTAAAGATATCGTCTGGAGGAGTTTTCGTCACACCTTAGCGTTAATATTGCATCAAAAGTGCACGCGTATTGAGATCAAGCCATTAAAAGTGTAATTAAAAAATATATGTACATTGGGCAAAGTTGTAAGGTGCAGTATTGAAGTATATTTCATGACTTTTTTATGAATTCCAATTATGTACACAGGTGCATTCTATAACGATCAGCTTAACCTACAACTTTTATATAGATATTGTTATTTATTGAAGTACGATTTTAAAGTGTAATTAAAACATATACATGGTGCAGATTGTGCTAGACAATAAACAACAATGGGAACATTATACACCAAATGATAGTATAGTTGAGCCGCTGTTTGCGTTTTCAGTTCGACTTCTTTGATTCTAGCTTTGCGGTAGCTCGACACATAAATAAAGCGGTCGACTTGTAAGGAACTGGAAAGCCGACTTTCGGCGGTAGCATGATACATAAATAAAACGGTCACTTCGTAAGGAACTGGAAAACCGACTTTCGGCCGAACTATACCCATTATAAGAGCAAAGGAGATAGAGGAAAAAGATAGATCCATAAGCGCATAATGCAGCATTCCCCGATCAAGTAAACAACAACCACCTCTGGCCATGGCCCCCTTGAAATTAATTAGCATTTACTGATCATAGTAAATCACTTGAGCGAAGCGAACGTGTGCTCTTAATATGCTCATGCTTTAGTGTTTATAATATGAGCTAAAGTACGTTGTTCAGATTAAAGAGAATGACGTAATTACTTAGGTGTGTCATGATGCTGTGCATTGTAGGTGCAGCCTGGAACTCACCCATCCTCCCACCCTTTTCAGTACGTTTCCTGATACAGTAATATAATCCCGTAACTACAACAAACATGGCCATCTTCCCCCTACAGAGCAAGCGCAATGGTGACTTCTAAGAAGAGAATGAAGTAATTACTTAGGAGTGTTGTAATGTTGTGAACTGTAGGTACAGCCTGGAACCCACGCACCCTCCCATCCTTTTTAGTACGTTTTCTCATACAGTAATATAATCTCGTAGCTACAACTAACATGGGCATCTTCCATCTAAAGAGAATCCGCAATGTTGACTTCTAAAACAAAAGAGCGAAATTCGCGGTATTAGCGATGTTTTGATGTTTCTTTTACAGTGAAAAGTTAATGGTTCAGATCAGGCATCGACAAACATGTACTCAATGAGATATCGGTATGACGTCACCTGTGCAGTGTTATCGATGCATGGGGTACAACCACTCCAGCATGATGTGTGAGCGTAAGCTTACATGTCTGCGGTGTGCAGGGAACCACTTGCTCGAGAACTGCCCTAAACCTAGGGAAGAGTGCAAGTGTACTAATTGTGATGGTACACACGTAAGTGTGTACAAAGGATGCTCCACAAGAAAAAAGATTATAGAGAGCCGCCGCAAGAACCGCCCCGATGATCAAGTGGTTCGCCCAGGTGTGTCCTTTGCCACTGCCTTAAATAAGGCAGAGTCCACTCTGCGTCGAGTGGAACAAGAGGCTGCTACACCAAAGAGCGATTCCCCATCAAATTCTGTGCCACCACCTCCAGGCCCTATATAAAAGGCAACAGTGCCTAAACCCCCTGCACCAAAACCACGCAGGAAGAGGAGGAATAGAAAACCTAGGCAGAGCAAATCTTCTGCCCCCAATGTAACTTCGGAGCCACAAGCTCCTGTAATAACTACAGACGCACCTGTAGAGGGAGAGCCTATTTCCAAGGTTAGGGATATACCCCCTACCCCTATTCCACCAATGCCTAACACGGCAACATCCTCCTCCACACTTGCGACTATTTCGCAAAGAGACCTGGAGGAATTTAGCTCTTTATCCTCATGGTTTGGGGATTTAATAAACAAGGCGTTACCTGCTCTTAGAAACTGTAAGATGCAGTTGAACAACCCCAACCTGACCCCCATGCAGAAGCATTCCATCTTGCTTCAGACATTGGAACAGTTCTACCCCAACTCCGCTCAATAATGGCTGGAAGACATGTCCGGAGACCATTTAGAGCTGCGATTTGGAACGCAAACGGACTACGGAGTCATTACCCAAACATCACTAATTTTGTACAGTATTTCGGAATCGACATTCTGATGGTCTGTGAAACTCATTTGGATGCTGCCACCAACTTCTCCCTCCCTAACTACGTCACCCATCGGTCTGATAGGGTTGGCCGACAAGGGGGAGGTACAACCATCTTTGTTACGAACCATATCACACATAAGCCTTTCCCTCTTCTACCACTTCAGCATGTAGAAGCCTATGCTATTAGGCTATCTTTAGGTGGTCTAGATACATTGCTGATAGTGGCTTATGACCCCCCTGATCACCGCTTCTATGAAGCAGATTACACGGCTTTATTAAACCTCCACCCTGTGGTCTGCATTGCAGGTGACCTAAATGCAAAACATGCCAACTGGCATAGTCGTGCCACCAATGCGAAGGGGCGAGGACTATTCCGCCTTATAAGCGGTAACCCAAGCCTCATAGCTCATGGACCGAGAGAGCCCACTTTTCATCCTGCCCGAGGGAGACCGGACGTGCTGGATATTATGGTCACTAAAAATTTTAGATTCCACATAGACCTGACGACAGTCAATGAACTGGATTCTGACCACGATCCTGTATTAATCGACACCAATGTTAACATGTCAGCATTGGTAACTCCTGATTGGTCGTACGAGGTAGACTGGGATGCAGCCGTCCTTGAACTGAACCAATCAGTGGATCCCAGACCGCACATAAATTCTATCGAGTCGTTAGAATTAGCGGCGAATGCATTCTCCCGACAAATATCAAATGTGATACGAGGGCACACTTACCGCATTCCTTGCAATACTCCTAACCCCACAACCATCCCAAATGAACTCCGACTGTTGCTAAGAGCTAAGTCAACAGTTCGGAAGCTTCGGCAGCGTTTCCGCCATCCCAGATTGCAGGCAATTTATCTGCGATTTAAGACCCTGGCTAGGCGCCTCTTACGTGCACATCGCAAAGAGGACTGGGAAAACACCATGAGGAACGTAAACCTCTCAGAAAAGAAGCCCTGGCGGATAATTAAATCCCTGAGAAGGGACAAAACGCTATATCAGCATCCTATACATGGCACTCGCGGGAGATTATCTTTCGAACCGCAAGAGAAAGCCACTGACTTCGCGGACTATTTAGAGTCCCAATTTGAGCCCCGAGAGGACATAGAAGACGAGGATTTTTCAGAACTAGTTGAGGCAACGGTGGATTAGCTCTATGAGGATCCTCCACCACCACACGAGGCGACTCGCATACCAATTGTCACACCAAGGCAAGTTTCCTCGCAAATTAGGTGTCTCAAACCCAACAAATCCCCTGGATATGATGGTGTTACGACACATATGTTACAACACCTGCCTCGCAAAGCCATTATCCACTTGACGAGGATTTAGAATGCTTGCCTGTATCTCCGACACTTCCCTACTGCTTGGAAGGAAGCGAGGATGATTTGCATATTGAAACCAGGCAAGGATCCCAAGTTTCCATCAAGTTACCGTTCCATTAGTCTACTCCCAATCATTTCCAAAATTTTTGAAAAACTTCTACTGTCCCGTCTAACTCCTGGGGCATGGGTGCCCCAGGATAGGTAGACATTCTAGCTGGCACTCATATCCCTAGTCTATAGCAAGAGAGAGTAACCAATCATCACCATTGGCTGACACTGACATAAATAGCTTGTACAAATTGACTACACCTTTCATACCTCACGGGTAAATCCATACTAAATGGATAGGTACCGTGGGCATACATCCCGCCCGGGTAAACCCGAGCGACCTGATTTGGCTCTTGGCTCTCTTGGCTCTTGGTATGACGTCTCAACATGCAACCCGCAATGCACATGACGTAATGTAGAACAGGGGATGGCGTTGACCTTTGTTCATAGTCAGTGCTGGACTCGCTCGCTACAGAGTACAATAAGGAATAGTACATATACTTGAATCCAGCTATTTTGGTCTACGATACTTTAGGTAGGCCTAGATATTTGAGCAATACATTTCAGTTCACTTCTATTTGCAATGTACTATGAAAATCTAGTGATATATCACAAGTATCGACTCTCAGTATATCACGCAAGTTAACATCTGTTAATCGCGATACAATATTTTTTTGCATTCAGTTTCTTTTCTTCTACATATTTCTTAAATGCTTGAAATAATTCTGTCCCTGTTGTATGTTCCCTAAGTGGAATGACTTGAAGCATATATTCTTGTATCGAGAGGTTGTTAGTGACTCCACGAGTGAAAATTACCAATTGTGCTGTGTCAACGTTGTCAGTGCTTTCATCCAACGCGAGAGAAACGGCTATAAATTCATGGACTTTGGTTTGTAGTCTTTTTTCGGCTATTTCTCCTATTTTATGTATCCTTCTCTGTATGGTTCGTGGTGATAATGCAGTATTACTAAAATTAGCATATTATTCAGGGCAAATTATGTTGGCAACTTTACTCTCACATTTTTTATGAAATCTCCATCACTAAAACACCTCAGTGAATGAGCAATCTCCAAAGTAACAGCATAGCTGGCGTGAACTTGTCTATCAGTTATAATATTTGAATTAATATTAGGCGTATTATCTGAATATTGCTCTTTGAGCTGTTGCAGTTGGTTAGTCCGATCTAGACCTGAAAAAAATAAAATGAATAAAGGACAGTACGTCAGTGTTATGCTACTTTAAATCGTGGTGTAAATTTATGAATACATGCTTGTCTATAATTGTATGGTGATCTTATGACATGTATCATAATGCCGCTTGATGTTCCACTGATGAGTGCCTTTTTGAACTTTAGAGCACAATAAACACCTTACGTTCCTTACATGATGAGAGAAGAAATTATCAAAGTGCTATTCTTGATATCAAATTTAATAGACCAGAAATAATTAGATGCACTCTAATTCTATGAATATACTAAGACTTTAAGTTAAATAAACTAATATCCTTCAAAGTTATAAATAAAGAAGTTTATCTAATTAAACTTTGACAGACATGTTTAGAAGTAGAGGTAAATACGACAGGACAGTCCGCCCGTGATCGGTGTGTATGCAGTGCCAGTTAAGGCTGCGAAGGAGGGAGGGGGAGACAGAGTAAGCGCTGCCCCTGACACGTCATAGTTGCGAGGCCTCATTGAGTACGTGTTTGTCGATGCCTGCTTCAGATGATAGGAAAGTTTATTGAGGCACGTGCATGTACCAAAGGTGTGTATCTCGTAACCTGTTCTGTCATTGTATGTAAGCACAAAAGGCAGAAGAATGTAAATACTAAGCTGCAGGTGTCTGTATTTTGTATTTCCATTGTGTTACTGGAATCATTATGACAAACTCACGTTCGAGAATAAAACAAACGCGGAGTTATGATTCCCGTCTGAAGCAACACAGTCTGCTGTGCAGCAGTTTCGAGACAAAACACAAATACATAGAGATAAAAAAGTGTCAAGTGAGCGAACAGGCGAAATGTGTATCGCGGGAGAGTTGTTTTGCTAAGCCAATAAAACGCCCTATAAAGAGCAAGGGACTTGTGTAGTTGAGTGTCATATGGGCTGCAGGTAAAACCTACACTTCTATTTGTGCACCTGAATTTTTAACCGTTTGTTAAACAGGTAGGAGTACACATAATGTATTGTAATACAAGTTTGGGAAAGCAGATTTACAGAAACGAGGCAGTCATTCTAAAATCGTCTCAGAGAAATACCCGTACATATATAAAATGAGTATTAAGTCTTTCACAAGGAATTTTTTTCTAGAAATAATGCTGTAACAAAAATTGTATATCCGCCGAAACACATTGATACTTGTCAGAAAAATTATAACTGAAACGTGCACGCAAAATTTCATACATGCGCGCACAGGCACATACATGCCTATAGATGGAGTCCTCTTAATTCTTAATGGCTTTTTGCACAGGTATTGATAAAGTGTCTTATTACACAAAAAATACAGATCACAAATCACACAATGTCCGTCAAAGTTAGGTTTGTGGAGGTGACATTTACTTTATTATTGGTTTCCATTTCCAGATTTCCTTTATTCAACCAGTTATCACTAATCGTTTATTTCCCTTGATTATGCAAGGAGCATGAAGTCTATTATTCTTTATTATTATTATGACGATGATAATGATAATGATTGTTGTTGTTGTTCTTGTAAGTATACTTTTCACGGCTCACAGTGCAGTACTAAATACTTTAGGAATTCTGTATTTCTTGAAATTCCAGGCTAGCAAATGGCTAAGCGACTACAAGTGAGTGTTTATTCTTCTGAAAACATCGTGATAAGCAAATGAATACGCAGATTAATAATAGTTATGTGAAGTAATAACAATTATTACTACTTCTGTCCTTCCCGCTTCCTTAACAATGGCTAGAAGCAACTTCCAGGTTATCCAACAGCTTCAGATAGCTACAACAAATAAATAACAACAGATGGCAGCACCACTAGTGTGGGAAGAAATATGCCCATGTTCCCTTACAAAAGAGCTGATGTATTTAATTCACATTACTTTCTCTACTCATGTACAAACTATTTTAGAAATGCTTATTCCTCTATTTACTTCTGTTAATCGAGATAAACAGTTGGAGACGTTACTTTATTTCTAATTTTCTTGTAAGTTCAAAGAGAATATGAAAATGCAGTAAGTTTTAAGTATAACCAAATCTTTAAAGCTGGTCTATGTAACGCTTTTAAAATAGTTTTGTCTTTGCATGGCAAGGCATACATGTGTATAGCAACTTCCCATTTGAGAAAAGTATAAGAACTGTAAAATTCATATATAACAAGGAATATCTCGAAAATCGTTTACCCACAAAATATATGTCTGCTTTAACATGATCTACATTTTTTGCAGTACGATTTTGTGTATCTCTTATGGTTTACGAATTATGCAAAAGTCATCTAGCCGACTAAAGGACTTCCGAGGACAATTCTTAAAAAATTCGAGAGATACCTAAACTTCACTTGTCATAAACAATCTTAAACATATGACATTTTAATCAAATCGCTAGCCGTTTTTGAGAAAGTCAGAATTTTCGAAAACGTTCCATGTAAATGGTGGTCTGGGATGGAGAGATTCGATACCTATATTTCACAGAAAATATACCTTTTGCGATCCCATGAATCCACAAGTAGCACTTTAAAAAAAAAGGCCCATGCATGTTTAGGTTTGTTTGTGTGTGTGTGTGTGTGTGTGTGTGTGTGTGTGTGTGTGTGTGTGTGTGTGTGTGTGTGTGTGTGTGTGTGTGTGTGTGAACAGTAGAACTCAAAAGCGAAAGAGCGGTTATAGTCATTAAGGGTAAAAAGGATAAAAGATACACACGGAGGACACCTCGCGCACTGCAACCTACAGAGATTATTGTGGCTAACATCCCCCGGGAGGCAGGGATATAGTGAGGGAACCGCAGGGTGAAACAGCCGTAGTCAGGCGGGCCACAGAGACGTGCGGAAGTTGCTAACAAGTGCTGAGATCTCTTTATCCCGGCGGCAGGCCCCGCCGAGCAGCCACCACCCTGCGGAGACGGTGTCGCACATGCAAACCATAACCACCCATAGCCATCCAACGCCACCTAGCGCTGACAGCAGAAGTTACAATGCGGGAACATCGACGTCGTCTATCTGGCACCGCCAACACCACTCACCTGGGAGCAAACCTGAAAGGTGATAAGGAAATGGAATGAAGGGAAATGATGTTTAAAAAAAAAAAAAAAAGTGGTATGAAATTAATCAACCCAGCATTGGCCTTAGTGACAAGGGAAAGTCAGTAAACACCCAAATCAGAGTGTGTGGTCGCCGGGAATCGAACCCGGGATCTCCCGAACGTGAGTCGCAAAAGTTTCTGTGCCACCTCGCTCGGTTGGGCTAAAAATTTCCTTGGAATCTAAGTTCTCCGATTTCTAAGGATGTGACACGAAACTGTTCAAGCAAATTTCTCAATCTAGAACTATACTTTACGGAACAACTTTTTGTTCTGTTGTTTGTTTTTCTTTTTATTCTTTACTTTTTTTTTTTTTTCAGGGAAACAAAATATTTGTTGTAAAATATCGTTACTGAAGTTTTCTAAGAATTTATGAAAGGAACTTTATTTAGTATACCTAAGATTAGGTTTAAATACATATGTATAAACACTCAGTTTTGCTTGAGATCTTCTTTAGTGTTCTCTCTCTTTTGGTTAATATTACTATGCCAAACATTATCTGGTATTTTTAAATATGCATACAATTTTGTTTATTTTTATCAGATTATTGAGAAATGTTTCTATTCATGTTGTTGTTGTGTTTAACGCCCGCTTTTACTACTACGGCAGCACAGGCGGTGACACTGATGATACATGGAATGAAGATGGAGCACCGGTGGAATGAGATGGCGGGGGAAACCGGAGCACCCGGAGAAAACCCGCCCTGACGCCGCTTCGTCCACCACGAATACCACATGCGGGTCCCTGGGATCGAGTTCGGGCCGCCTAGGTGGTAGGCGAGCGCGCTAACCGCTCGGCCACGGCGCCGCCGTTTCTATTCAGAATTCGTGTTGTGGGTCAATATATATTATTTTTCTTGTCTACTAGTAACTAGTGCATTATAGTGAGAGTCTTCTTGCGTCTTTGTGTGTGAAAGATAGAGAGAGAGAAAGGAGGGGGGAGGGATTCAGAGCATTTTTCTTTTTGTGTGCATGGATTATAAAATGAATAGTCTTTCCAGAAAAGATCATTGGCGAAGCTGGAGGGGTGTCTGAGAGTCTCAGGTTACCCAAACTAAATACGGATAAATTGTATGGTATATGTTGGATGTAAAAAGGGGGGAAAAATGCCCCCTAGCCTGCGCAACCGCAGGCTAGAGGGCTTCTGTATCTTTTTAGTTCGGTGTCTTTTTTATATTCCGAACTATTTGCGCATCTTTATTGGTTCCTCAATTACAATGCTGCAATAATTTATATGATATTTATAGGAATGAATATACTAATACATACATAATGTCTACACATAACCTAATTAAATGTTATCCCCCCCCCCCCAGTTAATTTAATATTTATTCCACGAATTCAGTGCTACATACAGTTTTAAATATGCAATATAATTACATTACCAATTCATATATTAAGGATATACAACCTAATTACATTTGACATAACTTATTATATGTTATCCCATTTATATAGCTACATGTTATGCCCCAGTTGATTTATCTTTATTGAACAATAACACAATTTATACAATTTATACAATTATTAATCTAAACTAATGTTTAACCTACGTCCTAACTAAGTTTATAACTACGAATGTCATGTCCAGTAGATCCAATCAGGTGAATGTCAAATCCAGCGTTGTCTTCTCTGTGGTCATGGATTTCTTCTAAATTTAGCTACCTCTCTTGTGGATACGGAGTTCGTTAGTTTATCCAGCCACGTCCACAGTCTTCGGCGACGTACCACCGAGTAGATAGTTCTGTCCTGTAGGTATGAGAGGGCTGTAGCCCTCCCAGACGTCCGCAGCGGACATTCCCATAGCGCATGTTCGGGCGTGTCTACGGCATCACAGCAACAATTACCGCTCTCCCTCAGACCAAACCGCATGAGATACGCACCATAGGGTCCATGTCCCGTGTAAAAAGGAAGGAAAGAGAGTCTAAAACTAAACCCCGACGCAACAGCCTATGAAGGGGCAAGGCCTACTGCCCAGCCACTGCGTCCCCCACCTCTGCCCACTACAGGCGTCATTGGTGAGGTGCAGTACTGGAGAGTGGGACGTGGTCAGCGCCCCGAACCCTCCCGGCCAGTTATGCGGTCTTCTCGACCTGGGGGCGCTACTTCTCCATCAAGTAGCTCCTCAATTGATCCCCCACGGGACCTAACGAGTCTGAGTGCACCCTGTGCCAGACCTCCCAGAGGGGACAAAATCCCCATGCTGGTACCCGGCATCGAACCCGGGTCGTCCGCGCCAGAGGCAAGCGCGCTACCAACTGCGCTAAGGAGGTGGTCAAACAGTGTCTAAAAGTCATCAATAAGTGGTTTGCACGCTCCTAAGGCGACTTGTAACAGCGTAAAATGTTAGGAGTCTAGAAAACGCCAGACTCATACTTGCTATTACGAGAGAGGGGTTTACAGGCGTTGCTAAGCAACCTTCCTCTCCAAGCCACGTTATTCTAATGCTTGAATGTATTCTCGGAGTCTAGGCTCCGGCTTCCAGCAGCGTGGAACTGTGGATTACCAGCGTGCTAATTTTCGTATTCTATTGTGCTGCGAATTAAAATTATTTGCAGTTTTTCCTACATTCTGTGCCTTTCTCTCATTCTTTACAACCAGTAAGATTAATGATTTGGTTATCCGTTTTATTAAAACACCATTATGGTCCCTTTCTGTGAAGAAAAATGTACTCTAAAGAATAAGAGTCAGACACCACATCTGAATATTGTATAGAAGTATGGAAACCAAATAAGAACTTTCCAGTCTCAATGCTACAGGGACTATCTATGGCTTACAGTAAGTATAACAAACTGTAAATTATATTGTTAGCGTTGCATATTATTTGGAGGAGAAAGTGAATGGATAGAGAATGGCATAAGATGTGTACAGTTTTGTTCATGGAAGGGCGCGTAAACATCAAGTTTCCAAGAGAATATTTCGAACAGCGAGCGTTTTCATCCTAGAAAACGTAGAATCAGGCATACCTTACCAGAATCCGCACAACGAATTAGTAAGTAGCAATAAACGATTTATTGAAGATTCATTCAAGTAATGTGTTACCTAGGGAAATGAGAACCAGGGGTCGACTGAATGAAGACTACTGATGTAGGCAATTATCAGATTGAATTACCTGGGCACGAAAACCAGTTTATAACAGAGAATTTTGAATCCACCTCAGGATTTAAAGCAACTTTGATGTGTAACTCAGATAATAAATGAAGAAATTAGGAAAGAAATCTCAGCTTGTGGAAACATTTACAATAGACAAGTCACTACTGAATGAACTCTCCAGAATCAGAGGTTCAGGGATCGTCAGTGCCGTATTGCTGCCAGAAAAGAGTGTTGTATGGAGTAAGTCTTAAAAATAAAAACCAAGGAAAGCCTCAGACTCCCCAGTCAGTTGTGACTAGCTCCGCCACTGTAGAAGATATACGGTGTTTTGACCCATGTGACTGTGTTATACAATTTATGTAACATTTAGTAAATAAGTACGTAGCACTACTGATACCACTACAAGAAGACTACGTGCCCCTTCCACGTCGCTTTAACTACATGGTCATACAGCGATTGGTCAGTTTGGAGATACCTCTTGACTCGATGTGTGGTAGGCTGTTAGCTCTGAACGTCACATCCCAGTACCATACCAGCTTGCTGTCATGCATTTGCAGAAGCCTTAGTGTTAGGCAACTGTAGGTGCCGGGTATATGGCATCTTCGACACGTGTACACAGAGCTCGTAATGTCAGGAAACTGAACTCTGTTTTATAGTCCCATGCTTGTTAGAATGAACTGGGCATTTTAATGGTGAAAGAACTATCAAAATCGTTTGACTAGTATTTGAAATTACCCTATATAACAAACGAACTTTTTTCATGATCATAATCATAATCATCATCATCATCAAGTTACGAGCTAACTGGAAATGTTGTATTCACCTTCTTCGTGGTCGTCCTATGTGTCTTCGTCCGTGGGATTTCTACGGAAATGCTTGGCTAGGATATCTGGAAGGTCCCAATCTTCGTACATGATCTCTCCACTGCCGCTGATACTGCTGTATCTCATCTATTATATACTGTTCTCCAACTCGTTCTCTTATGTCTACATTTCATAGTCGATCTGCCCTTGTTACACCCATTACTGATCTTGGAAGTCTCACTTGTGCTGCCTCCAGTCTTGAATTTTCACGGTTACCTATTGCCCATGTTTCAAATCCATATTTCAATGACAGTTATGATAGTATCCTGTAGATCCTTAGTTCTATTCCCTCCTTCATGTTCTTGCCAAAATGTCTTCTTGTGCAACCATCGAGCTTATTGTGTTTTAAAACGTTTTCCTCAATTTCCACATTCCTTTCACTGGCTGATATTTTGCTTTCTGGATATATGAATGACCGCCTCCGTAGCGAACTTGGTAGCGCGCCTGACCCTGGCGCAGAGGACCCGGGTCCGATCCCCGGTTCCAGCATGGGAATTTTCCCTCTCTGGGAGGTCTGACACGGGGTGCAGTCAGCCTCGTTAGGTCCCAGGGGACCAACTGAGGAGCTACTTGATGGAGAAGTAGCGACCCCAGGTCGAGAAGGCCACATAACTGGCCGGGAGGGCTCGTGTCGCTGACCACATCCCATCCTCTAGTACTACATGACACGCCACCAGTGACACCTGTACTGGGCAGAGGTGGGGAACGCAGCGGCTGGGCGGCAAGCCTTGGCGCTTCCTGTGCTGTTGCACTGAGGTTTAGTTTAGGCTATGTGAATGTTGTCACTTGTTCTATTGATTTTCCCTCTATATCTATTTTCACTCTAAATTGTTCTTTCTCCCAGACAGCCGTAATATAATTTTATTATTTCATTCAATTTTACGGTTGCTCTTTGCAACCCATCTTCCTTTTTCGCCAGCAATATCTGATAGTCTGCAAACAAAAGGTATATATTTTGATTCTGTTTGTCCTTTGGGATTACCGGTATTTCTGCGCTCTTCAATTATTCTGTTTGTATATATACTGGGTGTCTCGCCCCCCCCCCCCCCCCCGCACACACAAAAAAGCACCGACAACGCTTAGTATGTTGTACGGGATGGCAAACTGATCGGTTTTCAAATAGGAACCCCTGTTCTGAAATGCACGATTTGGACGCTGGAGAGCGTCGAAGTTTGAGAAAGAACGGTTGTGCCAATTAGTTAACATTCGTTTTGGTGTGTCAATATCGAAGTTATACAACCTTTTAGCCATGTTGCGTACTGGGATGAACAACCTGAGGTTAATAACATCCCTGTGCATGCGCTAAATTCTTCTATAGAATCCTTGGTGCACATCCTACTTCATTACTTGTCTAATTTCCAGTACAGTAACGTTTTAACAGCAGTGCGACACGTGCCATTATTCAGCTGCTGAAATAGCCGACTTGAGCTCCAGCACACTTTGATGTAAATGTGCGAAATCACCTCAGCTTCGCATTTCTAAATCGAAGGAGGGGAAGAGGTGGACCAGTTCCATGGCGAGCATGGTCGCCAGATCTGACACCTCTCGACTATTTTCTATGGAGTTGTTTGAAGACTATGGTAAATGACACTCCTTTAACGTCAGCGGAGGACCTTACAGCTCGAGTCCACGGAGCGACCGAAAATCTTCAAATATAATCGCGTGTATTGGGTCATGTGCATGAGGCGCACCACCGCCGATATAGGCTCTACAATTACGTAGGAGGTACACAGTTCGAAGCCCATTTGTAATGTAGACAGCTTGATGTTGGGTTTATTGACGAAATGTGAACGCACACCCATTTCAGACTTCAGTGTGTCCAAACCGTGCATTTCCGGACAGGTATTCGTATCTGAAAACCGGTCAGTTTGCCGCCCCGCACAACATATACGTGGTCGGTATTTTTAGGACACCTGTATATATCAAATAGTATGGCAGACAGTCCGAAACCTTGCCTTTCCTGTATAGACGTTTAGAATTTCTGTCCCTTTTTTCATTTGTATTTTTGTGTTACTCTATAATGCCTTAATTGAATTTAAAACATTTAAAGGTATTTTGTACTCCACAATATATACCGCGATTTTGTGCGGCCAACTGTGTTATAGACCTTTGTATAATCTAAGGATAGCACACATGTGTTTAGGTTGAGTTCACTTCTTTTCTCTGAGATTTCTTTTACTGTAAAAATTGCGTCTAAAAATGACCTGCGTTTCCTGAAGCCATCATGTTCCTCAGTCCAATTTTTTTCTGTTAATGGCTGAAATTTCTTTTTTAAAATTATGGCATATAATTTATATGCTGACTATAAAAGAGAAATGTCCCTAATTACTTCACTCCAGGAGTCCAGGAGTCCAGGAGTGAGTACTAGTCGTCTGGGTTAACCCAGGCGGATGGTAAGGTGGCCACGGTACCTATCTGTTTAAATACGGATTTACCCGTGTGGTGGTATAGGTTGGTATATGTAGCAGGCTTTTTGTCTTTGTAATGTCTGATGGTGCAGGGTGGGTTCCTGTATTGTCACTGGCGGCGGGATCTGTCGGATCTTGGATGTCTAGCCATCCAAGCGACCATTTCCCTACTGATTACTTCGTCAGCCATGGCCGGCGAGCAATGCAGTGCCAGTGACAGGAAACCGAGGGGAATAGGTGATAGGTGTGGAGGATGATGAAGGCAAAGCGGTACCTACCAGCCAAGGGCGTCCTTGGGTAGACGGTAGCTCTGTCTCCGCCTAGGGAGGCGATGGTCATATTGCCCCAGGCTGTTCACCAGCTGGTTTGGGTGAGGTATGAGTTTGTCATACATTGTGCGAGTCCTGTCCCGCACTACGTCCACAATGTATGGGATGCCGGAATGAGTGTGAAGGATGTGTGATGGAAACCTACGGTCGGTACCGTAGATCATCCTAAGCGCCCTGTTCTGCACGGTCTGCAGCCTGCGGATGGTGGATCGAGCCACCGTACCCCAGACCTCGCACCCGTACAGGATCAGGGGCGGGACGATCGCACGGTACAAGCGTAGTTTCAGGTATGTGGGCATGGTTGATTGGAGTATGGGATATAGCTGTCTCAGGGCGCCATGTCCCTGACCGACCTTTGTTCTGACATGTGGAGTGAAGGTTAGACCACGGTCAAGTAGTACCCCCAGGTATTTGGCAGAGTTAACCCAAGGGATTCTTCTCCGCCGCATTGCCAGGGATACACCCGGCCGCCAGTTTCGAACTTTGCCCAGTAGTAGAGCCTGGCTCTTCTGCGGGCTAATGGCCATTCTCCACTGTTCACTCCACCTGCCGATGGCGTCGAGCTGTCGCTGTAGTGGAGGGAAACAGTACCGAACATTTTTGTTCTGTGCCAGTATGAGGACATCGTCAGCATACTGGCACGTAACAGTATGCGGTTCCACGGGTAGGTCAGACATGTAGGCAGCAAAGAGCAACGGCGATAGCACGCTACCCTCCGGAACTCCAGCCGCTATGGGTTTGACCGAGGACAACTTCCCCTCCACCCGCACTCGAAAAGAGCGATCCCGAAGGAAGCTACCAATCAGGGTGAGGTAGGGGGGAGGGATTTCAGCCTCTCTGAGTTTGTACAGTAACCCCTGGTGCCATGTGGTTGCAAAGGCTTTTTCTACATCCAGCAGCACCGCGACTGTTTTGAGGTTTTCCTGGAAACCCAGGGCAACCTTCTCAATCAGCCGCAGCAGCTGTAGTGTAGTGGAATGTCCATGACGGAAACCGAACTGATGATCCGGGATAAGTTGCCTTTCCTCGAAGAGAGAAGTGAGGCGGGATAGGAATAATCGTTCAAAGATTTTTGAAACGATGGGTAATAGGCTTATGGAACGGTAATTGGAAGGGAAAACCGGGTCCTTGCCGGGCTTCAAAATGCAGACCACCCTCGCCTCCTTCCAACAAGTAGGGAAGTGACGAAGCTGCAGACATGCATTATAAATCCTCGTCAGGTGGACTACGGCCTTTCGGGGAAGGTGCTGGAGCATGGGCGCCGTGACGTCATCATGCCCAGGGGATTTGCCAGGTTTTAATCTTCTGATTTCAGAAGCCACCTGTCTTGGGGTGACTAAGGGGATTTGGATCTCTGCGCGTGGCGGCGGAGGTGCCTCATAGAGATAATCTACCGTCGCCTCCACGAGTTCAGTAAAGTCTTCGTCCTGGACATCTTCCCGGGGTTCGAATTGGGACTCTAGATGGTCTGCGAAAGCCGTGGCTTTCTCTTGGGGCTCAAAAGAGAGTCTCCCGTGAGTGCCATGTAGAGGATGCTGATGTGCGTTTTTGTCCTTTCTAAGGGATCTAATTATCCGCCATGGTTGTTTCTCGGTGAGGTCTACGTTTGCCATCGTGTTTTCCCAAGCTGTTTTGCGGTGTAAACGCAGCAGGCGTCGTGACAGGGACTTGAACCGCTGGTAGACGGCCTGTATCCTGGGATGGCGGAAACGCTGCCAGAGCCTTCGGACAGTTGCTTTGGCTTTGAGCAACTGTCTGAGTTCGATGGGAATGGTGCGAGGGTTAGGTATGTCGGATGGAATGCGGTGCGTGTGGGCACGCACTACATCCCGGATGTGTTGGGAGAATGCCGTGGCTGCCGCCTCCAGTGTATCGATAGAATCGACACGCAGACGCGGGTCCACAGACTGGTTGAGTTCATGGATGGCTGCATCCCAGTCGACCTCGTATGTCCAGTCTGGAGTGACCAGAGCTGGTAGGTCAATGTTGGAATCCACCAAGACAGGGTCATGGTCGGAGTCCAATTCATTGACCGCTGAGAGGTCTAGATGAAAAGGGATGTTTTTGGTGACCATGATATCGAGCACATCTGGCCTCCCTCGGGCCGGATGGAACGTAGGTCCTCTCGGTCCATGCGCAAGAATGCTTGGGTTACCGCTGATCAGGCGGTAGAGCCCTCGCCCCTTGGCATTGGTAACGCGGCTATGCCAATGTGCATGCTTAGCGTTGAGGTCGCCGGCGATGCAAACCACAGGATGCAGGTTCAGGAGGGTGTTAATATCAGCTTCGTAGAAGCGGTTATCAGGAGGGTCGTATGCCACTACCAACACCGTGTCCACCCCGCCAATGGCAAGCCTAATGGCACAGGCCTCCACGTGTTGTAGTGGTGGGATAGGGAAGGATGTGTGAGTGATGTGGTTCTTGATGAAAATGGCTGTACCGCCCCCCGGTCGGCCGACCCGATCAGACCGATGGGCGACGTAACTCGGCAGCGAGAAGTTGGTTGCAGCATCCAAGTGGGTTTCGCAGACCATCAGAATGTCAATTCCATACGACTGCACAAACTCAACGAGGCTTGGGTAATGGCCCCTTATGCCATTTGCGTTCCAGAACGCAGCCCTGAATGGTCTCGGGACAAGTCTGGAGGCCATTACTTGGCTGAGTTAGGGAACAGCTGGGCCAAGGTTTGGACCAGTACGGCATGCTTCTGCATGGGGCTCAGGTTAGGGCTTTCGTATTGCAGCTTGAATTTCCGAAGTGCAGGCAAGATTCGGTTAATTATGTTGTTGAACCACAGGGTTAGGTCCTGAAATTCCTCCAGGTCCGCCTGCGAGAGCGTTCCCCCTAATGCAGGGGGGGGGGGTCATGGGTACAGTGGGGACCACAGGTGCCACCTGTGGGCCGGCTGTAACAGCAGTATCCCTTGGTGCCAGAGCTGCCTCAGTGGACTGCTCTGCCGGCGCCTTGGGAGGCTGTTGAGGAGCTGTGCTTGCTCTCTCCGCGGCTTGACGCTTGCTCTTGTGTTTCCTTCGCCACTTAGGTTTAGGAGGAGCATTGGCCACAACAGACTCCTCTGTATGGCCTGGAGGTGGTGCCGAGACTTCAGTCGTGGCAGGGGCAGGTACTATTGCCTGGGCCAGTGTCTTTTCTGCCCTATTAAGGGCGTGAGAGAAGGAAACGCCGGGGCGGACCTCTGCCGCTTCCGCACGTCCCTTGCGACGGCTATCTATAATTTTCAGACGCGTCGCGCATCCTTTGTAGACACTGCAGTGCGCGTCTTTGCAGTTGACACATTCCCTGTCCGTATCCGGCTTAGGGCAGTCCTGCACACTGTGGGTTCCACCACATCGCAGACATGCAAGCGGGCGCTCACATGCCATGCTGGAATGGTGAAATCCCAGGCAATTGCGACACTGCACGGGACCCTCCTTGCCGTAAAAGCGTTCCACCTTTACGGCAGTGTAGATTAGGTGACGCACAGTGTCAATGGGCTGAACTTGTTGGTCGCGCACTTTGTCCACCACGACCAGAAACAGTGGCATGGGCACCTTTTCAGGTCCACTGTCGGAGACGATAGTCTTCTTTAACTGGGCCACTGTTGCTGTAATGTCATGTTCTTCGAGGAGTGCCAGCCTGACTTCCTCGGTAGAGCAGTCGGAGGCAAGGCCTCTGATTATTCGCCTTTCCACGTAAGGACGTGTGGGCGAATAACTGTAAAACGGGATTTTTAGTTCCCGAAGTACAGCCTTGGCTGCCTCAAAATCCTCAAGTGAGGAGGTCTTGATGTTAACTTTCCGTGGCCTCCTTATTGCCTCAAAGCGTCTTTTCAGGCGCGAAGCTAGGAGCCGCATGGTTTTTGTATGCTCCTTGAAAGCATCCGCTACTATTGGCGGTATTTTCTCCCCCCCCCCCTTTGGTTGGGGGTTGGGTAGTATCCTGTGGTTCTTGCTGCTGAGAGCCCGTGGAGTTACGCCTGCTCCGGCGTCCCTTCACCTCAGTGAAGCCCTCGGTGTCAGTTTCCATATCTGCCTCTGAGTCAGAGGGAGAGAAAGGATGATAGGAAACCAGTGGTGGTGACTCACTATCTATGACCTGTCGCGGGGCAGAACACTTGCGCTTTTTACGCGCAGGTGGTACCGCCTCGGGGACAGAGATGCATGACGATGATGTAGTTGGTCCGTCGGTCAGCACGGTTGCCCTCCGGCTGCTTGCAGAGGACCGGACCCCCTCCTTAGAGGAGGAGGCGCCTGGGCAAGCCATTACGGCTTGAGGTGTTGGACCAGGGGTCCTCACCTTTGGCTGCAGCCTTGCAAGCCCGTAGTCACGTGGTCCGTCAGTCAGTTTGTCTGAGTCGGGAATGGTGATGAAAGGAAGGGGTATAGTTACCTGGCTCCGCTATGTACCAGCACGCACCCCTCCGGGAGCAGGATCGATGTCGAAGAAGCGCAAGTGATGATTGGTGCGACACGCTACCGTTTGCTGTCAAACGTCTTGCAGCGTGCCGCGAAACTGTGCTTTCACCTGACTAGGACCTATTTCCTTGTTTATATATACTGATCACATTAGCAATATTCTATTCATTTGGGATCCTTCCCTCGCACCAATGAATTTTCTCTCTTACATTTGTGTAGATTTGGCATACGCTGCTAATGTAATTCCTTTCCCATGCAGAAGATAAACAGCAAACCTACTTCGCTTATTATGTAGATGGTTTTGTCCAGAAACTTCATTATGTAAGTACGAGTAGGTATATAGCAGAATTAGAATTCTGAATATGTGAATAATACGTAAATTAAAGGAATAAGTCGGCATATATATCGTGCAGTTATAAACAGAATCCGTTTAAAACAAGGAAGTCATGACTTCGAAGAGTTCTACGAGTGTACTTGTATGTTCTCTGGATTTATCACAAGTTCATAAGACGTCTGACGTAACGGATAAATTCTGGAGCACAGCGAGAATCATATTTATCTGGGCTACTTCATAAATAAAATATGAATTGAAATAGTATATCACAAAGATTTGACCAGAAAATGTTAAGTTCTATTAAAAAATAATCTGAAATATATTCATTTCGATTAGTGACGTTTCCCTTACCAACTGAGGAGAACAAAACCTAAGAATTATATGTATTTCGATCTTCTGTTGTTGTTATAACACAAAACCAGTTTATAATTTCAAATAAATCTCACTTTGTTTTTAGTATTAACGAATAATGGTTCTTCTGGGAAAGTACCTTAATTATTAAAAGAATAATTGTTAAAAACACGGTTGTCAAATTGAAATATAGTGCTATTTGAATTGTTAATCGATTCTAATGTGTAATAAATTGTTTTTCAATGATATATGTATACAGTTGGCAACTGTGACTAAACAAACGAATGACCTAATGAAAGAATGATCAGATATCCCTCCTCCCTGGAGAATATTCGTGATAATTTAACACCTCTATGGATGAAATAGTCATTACAAACACGAAGGTGTACAGCAAACCTATCACACTTATTAAAATATTTCGTCCAGGAATCTTATTACATACAATTACTCTGGATATTTGAATAACAGGTAAATTAAATAAATTAATACTGCATACATATCACACTGTTATAAACAGAGACCCATTAGATCAAGGCGGCCATGGTTTCAAGAATTCGACGTGGGTGTATAATCCTGCGCCAATAACAAATTTACATTCATGTTGAAGACACATCCTTAGAAACGACGAAACTTCTGCAGCGTCTGTGAGTAAAATTGTATCCATCTTTTACATAATAGTGCGATTCAGATCAAATTACGATTTCCTCAGCTAAACTGTAATAGTTTTTGGGTAAACCGATAAATGTAAACCCTGCATTCGTAATATGCCGCCATAATAAAAGATGGACAGAGAGTAGTCAGTGCCCTATTCAGTTGGTTACAAATCGCAACAATGTGAAATAGTGTTTTGTTTGTGTTGCGTACTTTAATAATTAAAATGCGTAATTGTTGATGCCTGCTTGCACATCCAATTACATATAATAAAGGTCAAGTTACCGTGTTACAAAGAACACAAGAGTTTGCACTTTACGATTTCCCGAAGAAAAGATTATTCTTGTAACTAAGCGACCAGATGGTACCTAGTAATATTTCATATACCTATCCTTTCTGTGCTGTGCCTCTGCTTCAAGCTCGCATAATTATACATTAGAGCAATATTATAAATTAGTAAGTATATTAAATGTAGGTCATTCTTTTACGTACTGTGTTAGTGTTTACTCATAAAATATGGTATTCTGATGTGATGCTGTTCCATGTTTATTTCCCAAGTTACCAACATATGTAACAACTGCTGCTTTTGGTGTAGAGACCCACAACAAAGACAAGGAGGCCATTTTGAACGTGGAATGCAGAAATATTCAAAATGGTTATTAGACAATAACTTCAACACTTTTATAACATACTGAATAACCAACAGAAGTTTAATCACAGTTATTTGTTAATTAAAAAGCATTTCCATTTCATGTTGATAAAATTCTATGACCCACTCCATTGTCATTAAATATTAGGGTAAGTGTAGGTCGTTTGTACCTGGCCGTCTACGCGAAACAATGACGATCCGCGTTTCCATGTTGAATTCAATCCGGAATGAGATCGATTTGGGTACACAAGGCTTAAACATAAATAATTCAAGGTTTTATGTTGGTCACTTTATGTTGGTGAACCTATAAAAATATGTTGTCTGTTTAAGTACCTAGGTTTTGAGTTTAGTGAATGTTTTTAGAATAATATATTGCGAAATTACAGAAGCAATAAAAGTGGCTTTGTTGTGTTTTACTGCCCACTTTCACTAAAGTGACAAGCGCACAGCGTGTTACAAGTACAGTAGAAATTAACATTTTGACACATTCAAATCGGTTTGAATCCGGTAGGTGTTTCCATGCAATATTTCGATCCAATCCCACTTCCGAAAAGGATCGGATCCAAGAATCCAGTTCGATCTGGATCCACGTTTCCATGCAGTATTCAATCCGGAATGAGAACTCAAATCTATTTGAATTCCCCATAAAAATTTAGTGTTAGTGTGTGACAAGATAAATGTAAAGTCTGAAGTTTGAATTTATTTTAGGATCAAAACTGGTTTGCAATTTATTTGCTAAATTGCAGAATTTGCTAACAGGTATAGAAACACTGATGGTGAAGAAATTACCATTACAGACATAATATTTAACCATCCAGAAGACCCTTCTGAACAAATGTATTGAGATGAATGGAGATGATGGGATAATATTAAGTATTAAGTTTTTGAAACAGCACTGGAAACTTCTCATATCTAAACGGTTGAGATGTCACAGTGAACTATTTCTCCTTGCTTTTAGTTTATTCCAGCTGCTTACAAGTTCCTAAGATATTTAAAAATTCTTGCTTTACCACACACTTAGTAAGTTGAATTATGAAGTATTAATAGTGAAATTAATGAACCTCTGAAAAAGTATTTAAACACTAACCTTCGAAGTCCTGACTCACATGAAAGTAAGGTATGCCTGTTATGGGATGAAATTTTTGCTAAACCAAAAATTGCTTACAAAGGTAATAGAGTTGTGGGATGGTTTAGTACTGTTACTGTTACTGTTCAAACATGTATGATAAAATCAATTTTATCTAATAACAAAGATGTAGCCCTATTACTAGTGAAAAAACTTGGATGCTGAGTTGCTGTGCTTAACATTACACATTGTAAAAGTGCTTCATGACAGAGTGTTGTTTCTGAAGACAATAAGGTAAATGTGAAACTGTATAGAACGTTATGTAGTGGTACCACAATTCATACTTACATAGTTCACCCATGTGATACCAACAAGAAAATGTTTCTTCTTTATGATACACTTCATATACTCAAGAATCTTGGAAACAACTGGTTAAATTAGAAAAGCAAGACATTTCTATACCCATCAATGTGTGATGTGAATAATATAAATATAACATGTTTCAGCATATCAGACTAATATATGAGAAACAAAAGCTGAATGTTGTAAAACTTGCTCCTGGCCTTTCATAGGTACAGGGTTTGTTATGCTCACAGTATAAAAAGACAATGTTAGCAATGCTCTGCCTCTGTATGATGAAAAAACAATAGCTGAAGTTTCCGCTTTGCTAGGGGTTGATGGTGAAGGCACTAAATACTGGTTACAAATAAGAAAATGGTGGATGACAGTAAATGTCAGGAATATTTAAAAGGGGATATGTTGGAGGGATGAATATGCTGGTCCAATCATCTCCATGGATAAGGAGAATCTGAAGTATTTGCTGTCATTTTGTGCTTGGTTAAAAAGTTGGAATGTTTAATAATTATTCTGCCAAGACATGGTAAATTCAGCATAGAAGTATTCCTAGCAATATTACACTACTAAAACCTTGATTAAGTTGTGTGATTATCTGCTAAATGATGTGGAACTTCATTATGTTATGTTAGGGTCATTGATGTAGAGCAACAATTTTGTAATAATAAGAAAATAAGTGGCTGCAATTAAAATGTATTTGTTCAACAGATCGATTCTGAGAAAAAAATTAAAGGTCACTAATTTGCTGAAACTGCATTTAAGGAAACACAAATCTTTAAATGTGGCAAAAGTTATTCAGATATTAATGTATGCTCTTTGCATAATGTAAATATTAAGTCACAAATTGCAGAGGAAACTGATGAAATAATAACACCAGCAGCTGAAATAGAGATAGATTTAACCAATTTATAAGTTATTATGTTTATTACAGCATATGTGAGTTTCAAGGTGTGTGATACATAAAATGCATTACATGTTAGAAACTCTTAGTGGCAGAATCAGAGCTAGCCTTCAAATTGTCACAAGAACTGAGCTATTTCGACACCTTGAATCATGGTGGTCAAAATATTCTTCTATATTGCACTAGAAATTAAAATCTGCATTTAAAAAGTATTTAAAATCCTAATTTCACACAGATATGAGATTAGGCTATTAAACTGTAACAACTCTAAAGCATTATTAAAAGCTTTGATGAAAGAGATGTTGGAAGTAATATTCCCAAGTACATTGTGGATGTGGAAAATTCCTTATTGATACATCAGAAAACTGTATAAATATTTGGGTAAATGCTCTGCTAATTATTGTAAAACAAAGAACCAGGCCTGTGTGGAAGAAAAAAAATCTACAAGAAAGGGCTCAAGTGAAATTTATGCCAAAAGATCTAGAAAGAATCAGTATTTCTTTGATTGCATGTTAATATTTGTATTATGACTATTAGTTTCAGTAAATATTTTTAATATAGTCATCAAGTTTAATATTGAAGTATGCCTATTACTTTATTATTTTTGTAAATATCTATATGACCCTATAATTTTATTGTCCTTGTGGTTTCAACATGACAGTGTTAATAATAACAGAATAATTGTTGTAGGCTTAAAATATAGAGGTTAATCCATAGTTGCATGCATACTACCTTCAGAAGTAACTGTATCCAGTAAGCAATAGGTTACAATATCCATGCCAAGGTGGGGCTTTTAATTATTGGTGTTATTTCTGTGAGATGAGAACAAAACAATTATGACCTTTATGTGATGTCATTCAATTCTGATAGTGGTAGTTTAGTTTAAAAAAGTACAAAGGAATTTTAGCAAAATATTAATCAAATAGTTATGATGAAGGCATTTTTCATATCATTTCATATCATTTTCATATCAAATTGCTTTCATTTATCTGACTTATCAGAGGTTATTATCAAATGCTTAATTTTATATTGCTCCACTCTGTCAGGTACTACATTTGCCATGTTCCTACCTAGCAAACACAAATTAACAACTTGGCCCCACTTTTTTCATTAAACCATGTGCCTAGTCATGATACTGAATATATCCCAAAAATAACCATCTTTTTATGCTTTATATGCAGGTTTAGATACTACAATATTTTCAAATGGATTATAGTAGGCTATAACTGTGTATATTTTTGTAATATATATTTTTCTCATAAAAGTACCGTACTTGATGGGTTGGTTCTGTATTTAATTTCTGCAAATAGAGTCTAAGCTATTATCTGCCTAAAATTGATTAAAATAAATAGCATATAGATTACACTACTAGTTATTTAAAAGCTATTTCTACAGTATTGTAAACATTACATTGTACAGTATTGTAAACCCCTCCAAACGTAGTTTAGTCACAATAACTTATAGTAATTCAGATTGAGAAACATTTAAATTACAGGACTTACGTATCCATATGTCACGTTTCCGTAAAAGGAAACAGTTAATATGCGTATATGTGAATATCTGCAATCTGCAATTGAACTAATTGAGCTGAAGATCATTGCTGTCTCTATATATAGAGTGCCTTATTACAACACCTTTGAAGTCTTTTTAAAAAAATTTGAAAATCTATTAATGAAACTACACAAAGAAAAGGGTAAACACATTATAATTGCAACCGATAGCAATATAGACATCCTAAACTCACATTGTTTATTAAAGAAGGGAATGGCAAACAAATTCTTAAATGTTATTGAAATGTATGGGTTTAGCCCTCAATGCAAAGAACCAACCAGAGTAACCAACACAACTAATACTTGTATTGACAATATAATAACTAATAGTTTATATGAAAGTGAAAATTGCAGAACAGTCGAAACTGGTTTCTCTGATCACAAAGCCTTATTTGTTACTTTTCCGAATGAATGCATAAAAAATGAAAAAAATGAAAAATATAAAACAATGCGAGTATTTAGTGATGAAAACATAACTAATTTTAAAAATCAGATTTCAGATATAAATTGGCACTTTGACATATCACAAACTGTTGATGAAAATTACAATACATTCTTAAATCAATTATTTATTATTTATAATCATTGTTTTCCTAAAAGAGTATGCAAACAAAAATATAAAAGTGGTTTCATTCATACCTGTCCAATCGCAAACAAAGTGTAATTACTAAATGTAGCTCTGGAATTTATAAATCAAAATGGAGAACAAATACCAGTGGTGTACCGCAAGGCTCTGTGCTGGGTCCTCTGCTTTATATACTTTACACAAATGATTTACCTCAAGGTATAAGTGGGAATCCAATATTGTATGCAGATGACACATCAGTTATTTTACAAAATATAAGTTATCATAGTTTGCAAACTGATATTAAGGAATGCATTAAATAACTTAGATAAATGGTTCACTGATAATGGTATGAGCTTAAATAAAACAAAAACTAGTATTATACAATTTAAAACTGCTGCTAATGCTAATCTGAAACAAGATAATTTAGACAACAATAATAGTACTACAACAAAGGGTTATAGTAAGATATTAGGAATGCACATAGATGAATGCTTAAAATGGAATATCCATATTGAACACATAACCAAAAAATTGAATTCGGCCTGCTACAACATGTTATGCCTGACAAATATCATGAATATAGAAACAAAAAAAATTGTATATTACAGCTATTTTTATTCGATCTTGGCCTATGGTATAATATTGTGGGGAAACGCATCGGGATGGGAGACTGTTTTTAAAATTCAAAAAAAGATAATACGTATAATGTCACATGCTAGCTTTAAAGATTCATGCAAACCATTATTCAAAAAATTAAAAATTCTAACAATGCCCTCTGTATATATTTTAGAGTTATCCACCTATGTGTATAAAAATTATGAGAAATTCATCCAAAAACAAAATCGTCATCAATACGGCACTCGGAAAGAGTCCAGCTTAAAATACCCCATGCATAGATTAACATTATATGAAAAAACACCCTATTACATGGGTATAAAAATATACAATAAATTACCTCAACGACTCAAAGAAATAAAAACTTTAAAACTATTTAATAAAAGTGTAAAAGAGCTGTTATTACACAAGACATATTACTCCACACAAGAATTCATGAATGACACAATATTATAGGTACTGTATTACTTGTAATTGATAATTAATCTTGTATACCATATATATTAGAATTAGTTTTTTCGTTTAAATTTGTTTTATGTATAACTTGACGACTCACCAGTTTGTTTACCAGCTAGGCTTACTATGTAAACATTATGTGACAATAAAGATTCTATTCTATTCTATTCTATCCCGCCTCCCCTTGTCCCAAGGTAACTACCCTTGTCCGACTAAATGCTTGAAGTCATCCGTGCTTCGGTAGAACTTCCATATTACGCCACTACCAACAGATAAAAATCGAAATCAGTTAACAATCGCCCAACCTACTGAAAACTTAATGAATCTATTTCCTCCCAAAGTTTAACATACTCAATAGTAACTGCAACAAATCGTACTGAGATGTATTGGTTATAAATGAAGAAAAACATTAATTCTAACACAAAAGAAACCTTTGTTATAACTTTTCACTCGCTGCTTCAAAGATTGGATTGGATATATCTATCTTCAGATTCACCTACCTGATTTCTATGCAAAGCTGAAGAAATTAAAAATTATTTTGTTGCTTAACGAAGTTTTCAATTGCCAGGATCGCATCAGCGTCGCCGGTATGCCGGAATTTCGTCCCACAGGAGTTCTTGGTAAGTGTAGGGCATTTGTGACTGGCCGTCTATGTGAAACAACGAAGTACTGGCGCATGCGCAGGTCTGTTGCTGGGTGGTTAGTCGAAGCGGTTATTGCCAACTGAAGATACCACAATATAGCAAGCCTTGTAGCGCCAACGTTGCATAAACGTGTATTAGTAATTTGGTCAGTTATATGTTGGTATTATAACTTTTATTCAACACCTTAAATACGTACCGCAACGTATGACTGGCATTCGGGTGGAAATACACATTATGAGCTCCCCTCAATACAAAGTATACCTTATAAGCTCCCCTGAATAAAAAAAAGATAATTGCTCGAATACCTGTTTTCGACATCGAGGTTTCATTGAAAATACACGTTTTGAGAATTCCTGCGTGTAAAACGTATGGTTAGAAGAAGAAGAAAAATCTTCCAATGTGGATGGAGTGAACAATATGACACAAACAAAACGTCGGTTAAATACCGGACTTGGTATTTAGTTTTGCATCTTCCCAGATTGCGACACGAAGATTTTCAAGAAAACCCCTAGCCTTAAATTACGCTTTAATGGAACTTTTTGTTTTCAAATGTTTATTTTTTCGAAAATGTCTAACAATTTTAATTATAAGTTTAAAACATTTTCAGGACAAGCGAAATGTATATACTGAATTTTCTGTGAATAATCTCTGAAATGCTCATTATTCTGAATGACTTTTATACATTGGTGAATTGTAAGAGATGCACGAAATATTACTGCAGAAAACGTGTAGGTCTCGTTAAAATACACATTTTATATCAAATACTTTTTTGGTAGAGTTAACTATTTCCCACATATTCAATTTATTGGTTTGCATTACGTTTATTTCCGTTGAAATCTTGGTATGAAAGTTTTGGTTGGAATAAAGCACTTTTACCTATTACATATTGAATCGTAACATTTTCAAGTCCTGGTGCATGCGCAATGAGAATTCGCTGGGTACCGACACTAGAATTCACATTCAGCCTCGGAAAAAATTTTAGAAGTCCTGGCGCACAATGACTAACGTTATGGGAGGCAATGTAAGATTTGGACTAATGTTTCTGAAATTATTTTTCATTGTCAATCTGTGATGGGTTTTTACTAACTCTGTTTCCCCCCATTGGAAACTAGCTACTGTTTTTTCCCCCCATTCGGCAGAAAACATTTAAGTTGGTTCTCATTATTGGGTTGCAAATAGCTTTGCAATCTAGTTATTTTAATAGTTCAATCCATGAAAATTGCTACGTATTTATTAATTCATTCTGCATGACTTTTGTACAACCGGCAAACTGTAAGCCATGCACAAGATATCCTTTCAACATCTATTTGCATGATAGAATTTCAGAAATTAGCAGTATGATAAACAATCAACTGCTATTGCTCGGGAGCTATCTTATTTACTTGTAAATGGGCTCTTGTGGTAAAGTAATAACATAGCAGATAGAAGAGAAAGTGTGAGCTCTCCCGCTAGTTCACTGCATGATCCGTGGTCCCGTGGCAACTGACCGAAACTGCGGCGTGGCGATCGCAGTCGCCTCAAATTGCGCCCGAACTGCCTAGTATGTGATTCAGAAGTATAGGTCGCGCGTTACTTCTTGACGAATGAAAATTTTATATGAAAGGTTGAATGCGAGTCTCTACTCAGCTTTTGCGGGAACGAGAGAGAGGAGGTACAGTCTGCAGTGAGATGACGCGCATGCTTCTGAGCTGAAGTAGTACAACACTACAAATCAATTTATGACACTTGCAGTAATATCAGCCACACGTATTATACACTATACCTCTATAACTGTTTCCACTTAACTTTCTTGCATTTATTCTATTCCCGACATCTCTCCCTCGTCTGAATTGCTATTTTCGTTGCATGCATACATACATCCGTACCGCACAAAACTTCTGCAGTCGACTGTATACACACACGTGACAGAGGAAAACAGAGGTGTCTGTTATCGTAGCATAAACATTTGCTGACCTGTTTATTAAGGGTAGGCTCACTCATTGGATTTGTGCTCAAGGTCATTCGTCAAGAACGAACGCGCAACCTATACAGACAATTTTATACGTATGCGTTGTGTGTTGTGAGTAATTAGATACATAAATTGTGAAATTGCTTCTAAGTTTGTGCATAAATGTGTGTGTTCTTCAAAACGTAAGTTTCAAGCAACATCAATAATTTATTAAAAATGCCAACTTGTTTTGTACCCGGGTGTCGTTCAGGATACAGAAACTGCTCAGAAGCTAGACATTTTTTTACTCCTCCTAAAGATAAAAATCTTTTTTACAAATGGGAAAAGTCTATTCCTAGGAAAGACACTAAATTATCTGTTAAACCTAGTATTTGTGACAAACATTTTCCAGAGGACTTCTTAGTGAAAGTTGATTCATTCGTTGTGCATGGAAAACTAGTTTAAATCCCTAGAATTAAATGGCGGTTAAAGCCAAGGGCAATTCCCTGTATATTTCCTAATTTACCCAGGTACTTAACTACAGTGCATAAATCCCGAAAATCTCCATTAAACAGAGACAAAAAGTTACTGAAAAAGCAGTATTCAACAATCAGTAAATTACCAGATGCAGGATCCAGTCAACCAGTTCTTATTTCAAACGCGCCGTCCTTCAACAATGAGGAATTCACAGAAAACAGTTCTAATTCCTCCAAGGTCACAAATAGAAGTGTCAATAATGAAATTGCTACACTGAAGAAAAGAATTTGAAACCTCAACAGAAATTTAGTTAGAACTAAAATCCTGCTATCTAAAGAGAGGGCTAAATTAAAAATAGTAGAAAAAGAAATTCGCTAGTAATTGTTGCGAACATAAACGCAATTTAAATTGTTTAAGTAAAAAACAAAAGCTGGTTCTAGATACAATGCTTAAAAAATGTCAGACGAGCTCAAAGGGGATGCGTTACACCAATGAATTTCTATTAGAAAGCTTGCTATTTAAAATTAAAAGCCCTAAAGATTATAGACATTGCTTAACACATGAATTGCTGCCCCTGCCTTCTGAAGCCCATTTAAGGAAATTATCTAAAGGGATAAGGTGCACATATGGTATAAATAGTAATGCTCTAAATGCGATTTCTACTACATTCAGTCAAGAAGAAGATGAAAACAAGCGTCTTGGAGTTGTAATATTTGATGAAGTCAAATTAAGAGAAGAAGTTAGGTTCAATGCTAGCTCACTAAAAGTGGACGGATTCGTGAATCTAGGTGAACACACTTCTGACAATCAGAAAAATTCGATGGCTAACCATGCTTTAGTTTTTATGTTTGTTCCCTTATTACATAATTGGAGCCAACCAGTAGCGATTTACGCAAGTAGAAATGCTACACCCGGTAATATAATAGCTAAGCTCCTTATAGAAATGATTATCCAGTTAGAAAACTCAGGGACAAGAATTGTTGGTTTCACTAGTGATGGAAGTCAATCAAACAAAAAAGTATGGAAAAATTTAGGAATAGGAGCAACATGTGAAAATGTACAATGCAGTATCCAGCACCCACTTGATGACAAAAGAAGAATATGGGCTTTTTCAGATTGCGTGCACATAATAAAATGCATTAGAAATTATTTTCATGATAAGGTGGATGTCTTATACCGAAATAAGAGCATCCAATATAATTTTTATAGATATATTTATGAAGCTGACACTTCTCCTAAATTTGCTGGTCTTAGAGTTTGCCCGAAATTGACCTCATCCCACATAGACCCCACCTCTTTTCAGAAAATGAATGTGAGACTGTGTTTTCAATTGTTCAGTAACAGCACTGCAAATGGCATTGACTTCTTCAGGAAAATTAATTTTGAAAAATTTAAGGGAAGCGAAAATACTGAACTATTCACAAGAGATGTAAATAATCTTGTAGATGCATTAAACTCCACAGTTCCAATTAAAGCACTCTATAAAAATTCGCAATCTCACAGAGTACTAAAAGATTTCTTTCGCATAATAACGTCTGAAAATAACACATTCTGCTCAACTAGAACAATGGAATCTCTTAGAGTCACCTTAAAAAGTACTTTGGAAGTATCCGAGTATTTATGGAATAGAGGATTTGCATACGTCTTAACAGCAAAATTCAATCAAGACCCCCTTGAACGGCACTTTGGAATTATGCATTCTTTAAGCTGTGATGACCATCCTTCCACAGTTGACCTTTTACATTTACATATGCTACAGGCTATGTATGTCCCTGTAAAACTTGCACTGTCAAATGCTGCTAATTGTGAGAATAAAGTGGGCCACCACTTACATCTTTTATGAGTCAAATTCGTATATTGGCAAAACAAACTGAGCAAAAAAAACCGTGAGCTGTTGGATTTTGTTGGAAACAAAATAAAGAACAAAACTAAAATACTTGACTGGGAAAGTGAAGTTCCCGAACTCTATAAGGACAATATTTCTAAAAGATGTTAGTACGCAATTTAGGGGTTATATAGTAAAAAAGATGCTCGAAAAACTTAGTTGTGAAACCTGTGCCTCTACTCTGTCCACCGATCTACCCTCTGACACATTAGCTTCCACTTTCACTACAATAAAAGACTATGGCACCCTAAAAAATTGTCGGTATTTAAACTACCCCTCTGAATGTGTGGTTAATATTCTTTTGCAAGTCGAGGCTATTTTAGAGAAGCAAATGTGCTCGTCTGAAAGTTTGTGGGGTGATATGTTTTACATAGACGAAATCACATTAGGACCCAGTGGAATAGGATGTTGCGTGGAACACAAACTGGATTTAGTTGGAAAGTTAATACTATATTACATGAAGTGTCGCTTCTTTTTTCGTACCAAGGAAATCAGTAGAGAAATGACGTCATCGAAGTCAGCAAAATCAACACGTAAACTCTCCAACATCTAATTCCACGGTGAGTTTCGATACTTTATATACATAACATACATAATTTGCATTACGGTTTAATTTTTCAGCATAAAATCATGTAAGCAGATATTTCCCATTGTTCTTCATTAATTATAATACTCATTATGGTAAAATAGCATCCTATATTACGTGTCAAGGAAAGACGATGTTTAAAAACAGTATTTCAAATATTCGTGCTTACGATTTTAGGTATTTAAAATGCTAATTGATAATATGAAACCCATTTTCACCACGAGTTCGTGAACTAAAGTGAAGCGACCGCGACACCAGTGCCATCTTGCGAGCGAACCATAGTAACTCCCGAAGTATCTCTTCTATCCGCTATGGTAATAAGTTCAAAGGACCAACCATTTTGAATGAGGTACACTCTAGCTCGACATACGAAACAATGGCACAAGGTCCTAATATTTCCGGATGTATACTATAAATAGCCAAAAATGCCGATGGAATGGAATCTTTTCAGGCAAACTTGTAAGTGCAAAAACATGAGTCCCAATTTTAAATTGCCTCCCACAACGTCAGCAATTGTGCGCCAGGACTTTTGAAATTTTTCCCGAGGCTGAATGTGAATTCTAGTGTCGGTACCCAGCGAATTTTCATTGCGTATGCGCCAGGACTTGAAAATGTTATGATTCAATATGTAATAGGTAAAAGTGCTTTATTCCAACCAAAACTTTCATACCAAGTTTTCAACAGAAATAAACGTAATGCAAACCAATAAATTGAATATGTGGAAAATAGTTAACTCTACCATTGTGATTTGATCATTGTTATGATAACAATAACAATGAACGGTGTCGCCGCCATTTCACTACAGACAAACAACAACAAACAACAATGCTTTAAAATACTCCCGTGTAAAAGTGTAAAAGACCGTGTTTATATTCCTCCTATGCCTGACACTCTTGAAGATCTACGACACTGAATTTTTGAAGCTGTGAATTTGATAACTAGAGACCAGCTGATTTGTGTGTGGCAAGAAATAAGCCACCGTTTTGACATTTGTCAAGCCACAGTGCTCTTATTGAATGCATAATATAAAATTGTAAACTTTTCCCTCTCCATGAGCGTTGGAATCTAGTTTCTATCTTTTGTAGTTTGGAAGAAATAAATGTTTGAAATCCGTTCTTTCTTTTTCAATAGCCCTGTATTTCGTGCATCTCTTTCAATTCACCAATTCTACAAAAGTCATTCAGAATAATGAGCATTTCAGAGACTATTCACAGAAAATTCAAAATCATATACATTTCGCTTGTCCTGAAAATGTTTTAACTAATGGTATAATTAAAATTGTTAAGACATTTTTGAGAAAATAAAGATTTTGAAAAAAAAAGTTCCATGTAAAGCGTAATCTAAGGCTGGGGGTTCCCTTGAAAATCTTGGTGTCACATTCTGGGAAGATTCATGCAAAACTACATACCGATTATATTGTTCATCCCATCCACGCACGGGAGTTTTCTTTTTCCTTCTAAAAATACCTTTTACATGCAGAAATTCTCAAAACGTGTATTTTCAATGAAATCTTGGTGTCGAAAATTTTGGTTGGAATATTTACTCTAAACAGGTATTAGAGCAATTATCTTTTTTTATTCAGGGAAGCTTATAACGAGTATTTTGTTTTCAGGGGAGCTCATAACGTGTATTTCCACCCGAATGCCAGTCATACGTTGCGGTACGTATTTAAGGTGTTGAATAACAGTTAGAATACTAATATATAACTACCCAAATTACTAATACACGTTTATGCAACGTTGGCGCTACTGCCGTTGCATGCAAGGCTTGCTAGCTTGTTTTGTACCTTCGGTTGGCAATAATCCCTCCATCGCTAATTTCCGAATGATTCTGTATTCTATTTAAAACAGTACAGTGTGTAATAAAACAGAGCTCATGTGAATTATTCAAGTGGAGGAGTAGCCACTTATGTCAACACTAATCAGGGTTTTGGTTGGAAAGTTAAAACTACTCAACTAACTACATATTTCCAGGCTGGCTCGAAGGGGTACTGTCCTGCAGTCACTTTCCTTTCACGACAGAGGATTCCTTTCGCGAATCGCATGCCAGTTGAGAGCCAGAATGTCACATACAAATATCACACTGGATCAGGGTTGCCAACATTTAAAAGTAAAATTATCATACCAGCCACTCAAAATTATAGATTTGGATTCAAAATTATCGTACATCATGAAGCAAACGCTACAACAATAAAAATATCAGTATAATACTTATGAAAATATAAAAGTAATGATGTTTATTATATCCACTTACGAGATTGATGACCTCAACAAATATTACAACTTTAGCACTTATGTTTCTCGCACTATTCATCTGAAAGTTCAGCTTCCTCAACCGTTGCAGCATTGCACAAATTTGTTGTTGAGGTAAACCTTATCTTCTCGGTGACTTGCAGATTTCAAGATCTACCACGTTCTTTTCATAAGTTGAGACGACAAAATGAGTTCAGATCTAGTGCCCTTCTGTTTCTAACTTTGGCTTTTATTAAACCCAGTTTAGGGGAGAAAAAAAAAAAAAAAAAAAAAAAAAAAACTTTTTTCACAAGAAGTGCTTCTGTAGGGCAAGAAAACCACTGATAATGCAAAGTTCTTTGAAATCAGTATTTCCACCAAGGTTAAATATGTGTTTAACAGCACTCCAGAAACTGTCAGATTCAGGCATGTTCTTTATTTCACACGGAATAGCACGTATTCCGAGTTTTCTACATAGATCGTCAATTTTCTGAACAGTGCCTTCTTCATTGAGATTATCAGACCTGGGCACACTGGCAATAAGAGGATAAAGGGTAGCAGGCTTAGTAGCTGTGGGGCGGAGACAGACAATGAGGACAAAAGTGGTGTTATTTGTAATTACTAATTAGTTTCACTTCGCTGGAGTGACAAACCAGTGAAAATGATGTTTCGCCGATATCGAACTATCATACATTCAAATTATCGTACACCCCCATAATTATCGTACGGGTTGACAACCATCGTACAAAAATTATCATATGCCCCCATAATTATCGTACGAGTTGACAACCCTGCACTGGATCAAATTCAGCAAGAGGGGATCCAGTTAGATAATTGAGTTGACTTAAAACCCTTGGGCAGGTGTTCTTTGGATATTGATGATAAAGATCATATAGTTCCCCAACAATATCTGAAAGTAATTTATTACATGAAATACTTCACAGAAAGTACAATCACAATAATCACAGATTATAATGGATATAAAAATGGTTTAAGTTGCACCCCTGCAACTTCGCCTACTATTCCTGAAGCACCGTTACATGACAAATATATGGGACATTGTTTTAAATATTCTTCGACATACAATTTTACACAACTTAGTTTGCCCAAGCAAACTAGGTAAAATTAACTCATTTTTCTTTAGATTATTTTACATACAGCGTGCGGCAAAAACAAATATTTTTTATTATTATAATCTAGCCCTCATTAGGTATTGTAAGATTATTTTCTGATCAGTAAATTGTACATTACTCCGTACCGGTGAATACCAACCCAACCAAAGCCGTAACAGTAATTTGTCACAAGAAAGTTCCCTTAAATACTGATATAGAAGCTGCGGCGGTATGAATTGTGTGTATGTTAACTTATCTCTAATTGTGTGTGTTTGTAATTTTTATCTCACAAACAGCCATGTTCTTCAGAAGAATGATCTAAGACATCTTATAGAACAGTTACCAAAACCTTTCATTTTGATGGGTGACTTTAATAGTCATAAACAGGCCAAGGCAATTCAAAGCTGCGGCCAGCGACAATGTAAACAAAGCTGTCTCTTATCGTACTCAATTAACCCTTATCTAGTCGCGCCTGTTTTCATAGCGTTAGTAGTCGCGCGGGATATTCCTGACACCCCAAAGAAATGAGACTCTTAATTTTTTATTTGTGCAACATATTAATATACATAAATATTTTTACTGAATAAATGACTCTTCAGAATGCTGGCTCGCCTTTTATGAGGGTATTTTATATTAATAAAACAGCAAATTACTTATTTTTGAGGCACATACAATATTCCCTATTTGCTTACAACCTTTGGTAAAATTATTTGTTTCTGGTATTCTTTGTTCTGCCATTACACACATCACTAAACATGTATTCTGTTAACTCATACAAAAATTGTATGAATTTAATCGCGGTCACTGACTGCAATGGGTGTGTTATCATAACACTTTTGACATATATTTATCACTTGCTTCAGGCACATTGCAGTGACAATGTGATTTAACTTTCATGTCTTTATTCATCTAATACCTCTTGCACAAATTTCCGCATTCTTTCTTGTTCTATTTTGTGAGGATCCATTGCTGAATTACCCACACACAGTGACAACAGACTAGCAGCTGCTAGGGAATACAACTGTAAGCATTCTCAGCGCACAACGTAGAGTGGGGTATTGAGAACACCCCAAGACATATTGTGGCGTATTTTCTTGGGACTCGGGCTTGCGTTATTAATTCTAGTTTTACTCAAGGCTCGCACATTACTTTCTAGAAAGTTATCAAAGATCATGAAGGTGCACTTCTGTCCATTATATAATAATACATTGATAAGAATGACTGGGGTGTCCTTAACACCCCGCGCGACCACTAAAGACTTAAATGACAAACAGCCGCGTAGAAAGTAAACATGTACCTGTAGATAAGCAGGTAATTTAAAATGATATGCGTGTTTAGAGTGAGGTGCAGGATAGCCATTAAATTGTACATAGAGATAAATGTAAAAGGGACAACACAAAAAAACTTGAATTATATGTGATAGATGGGGTGGAATATTTGCAAACTGTAAAGAATGAACAATTCCCCGCACTCCACCTTGCACTATTCAATCATTTTGCGTTAACCTATCGTTTTGTGTAGTCCCGCCCTTTTTGCTTTCTTTTTCGATGGCGTTCTTAGAGGTCCTTTCATTAGTTCCTTTTTAATCATACACTCTACTGCTTCGGAACACCCGATAGCCTTAGCTGTTTCTTTTACTGCCTTACTTACACGCATTTTACTTAAAAAAATAATCTAACACATTCATAATTATTTGGCGTTCCTTACTTCTTTATTTACCAACATATCGTCTCTTCCCAGCTTCCCCCTCCATAACTACAAATATTTACTAAAATATTAAACAGATAACGCAATAACAGCTCACAGTTACACACACGGCTTCTTTCGAACTAATGTTAGTGCTGCTCCTTATACTATCTTCTGTTCAGGCCTGGCGCGAGAATACGCTGAATAGATGAATACCCTTTGTTTGCCATACTGGATAAAAGAAAGAGGTTACTGCCTTTAGGTTTATTTTAAAAACTTTCTCCAACCTTCCTCAACATTTGTTCTCGCTGATTCCCTGATGTAAAGTCAATAACAAAAAATTTTCACACTGCGTAACTTTTGCAGTGCATAGATATAAACTTTTCCGAAAACATTTAATTTAAAAAATTATAACACTTAACTGGGTAAACATAGAGAATTCAAAGTAGGCAGGTAGTAGCACTATAGTTTACTCTGCCTAAGAAGAAAATATAGATGCATTCTAGCAGTTAGTTTGTTAGTTAGTGCGTGATGAGTATAGAAACAGCAAATATCGGACTTCTATTGAAAAAAACGTTTTCTGAAGAAATTTGGGCCTATAGAAATGTATAATGACTCTGAAAAGGATATAACCTGATAGAGAAAAAAATTCTGCATAGGATAATGTGTTCAAATCTGAAATTTATAACAAATGAATATTTATACCATGCTATTAGGAATCTGGCAACAGCGCGAGGTTAGAAATGGACGCGGCTAACGGCAACTTGTATGCGCTAGATAGAAAAAAAAAATGATTTTGTTGTTTAACGACGCTATCAATTGCCAGGATCACATCAGCGTCGCCGGTGTGCCGGAATTTTGTCCCGCAGGAGTTCTTTTACATACCAGTAAATCTACTGACATGGAGCTGTCGTTTTTAAGCACACTTAAAAACCATCGGTCTGGGCCGGATTTGAACCCGCGACCTTGGGATCAGTAGGCCAGCGTCTAACCAACAGACCCGCCCAGACCGACGCGCTAGATAGAGACAGATATATCCCATTTAACTCCATACTGTCTTCTAAGAGTGGAACTCTATATAGTTGTTTTAGTTTATATATTCTTATATTTATTTTCTTTACAAATACATTGTTTTCTTAGTTTGCTAGCTAAATGGAGTCTACTTGGTAGCAGGGCTGAGACAAGAAGAACCTCATCGGTTTTCACTTAACATGCCTCCAAAGTGGTACAAATAATTTTGCACGAATATTATTTTCTTTTATCTCATCCAGGGTGCTTTTATGTCATTTTGCAGAAAATATAAACCAAACAATTCATTTTTAAACAGGGTCCCTCAGTGTTATTAAGGGTAAATAGCTATATTGAAACATCATTAAAATGGTACGTACATGAATTTATTGTTATACAGGGTGTTAGGGGTATGAGTGTACAGATGTGTGGTAGTAGATTCAAATATGACGGCTAAAAAGTGTAATAGCAAGTTTATCTTCTAAATGATAAAGGAGATAATTGAACATTATTGAGTACATTATCTGTACAGTCTGGCAACGGAGTGGAACAGAACAGGTGAAAGTTTTGTATATAAATGCAACTTCCGCTGCTATGCATGCATTTATACCTACGATAAGTGAAAGCCCAAACTAGGTTAGCCTCGAAAACTTGTGTCGCCACGTGTCTGTGTGTTTATCAGATGCTGCAAGCAACAAGGGGAGGGAAGTTTTCTTTCAAGATTTTCAACCAGAAATCAGGCAGGTAGTTCTTACTGTAAACATTCCTGACTTTACAAATATCAATTTTGTAAGGCGTATTTTCACCAATTTATTCCAACAATCACACTGGTATCCAGTTATTTAATATTGTGGCTAAACAACTTATTTTAGCAACAAATCAGACATTAATAAACCCATCTTTTGAAACTCTATCTCTCTATGCTAACAACAGAAGTAAGTGCTAAAGGACTAGTTAAACATTCACAATTAAACATTCGACCAGTTTTATTTTTTAGTTATACTACCATACACTATAGGGAAAAACGATAAAGGAATCTATGTTACAGGATAGCGTCAAGAAGTCGCCGTTAAAGTCTGCGTATTCATACGGCCAACAAATACAAATTTGTTATGGCTATTGCCATAATAGTTCTATGTAGCTGCAAATTTGTGAAGAATTATTTGCATTAAGAGGTGGAATCAGGACTGAAAAATGCAATGCTGCAGCCGAGATTTGAACCACGGATCTACCGCTTCACGCGCGGCTGCTCTAACTACTAAGCTACCATGACCAACTTGCCAGTATGACGTTAAATTCTCCAACCGATTCGTACTTTTTTCCCGGTACATCACAAGGAATCGCACATCAGAGATAAAGAACGCCAAGCGCGACTTACAATTGTAATTATGTGTATTATATAATTGTAAGTAATTACGTTAATAGTGTGTGTTTATATTGTACACTTGTTTGATGCTTTGCTTATGGCAGCCTCAAATTGTTGGAAGCTGAATTAAGTATTAATGCATGTGTATCTTAGCACCTTTGTATGCTACAAAATACGAGAGCCCATTCTTTCCTAGATACGAGTACGTATCTCAACAACTTTAGTGGATCGTAATTACGTACAGCAGTGTTCCACCACTGCGTTAGAGGACTACTTGAGTGTTGTACATTGCAAACAAAAACGGGAGGGATGGATATCGCACGATGACATACGGGATGGGATAAAGAATGCCCATGCCTGACCTACATAAAAAGAGAACGAATTGCATTCCATCCTAAAATACGATATCGAAGAGATTTTTGGATTTCAAAATTTAAAGTCAAGCCCCATTAATATTTGGATGCTTTCATTATACCAGCGGTGCACAAGGACAGTTGCACCCTTACCTATAGGCGTTGAGGAACAGATCTTGCTACCTCCTGTCACTAACCCAACCGCAATTACACTCTCCACACTGCAAACCCCACATCCCATCATTATAGTGGTTAAGCCCTGACAAGGGCACGTACACGTATGACACACCTCGGGCTGTCCTTAGCCTGCCAACACTTCTCGTCTCGCACCAAAATTTTACTTTCTAAGGTACCCAGAATATATTTTCTAAAAAAGCCTTTTCAGAAAAAGGTTCATGAGAGAGATAGAGGGGGGGGGGGGAAGGGAGAGAGAGAGGGGGCGCTCCAATAAGGTTATTCGTTAATCTCCCGTTGGATTGGCCACTTAATCACTCCACTTAGCCCTTTAAGGTTTTATTGTATTATGCGTAGGGTTACCAAGCTATCAATAGGAGTCAGTTAAATAATCTTGCACAAAGTATATAGTTTGTTTTTAAGCATAACAAAGAAATTCCATGCAACTGAAGTTCTTAAACTTAAACACTAAAACGATACCTTTGACAGAATCAAAAGATAATCTTTTCCTTTCACCTATCCTCTGAGATCTTAGCGTTGTGTGCAGGAATAGCAAAAGAATATTGAACTAGTTTCAGCAGTTCAGAATGGCAGTCCTCATGCTTGCTACCGCCAAAATATCGAATCCGCTTATTATTACAGGACAATTTCTCAAGTCCAGAACTATGCTGCTGCAAAAGTAGTTCAGAATACACACATCACTTTACATCGTCCATTGCAGTGCCTTTATCACTCAAAAACTGTACACACTTCTGAACATCATCCTTGCACACGTCATCATTTAAGTTTAACCAACTAAAAATTTGAGTTCTCAACATGACACACACATACCATTTATTTAAATAGTCCACACATTCGCCCTACAACGAAACAGCCTCCTGCTTAAAACTGTGAACTTCTTTATCAACCCCTTCTCCCTAGAACCTATCAATGTTTTTTCGTCTTTAGCGACATAAAATTATTCCCCAGCCTGTTCTTAACAAGAGAACACACATTATATAATATTGCAGTCAGCTCAGCAATGAATGTTAGTGCACTTCCAAGCTGGTTTATGCTGTGATGAAACACAGACATGAATGAAAGTGATATAAATAGGCCTTACTCAGTTTTCAGAACATCTTTAGTAGTGTAGACAAAAAGTGAGTTTTTAAATCTTCTTTCACTTCAATTACATATTTATTCTGACAAATGCAGGGAAGGGAGATAACCATCTGGTTTTACTATGATTAACAGGCATCCCTCTGCTTTGCCTCGGGGTGCAAATCCTGCGTTGCCACATTACTCGTTAATTGTTATTAATGCGTGAGCAGGCTCTTTTGACTGTAGACGGTGTAACCATGTTGCCATAGCGATTCCAGCTGTGGCTAATAGGTAACCAATTATTCATTTGTATTTTTCCGTTTGCCAGTTCATTTTTTGACAATCACTGCTTGTTTTTGAAAATGTAGAACATTAAAGAATCTCAAAAACTACTCCTCGACGTCGGACAAATGGTTGAAACATAGAGTCCGGGAATTTTCGGAGTCTGGTAACCCTAATCATGTTACTACATTTTGTTACAGGTAGAACAAGTGGAAGTATCAATGGACACGAAGCCACTGGAATCGATGCCAACAGGTAACTCAGGTAGGTTTTCGTGGCTGTTATAAATTCCCTTACATAATAATTATTGTTCTATCTGTCAGCTCATTCAAAATATTGAAACACAAGTGAAATAGTACAAAAACGTGCTAAATAACAGGACGTTGGTATCGAAGAAATCTGTATTAATATTATAGAAGAGAACAAGTGTCTGTGTGTGTGTGTGTGTGTGTGTGTGTGTGTGTGTGTGTGTGTGTGTGTGTGTGTGTGTGTGTGCGCGCGCGCGCGCGCGCGCGCGTGCGATTTAAAAAGGATTACTTAACCAGTTTCGATAACTATTTCATCACTGGAATGCTCAAATCTGACTCACCTGGCGCTATAAATCACCATATAATTTCATTTTGTAATTATTATTTATTTATGCCAATAAACATACTGCTGGTGTTTTCAAACACACAAGCCCTGTGTGGGCCATGTTTTAGAGGTGGAATCAGGACTGAAACATTCAATGCCATAGCCGGGATTTGAATCACGCACCTTCCGCTTATCTAGCGGCTGCTTTAACCACTAAGCTACCATGGCCAAGTTACCAGTGTGACATTACAGTCCCCAGTCGATTCGTACTTTTCAGGAGACCACAAGGGAATCTCACATTAGAGATAAATACCCCGGGACATAAAGTACTTCCAATTTGTAAGTACTCCTAAGGATTTTGATTAAAATGTTTAAGATGTTTTTAAGGAAAATGCAATATATATTTTGAATTTTCTGGTTATAGCCTATGTAGTCCTGGTTACTCTTAGTAACTGTTACATAACTGGTAAACGATAAAATATAGACCAAATCTTACTATACAAAAATGTAGATCTCGTTAAAACACATTATGTCGAAATGCACTTTTTTATAAGTGAAGCATTTTGGAGATATTCCTTTAAGTTTTGCATTACTTAAGCTTTTCTCAATGGAAGGTCGCTATCCACTTTTTTATCCCTTGGCCGTGCAAAGAGAACGGAATATGAAAGCTGTAAAGGATTTGATTATTGCTCAAAGCCCACTGTATTCCCTTATTCCCCTTGCACCACAAGGAAATCAACAATAAGATACTTTCTGCGAATGTTTATCTCAACTAACATGAAGATGGAGGAATAAGAGTTTCTAAGAATACTTAGTCAAGAGTAGAGAAAATCATGTGATTGCAACACATCACATTTTTAGTGATAACTTGGAAGTATGTATTACAGTTGAATCATGTGATATGTATAAAGCTATAGAATGCCTATGATTATAATTTGGTATCAGGATATATTGCTTTAATAGTTATGCAGCTGCTATCTTTTCAGGAGCAGATGAAAACAGCAGATCCAAGAGGAAAACTAAGCCATATAAAGAAATATCGTGCCGGTTTTGTCAGGAATGCTCTGAGCGTGCGAAGGCTACTTCTCATAGAGGTGGGTTCTTTACTTCTTTTCCTTATTAATTTTTGGGCTGCACAAACACAAACACACACACACACACACACACACACACACACACACACACACACACACTACACGCAAGCGTTTTTATACAAAGACACATTTGTGTGCCTGTGAAGGGCATAATTCAAATAACGAAATGCCGGATGAATATCAAACTTGGCATTTATTGCTTTTTGTAACCATCCTTGTGCCAAAGTTCATAAACCAACAACAATGTAAATAATATGATGGTGGGCAACAGCCCTACTTATTTTGTGATGAAAACTAATAACTTAACATGGGTTGACGTTTTATTTGTGGCAACAATGCTGCATCAAGTAGTGATAATGGTAGTGGTTGTGGTAGTGGTAGCAGTTGTGATAGTGGTTGTGATAGTAGTAGTGACTGTGGAGTGGTAGTAGTGGTAATGGTGGTACGACAGTGGTAGTGGTTGTGGTAATGTAGGACACAGTGATACTGATTGAGGTAGTGATAGTAAAAGTAGTAGTAGTGTTAGTGGTAAGGGCAGTAGTGATAGTAGTGATAGTAATGGTGGTAGTAGTGTTAGTGGTTGAGGTGGTGGTAGTGTTTGTGGTAATGGTGGCAGTAGTGATAGCTTTCCTTTTTTTTTGGGGGGGGGGGGCTTACGAAAGGCACCTCTGGCAAGTTGAATTCTTACCAACTAAAAAACCCCTGTAGGAATCAAAGTGAGCTTCTTCTTGCAACTGCACAGGCGGCATTACTTCAAGAAGAGGGGATTCAAGATGGTAACCGCAGTCGCAATAGTTAGTGTAGGTCTTAAATATCACTCATTTCCCGACGCTTGCGGGATAAATTCTCTCGGGCCAACTGGCTAACCACCTTCCAGTTCGCAGCAGATGTGCGCATGCAGGAGACTACCTGAGAAGGCGTAAACGCTCCTAGCCGGAACTCTGCCGGTAGATGCAAATGTTGCCATTGAATACATTCAAAGAACGTGTGTTCCACTGTATTGACTTTGCCGCAGTAAATGCATTCGTCAGTGGCGCTTAGCCCAAAGCGATATAGATAGGCCTGGAAGCATGCATGACCTGTGAGGAACTGAGTGAGGTAAAAATTGATACATCCTCTCCGTTTGAGTACCAGGGTGGGATGTCTGAGCTCAAGCGTTTAGTCCAGTGGGCGGTTCCGTACCCCATGGTTCCTGCCACAGTTCCAATGTCGGGCCTTATCTCGTCCGGTGCCATTCCGCTCTCTTAAGAGAAGCTCTGTAGCTAACAACATTATAGGAGGCGTTCTGGCTAGGGACCAGTAATGACTTGGTAAAGGTGGTACCATATGCGCTGGTAATCCGAATCGCAACCTCGAGCCGCACGCTGAGGAACCTTGTGGTACAGAGCTTTCTGTCCAGTGCCTTGCGCAAAGGCCCACACCAAAGAGCAAGATAGAAGTCTTCAACTGCTTTCCTTAGGGACTCCAATATTCCGTATGATTCTTTTCAAATGAACCTCGGCTACACTTGCCTTCGTGACGGTGGATGGCACGTGAGTACTCATGTACATGTTGCGGTCTAGATTATGCCTAAATATGTCAGGGAATCTTGACTCTGGATCGCCAAAGTGCCAAATTGAAGGTGGTTTGCTTGAACCTTTCGACCACCCACCAGAAGTGCCACTCCAGTGTTATGTGGCGCCAATTCTAACCTCTTGGCGATCATGAAACCTTCTAGGGGAGCAAGAGCTTCATTAGCAACTAGTCCCAAAGAGTTTGCATCATTAGTAATAACAGTGAGTGTGAGGTCGTCAGCATAGGCCGTAAGAGTGACTCCTGGGGACATAGGTAATCTCAGAATTCCATCAAAATACATGTTCCATAAGGTAGGGCTTAAAACCGAGCCCTGTGGGACACAATATGTTATATACATTTGAGTATGACTGCCCACTAGCAGCAGCCGATCGTCCAAGTAGCTGGCCAAGAGGTTGTATAGGTATGGAGCTATCCGCCGGGAACTAAGCTCCGATAGAATGCCTCCCCACGGTGCAGAGTTGAAGGCATTTCGGACGTCGAGAGTTACGAGAGCACACTTGGGCCGTCGTCCGCGAGCTGAGAATAGACCCGCTGCGTGACTTCCTTCACTGTACAGAGAGCGAAAAGTGTGGGCCGTCCTGCTCGAAAGCCGTGTTGCGCATCAGCAAATCCACCGGTGCGTTCAATTTCAGGGATGAGTCGTCCCAGTACAAGACATTCAAATATTACACCCAAGACATTGAGTAACCAAATCGGTCTATATTTGGTAGTTCCATGTTATCGATGAGGTTTCGCAACAACAAAAGGCGCGCCAGCTTCCTCTCAGACGGGAAATTACCAGTCTTCAAGAGGTTGTTAAGCAGATCCAGACATCGGTCAGGATAATTCCGGACGATCACTTTCACCACCAGCGGGGTCAGACCGTATGGTCCTGGAGCTCTGCTGTCCCGAATTTTGGCCACAACTTCAGTCAATTCTTCAATAGTAAACGGAGTTATCTCATCTGGAGTCACAGGGTGCTTAGCCCAGGAGATAGAAGCATGTGCCGGGAAGATGGTCCGAGCTACCTCTAACTGACATTCATATGTTAACTGGGCCAGTGAAGATACTCCGGGCCCTCTTGGTAGCAAGTTTATAGCCCAGGCCTCAGAGGTCAGCGTCAACTCCATTGATAACTGTCTGCCAAGCAACTCGTTTGGTTTCCATTATAACCTCTTTGAAAAGTGCCCGGTTTGCGCGGGACTGTTCCGAGCATAGTTTTTATGAAAATGAAGTTTTGAAAATGTTTAAATGTTGTATTGTTTATGTTCTATGATGTTTTAGTGTATTATTTTAAACATGTGTAATTTTGTTTATGCTTAATTGTCATTTTGATTATTGCGTCTCGCATTTTATATAATTATGCACGAGTGTATATGTGCTGTAGTGTAAAGTTTAAATAGTTTCAATACTTTCAAATACTTTCTAAATGTATAGATTAAAATTTTTTCGTAATATTTAATATATAATTCTGAATTTGAAATATTAATATTTGATTTAAATATTAGTGCAATATTTTATTTTATTAAATAAACTTAAATGTTTTAAAGGTTTAATAGATTGAAGTATTTGTTGTTTATTTTGGAGGTCTGAAGATAATTTGTACTTTTGAGTTATTTAATTGAGGTTCTGAAGATTTTGAATTGTGCATTGTTTGTGTTATATGATGTTTATGTGTATTCTTTCAAATATGTGTAATTTGTTTATGTTTAATATTTATTTTGATTATTGTATTTTATATAATTATGCATGAGTGTAATAGAGCTGTAGTGTGGAGTAAAGGAAGTTAGGAGTGAGTTGGTGCTGGGTACCAGTACCAAGATGGCCGCCGGACTCCGGCGGTCATATTTTGTTTTGTTATGAATTTTTGATATTTGTAGATTTAGTGGTAACTGGTTACCAGTTATTTATTTTATTACTGGATACCAGTAATAGTTTTATTAAAATTTTTTTTTGTTTTTTATAAATTTTTATTTTGAAAGATAGAGTTTAAAGTGTTTAAAGAGGTGAGTTTTTAAAAATTTTATAGAGTTTTTATTAAATTTATAAAAGTTTTGAATAGGTATGATTAGGAATGAGATGGAATGTTTTTTAAAAATTTATTCTGGTAATTTGTTGTTTTTTTCCTCTTAATTTTAGTTAGAAGAGGTGTGATTTTAGGATGTCAAAATTCGTGTTTTAAATTATTTTATTTTTATTTTATTAATCTTTAAATTTTTTTGAATTGTATATTTTTTTATATTTGTAATAAAATAATAAAGATCTGAATATTGACCCCGGTTTAAGAAATTAAGTGCCGGGGTCCAGTATGCAGTTTTATTTTTATTTATTTTTATTTATTATTATTATTATTATTATTATTATTATTATTATTATTATTATTATTATTATTATTATTATTATTATTATTATTTATTTATTTATTTATTTATTTATTTATTTATTTATTTATTTATTTATTTATTTATTTATTTTATTTTATTTATTTTTTGTTCCGAGCATAGACGTTTACGGTTCTCATCACCTCTCCTAGTCGCTCGAACCATTGCTCGTCTGGCCCGCAGAGTTTGTCGGCGTTTGACAGCAATATCAGCAGATTACCAGTATTCTGGATTGCGAAATGGCCTGGCCGACTTTCGAGGAAACGTGATGTCACTGGCTTGCTGTAAAATCCGGGAGAACTTATGAGCCGTAAGGGTCTCTATGTCATGACCAATCAGTAGGCAGCCCACTTACTCCACCAGTACGGCAATCCCATTCGGCGCCCGCCTCGGTAGCGTGATGGTTAGCGTGTCGGTGTCACGTTCAAGAGGTTACGAGTTCGAATCTTGCTTAGGGTAAGTTATCCGGGTAAGGTTTTTGCCGAGGTTTGCCCTTATCCTGAGAAGACGAATGTCGGGTAACTTAAAGCTCTATGGATCTCGGGCTCATTTGAGCATGATTTCACGCATTTCATTCATTCAGCGTCCAATATGACACAATGTTGGAGGACATTAATAAAAAAATCCCGTTCGGCGAAACCCACCAGCCGATACGTAAGGAGCTGTCCCAAGGAGGAGGACTAGCTACTGCGACATCGAAAAGACATACTGGTGGTAACTCAAGAGTCTCCGTTTCCAGAACTTCCCAATGGAGAACTCTGAGAGAGGGTATGGGTACTGAAAGTGAGGTCGATAAAGGACATGCTATCACGTCGTACAAAGGTGGGAGCTGTTCCTTGATTATGCACAATTAAATCGTCTTCGGCAAGTCATTCAGCCAATACACGACCTCTAGCGTCCTCAACTGTAGAGCCCCACAAAGGTGATTTGACATTTAAATCACCACCCACAATGATTCCTCTAGAACGATGACGCACGCCTGCTCTTAGTTCCTGAAGAAAACCTGTGAACCGGGCAAAGTCGATGTTGGGAGATACATAACAGGAATAAACAAGAAAAGAGGGTAGGTCCAACCAGAAAAATCCTGGCCCTGTACCCCTGCTCACTATTGGTAGAGAAATATGGCACAGGCGTGCAGCAATATCCAGGTCGCTGTCGGCGAGCCAAACAGCGGGATCGGTTTTGAGTCGGTTTTGATAAGTATGTCACTGCCATTTTCCGATGCCATGTGACACAATAAATCCCTGGTCTCGCGGCCGCGGTCGATGTTAGCTTGTAATAACCGAATAACATTCGGTGGTTGGGCAGCAGCGGAAAGCTTTGCCGTTTCCAAGCCCACAGTGTCTGGGTCAGTCAGCATTTGGGAAGATGTCAGGGTACGAATACGTTGGGCCCGAGCAGCATTCACCAACTTCCGATACTTGAGACAACGCTGAGTGCCCACTCTATGTCCCGGGATGTCACACATCAGGCATTGGGGTCGGAAGTGCAATTCGCAGCCAGGTAACATCTTTCCCACAGTTGAGACAAGCATTCCTTCTATCAGGGGTGCTGTTAGTATGTGCACGCTGCCCAAGCCCTTGGCAGTAGAAACATCCTGGTATAAAAACCCATTACTGAATCTTGCAGTAACGCCAACCAATGCGGACAGAAACTAATTGGGTGAGGCGGCGGCCTAGCCCTACAGGTAAAACAACCGTAACTATCTGTCCTTCAGTCGTAGTTAGTTTAAGAGACTGACCTTCACGTCCACTGTACTCACTCCCAATACCCGGGAAATACATTTCTGAACTTCGGCCGTAGTGGTAATGACATCAATATCATGGATGTGAAGTATCTGGTCCGCTCGCCGGAAACAGCGCACTGCCGTGTCTTTAAGAGAGTGTGGTTCAGCCTTGTCAGCTCCCCCAGTAACAGTGAGAAGCAACTCTCCTCCACGAGTCTTGCGAATGCGTTGCATGTCTACACCAGAATCCTCCAGTTTGACACTAGTCTTGACTTCTTCAGAAGTTCGACATATGTTCGATTTCCAGGGTGTATAATAGCTGCTCCCAAATCTGGGCGTGAGGCTACTGAGGGTGGTGCAGAATGGGGCCCTCTTTTCCCAGCGTCAGATCTCATTATGCTAGGTCGAGGGAAGTGCAGGTAGACAGAAATGTCTGTGCCTACAAAGACATATTCTAAGAGTTTCCTGGTCAGAAGTACGTCGCATACAGCCGGTAGGGGAATACGGATCTTCCGACTCCCATGTTTGTATGCTAAGGCATGCAGACAATTAAAGCGCTCTCTTAGGACCTGTAGGACGTCTCCCTTTTCCAGAGGAGTAGCCACAGTAAGCTTAAAAATATAGCGTTCCGTGCTCCGAAAACTTCCTTCCACTGGCAATTTGGAAATGGAAGAAAAGTACGCCGCATTGGCGTAGTCCTCATTCACGCCGACTAGATACACTATTTCTGGGTAGCGTTCTCTGAACAGCCGCTTGATTTCTTGGCCCATCGAAGGACCATCCGAAATAATGGCTAAATCCTCTTCGGTACCTGCCAAAAGCGGATTCCCTTCCACAATTTACGTATTCTAGAACGTGAAAGGGGCCAGAATTGGTCCACCAGCCCTTTCAGAAGTTCTGGACTGTCGCTGTTGGAAATGGACGCTCTAATTCCAAAGGCAATCTGCTGTTGCACCTCGGAGCGGTGCGCTGGTTCCAGCTTATCCAGATCAGCCAGCAATAATTCAGGAACAGTTTGCACACCAATGGACTGCGACTGAACTTCACCTTAAACTTAGCTGGTGACCCACTCCCTGATGCAGAATGCGCTTGTAACAGATCCACAATGATCTTGACTCTCCTAATCTTGACATTTATGTCCATTTTGATATTTACATTGATACCAATGAGGTCCACGAGTCCAGAAGAAAGTTCAGATAGCTGAGAAATCAAATCAGAGAATTTTCATTAAGCGTGGCACTAGAGCGTTTAACACGACCTCCTTATTTGGGTGAAAAAGAGAGTGCACCTACAGAAACCTCCGATGATGGATACTCTGGGGTAGACACCACAAACGACGCCACTTCCCTTTGGGCATCGGGATTATTGCTTACCGGTCCATTCAGCATTGAGGAAGCGCCTATATCAACCTGTGAATGGTGATCATGATGGAGAATATCTCCAGAGACATCGGATGTATCCATGGCCTGCAGTCTCCCTGGGTTTGGAATTTCCTTCCGTGTAGTTCCAGCCATATTTTCCAGCATCCCGGCCTGGTTCCCTACCGTTTATACATGGCAGTATGCTAGCTGACAGTCGGGTGGGGCCTGTCCTCTCACCACCACTCCCGACTGATTCTAGGCTTCCGAATCCCCTGTTACGTAATTTCCTTTGCTGTAGATCCCTATCCATAGTAATATAACAAAAGTTGTCCATTTACTTTCCAGGCCGTCAAATTGAGATCCATCCTTTATGTTAATGGAAGGGTGAAGGTGATGATGCCGATGGTTGGCTCGGGGCCTTGGGTTCACCATACCCATACCTGCATTGCAGCCCCCCTGGGGGGAGTAGTGATAGTGATTGTGATAATGGTAATAGTAATGATAGTGGTTGAGGTAGTGGTAGTGATAGTGGCAATGGTGGCAATAGTGGATGTGATAATGGTGGCAGTAGTGAGAGTGGTTGAGGTAGTGATAGTGGTTGCGATAATGGTGGTAGTAATGATAGCGGTGGATGTAGTGGTAGTGATTGCGATAGTGGTAGTAATAGTACCTAGTACCAGTAGAATTTATTATGGACTATCAAATATTACAGTCTAACACAGTAATGTGTGTATGTAATTAAAAAGGGAGGATAAAAGTGAGAAAGTTTAATTTATAAAGAATTATTTTGAAATGTTTTGTTTGAAATTGAAGTTTTATTAAATTTTAAGTGTATATTTAAAAAGGGGGGGATAGTAATGATATTTTATATTTGAATTTTATTATGTAGAGATAATTAATTGTATGTATATTATAAAAAGGGGGTTAAAATATATTTTATTTGAATTTTGAAATGAGTGAAGTTATATATGTGTATATTTTAAAAAGAGGGGAAATAAATATGTATTTTTTTATTTGAAATTATTTGTTTGTAGTATTTTATTTTAATTTTTGAAAGTTTGTAGATATTTAATTATATATTTGGTATAAGTTGTATATATGTATGAATTTGGTAAATTTTGTTGGAATATTATATATGGTGTTTTGAAAAAAAAAAATGTTTAATTTGGTTGATAATTTATGAATATTTTTTTTGTTATTATTAAATTAATTTTAAAATTTTAAATGAAATTTATTTGAATTTTGAATTGCAAAATTGAGTAAATAATTTAGGTAAGATTTTATTAGATATTAGGTCGGTATTATAAATTGAAATGTTGTTGTATATTGTTTGATATTGAATTAAAATTTGTATATAAAATGTTAAATATTAAATTATGATATTATTGGAAGAATTTGATATATTTTTAAATGGGAATTATTTTGGTAAGTTGAATTGAAGATTTGTTACTTTATTGATTTTAGGAAATGTTTAATTAAAGTAATATTTGTAAATGTATAATTTATTTAATATTAAATTATATACTTATTTGATTTATTTTGGTATATTGATTGATTTTTGCTATATGAAGTGGAAGTTTTGCTGGTTGTTTTGGTTTGATGAATTAGGAATAAAAGCTAATAAATTAATTATTATTAGTAATTGAAGTAATTATTTATGTATATAGGTTAAGAAATTTAGAAATTTAATTATTTGATTTCGGAATTTAAATTTGAGTTTTTTATTTCGGTTGTTAAATTATGAATATTATATATATATATATATAATTATATATTATAATATATATAAATTTTTTTATATGTATATATTAATTTAATCATTAGTATTGTGATTGTTGTAGGTATTAGAGGAAATGTTGGTATAGATATTAGATGTGATGAATAGATTTGGAGCATGTTTAATTTGTGTGTTGTAATTTTTTTTCTTTTTAATTTTATTGTATATTATATTTTTGTTTTGTAGCATTTAGATTTTTATAACTTGTAGAATATTGTTGTAAATATTTTTGAAAGTTAAATAAACGAATAGGAATCTGGAATGTAAGCCCTGGTTTAAGTAATTAGATGCCAGGGTTTATTATTGCAGGTTTTTATTTATGTGTGTGTGAGAGTGAGTGTGTGTGAGTGAGTGAGTGAGTGAGTGAGTGAGTGAGTGAGTGAGTGAGTGAGTGAGTGAGTGAGTGAGTGTGTGTGTGTGTGTGTGTGTGTGTGTGTGTGTGTGTGTGTGTGTGTGTGTGTGTGTGTGTGTTTATTTATTTAATCTAACACAGTCGCATGGGTCAAAAGATCGTACATGGTCTCAACTAAGGTGAAGTAACACATTAGCAAAGTGTCTAAACATGAATGTGAACATATTATTTGAATTACGTGATGCGCTCAGAACTTTAGAATTCCCGAAATTATAGCTCCATCCATCACAACAAAGAGTTTTAATTATGTACGTGAACAGTAAACCAGCATTGCCTACATTTTCAGGAGTAGGTGCTAGGAAGAGCTTGAAGAGGAAAACTAAGACATATAGTAATGGATTGTGGCGCAGAATTTGCGATGAATGCGCTGCTCTAGGCAAACAATCAAATGTAAAGGACAAGGACATTCCTCAAAAAGGTGAGTTCTTCTCTTTCTTCTTGAGACAGATATTGTAGATTAATTCCCAAGATGAAAAAATAAGGTATTATATAAGTTAATTAAATATCAAGTTAGAAAAGAAACAACAAACAGCAATGGTGAAAACTTACGTTCTCAGGGAGACGCGAAAAAACTTTTATCCAAGAAGACACGAATGGCTGAAGTTCGTGCCTAAAGTGAACGTATTGAAATGTAATTATTGATGTGAGTTATAATATAAATATGGGGAGAAGTATGTAAAGTAAAGAGCTCTACATTTTAAAGTACGGCCGCACCGTAGCCGAGTGGTTAGACCATTCGCTTCTCACCAAAGCGGCCCGGGTTCGATCCCAGGCGACCGTATGTGGGATTCGTGGTGGACGAAGCGGCGCTGGGGTGGGTTTCCCCCGCCATCTCATTCCACCGGTGCTCCATCTTCATTCCATGTGTCATTAGTGTCAACGCCTGCGGTGCCGTAGTAGTAAAAGCGGGCGTTAAACACTTAAAAAAAAATTAAAGGGTTATTTCGAAGCCAATATTTTAGTTACCCTTCTGGGGCCACCATTCTGAGAACAAAACGGAACATGCGACCACTAAGGGTAAGCCGAGTTAACAAAGGGTAATTAAAAGGTAAAATTACAATTTATATTGTACTGAGTGCACAAATATATTAACATGACTCGCCAAAGCAAAGGAAAGTCAAATAGCGAAACAACTCACATAAAACTCCCGTCCCATTCTTCAGCTTTTTCTATTACGTTCTTCATTAAGTACAGGAACTTCTGTATTCCACCAGAAGTTTGATTTAGAGATTTTACCGGAAATATATGTTTTGAGAACCCTGAACATAACAAAGGGTTTTAGAAAAAGGTCTGTGCGTGTGTGCATGTGTGCCTATGGTGTACGTGTGTGTGTGTGTGTGTGTGTGTGTGTGTGTGTGTGTGGTAAATCAAAGCCATCGTTTTAAGTTACACATTTTGCCAAACTATAATGCAGTTTATATAAATAGTTAAAACAGTTTTTGCGAGGGAAAAAAATGTTAATCCATGTTGCTACACTGGAAGAAGCTAAATTTAAATACCAGATATGGAATATAACAGAGTTTTGTTTTTGAGTCTTGCTTTCCGAGGGCAGATAAATGGACACAAACACCGAGGAAGCGTTTGAAACCTTTTGGGGGATTCAGAGAGTCTCAAATCGTGTATTTCCGGTGCGATCTTGGTATGAATTTTTGGATGGAGTATTCACTATTGGTAAGCACTAGAAAGATAATGTAAAACACTCAAACGTGATTCAGATATTATTCTATAATTGGGGTGATATATTATTCTGAAGTTTTATTGCTATAACTTTAGTTATCTCTTTTTATGCACGTATTTGCAAATTCCAGCAATTAAAATATCTGCCAGACGCCAATTTAAAATTTTACTTATATTGGAAGAAAATTATATCCGGCACAAGTGGATTTTCTTTGTTATTGTTTCATGATAGGAAGTATAATTGCTCATTACAGAGACTCGAATGATAACCCGATCTTCGTGAACAGAAGTGTGAATTGTATGTGCTGGAATATGTTTGTAACAAAATAATTATGTTTACTCGCATTTCTACATGCAGCATAGGAGTTTTATCTTATGCAGGTAAGAGGATTTTTTTTTCTTTGTCACATCTACTAAAATGTTTAAGTATTAATGTTTATGGCGTACTATGAGCCTCTTGTACAATCTATGATTTACCTATAGTAACAATAAACCACGTAATAATTATGATTTCATTCTACCTTAAGGTGCAGCTTGCAGTAATATGCATCTTTCATTTTCTCCATATTTAGCAAGAATATTCTCCATATTGCAAGAATATTTCGATTGTAATTCCATTATTTTCCCGTCCAGATAATGCAAGCAAATGATTATATTAGATTCAGTACAAAAATACTAAGGTTTGACTTCACTGGTTGGGATATTCAGATTGCAAAGTGTCTTCTATTTAGTAGTAATATTTAATATGAGAGGAAACTGGAACAAATCCCTGTCACTAATTTATAAAACACGTGTGCTGTTAAATGAACTACGGTGTAAATCATTCCTTTTGGGACCGGTTTTGCGGCGTGCGTCCGGCCGGCGTGTCTGATTGCTGTATCGATGGTAGAGTGACAGAAAGTCCGCCTACCCGTTCTCCTAAATTAACCCACAGGCGGCGCCGTGGCCGAGACGTTAGACCGTTCACCTATCACCTAGACGGCCCGAGTTCGATCCCAGGGACCCGCATGTGGTATTCGTGGTGGACGAAGCGGCATCTGGGCGAGTTTTCTCCGGGTTCTCCGGTTTCCCCCACCGTTCATTCCACAAATTACTCCATCGTTACCTTTCCAAACATCGAGTTCGCCTGCATTCCATATAATCCTCTTCCTCTCGTACCTAGTGCGTGGCTGACTACCCGCTTTCAGTTCTTCACTCTGTTCGGTCCATAGGTGCCTCTGCTCCCCGACAGGCGTCTGATCCTAGGCACAGCCTCGTAATTCCTAGGGGGTGTAAGTCCTACATAAGGGGAGGGTAATCAGGTAAAGAAGAAGAAGAAGAAGTGATTTTAATCTCTTTATATTTTCAGATAAATGAAATATGCATGCATTTTTGGAAATAACTCTGAGGGTCCTCTTCATCATGGATGGCTTGCATAATTGGTAAACCGTAAGAGACAGACAAAATCTTATCATACAAATATGTAGATCTCGTTAAAGTACCTAGTTAATGTAGAATAATTATTTTCGGAAGCTATTTCAGAGATATTCCTTCTTATTGGTTAAAATTTTCAAATACTTATAGTTTTCTCAATCATGAAGTTGTTATTCGTTATTATGCAAAGAGAATGTAATTTCAAAGCCATCACATATAGTCCATTTCTTCGACTACCGGTTAAGCCATTCCCCTATTCCCATTGTACCTAAAAGGAAATATGCAATAAGAAAATTCCTGCATATGTTTTATTTCGCTTAATTTGAAGCACAATGAAGAGTAGGTGTTTGCAAGAAGAATTTACACAATAGTGAGCAGAAAGGCCTTGTGAGCACAACACACAAAATATTTTCTAGAAATAATCTCTCGCCAAATTCGTCAAGATGATCAGGCTCATCACTCGATGAGATACTCTTGCAAAGTGCCTTGCTGACGCCTGTACTATGACGAACAGAGTACGACACACTTGGACGACAGGCCAAGCGAAGAAATAAGCTCATGGATGGGTATAACTTCATTTCCTAGAGCAACTCTGAGTAAGGTGATAAGTGGCATCCCTGGCGTACACCATTCATGTAGTTTACTTCCCTCAGAAGTAGCTTCTTCTATTCTGACTGATTACTTTTTTCATACAGATTACTTAGGAGCTATATGTTTCCAGTCTACACTAATATTCTTCAGAATCTTCGAAACATTGTTGCAATCTACTTTGTCAAACGCCTTTTGTAAGTTTTGAAAAAGCATACATATTTATGTCCTCATTTAAAGACCTTAATTGCTTCAACCCCGCAGTAAAAGGTATGACGCCTGAATCGGGAAGAATAACAGAATGCAGTATTCTTATTAAGCACAATAAGTAGTAAACGTGGTCTTCAATCTGGCAAATTAAACTGATTTTTTATAGTGAAAATACATCGAAAACAAAAACACTGCTATCTATCTTGTTCTCCCATAAACTTCCTATTCGCCGGGAGAAAAGAAAGGAAGTTTTATGTTGTGACCGCTGCCTGCATTCTGTTCAACTAATCAGCTGTCTGGGACGGGATGGTAAACTTTGCCCTGCATAGAAGTTACAAATATTTGCGCATAAGACCGCACTATATATAACTTACAACCAAGATTCCATGCAGTGAAGAAAAATCGGCCAGAGTTGCGTTCCACCTTTCTTTCTACTATTGAGGAGTGCCTGCTAGAAAGAAAGAAACAAATATAGAAAAATGACTGAAGAGATAAAACTCTAGTTTACTACCTTTAAACACGGATGTATACAACGAATACGTATTACTAGTTAACCATTATAATTTGGAAATAATTTGTTTGTTTTCAAACTTGGCCCAGTGCAAAACTCTGAGAAACGGGTGTTTTTATTTTGGATCCACTTTCCATAAAAAAGAAAGAAAAAAGTCCCTGCTTGATCTATAACATCAGTGCTACAATGCCTCTGTTAGTCCCTACATTCACACATGGAAATATCAGTTAAGGAATATGTTTAGGCAACTGGATAATGGAGCGGCAAATAAATTAACAATGTTACAAAGCGAAGTGGTTCCACGGTAACGTGTGTGGCTCGCATTTAGAAGGTGCTGGAGTTCGATTCCAATAGACCGCCTATCTGACATTGGGTTATGGTGCTTTAACCTGATTGGCAGACCAATGCTCATCTTTCAGCTTCTGCTTTTAGGTTTCATTGCGTATGGAGGTGCCGGACAGATGGCGCGGATACTTGCTTAAAGGAAAGAGTATCTCCCTTGTACTTAATGGGCTGGGCTACTTGGTCCTTGGGTCATTTATCGTTCTCTCTAAGCAGCTCCAGTAGTGGACGAGATTTCTAACCTGGAACTGTTACTTTCAGCGCGTCTCTGTGGCATGTAGCCTGCTGTGATTCTTTCACTTCATCCCTTTCTCCTGGTGTGTGGTAGTCACAATATATCTATGGTCTAAATGCGTGAGCTGTCCATCCTCCATTGTAACTAAATTTAGAAGTAGTTAATAAACCAGGAAACCCACCCACTTACATTGGCCGAGTAGGTGTTAAGGCCAATATAGATATAACATTGTGCAATAATAGGGTATCAGGACTAGTAACTGATTGGACCATGACACAAAATTTAACAACCAGTGACCACAACCTAATTACCTTTGTAATCAGTACTAGCACCCCCGAATTGATTGAAGTAAAGTTTAACTACAGAAGGGCTAATTGGAACAAACTGAGAGAGATATTCAGTCCCCCACCACTAGTCGTAGAGGGCCAGGGCATTAACCAGGCAGCTATTGAGCTAAGAAATAGGATCAAACTAGCTATGAAGGATAGCATTCCCTTAACCAAAGTGAAGAATAGACCCACTAACGCTCCTTGATCTGCAGTGCTCCAGCGGTTAAGGAGAGTATGTACAAAGACGAGAAGTTTATACCAGTGGGCCGTAAATCTTAATGAAAGAGAAATTAGACTTACCATATATAGGAGAAACAAACAAAAATATCATGTAGCATTAGTGCAACACAAAAACAAACGTTGGAACAAGTTCACTACTGACTGCCTACAGAAAGATGCCTGGGGAATTCCCTACAAGACAGTCAGAGAGAAATTCACCCCGCTCACTATGTCAACCATATTGAAGGACGACGACATCTACACTGACGGAATCACAGAGGCATACAGATATCTCCTTGAACGATTGATACCTTCGGACGACCAAACAGTTGAGAATCAATATCACCAACATGTACGCAATAGTATCACAAATCCGGACTTCACTATAATATAAACGATACCTCTGACCATAGGAGAAGTTGATAAAATTATCTCATCAATGAAAGGTAGGTAAGCACCAGGTCCTGACAATATCACCGTGGAAGTCTTCCAGGCAGTCAGTGGGAAAATTAGTGAGTTCCTAGCCAGTTTGTTTAATGAGTGCTTTCGTCAAAGGAGGATCCCAAATATTTGGAAACAGTCCAAATTAGTAATATTAAAGAAATCATCGGATAAGGATCCCAAGTTAGTTAAATCCTACCGTCCGATCTGTTTGTTGAACACTGTTGCAAAAATTCATGAAAAGGTCATCTGTAACAGATTGACAGATGTGGTAAGTGACTTCATATACCAGCACCAATACGGCTTTAGACCGAGTAAATCTGCGGATGACGCTCTAAACTATGTTGCCGAACTTATTGAACGTTCTAATAGGAAATATGTAATAGGAGTCTCACTAGATATTGATGGGGCATTCGATAACCTATGGTGGCCTTCTTTGTTTAAGACCTTAATAGACATAGAATGCCCTGAACAATTATATAACACAATAGTAAATTATTTTAATCAGAGATACGTCAATATTAATATAGGTAATTGCAATTTTAGTAAAATATTAAGTAAAGGCTGTCCCCAGGGTTCGGTGTGTGGACCCATGCTCTGGAATATTGGCTTTAACCAATGGTATTTTAAATGATGTACATGGTGTGGTGGCTTATGCAGACGATGTATTTTTAATAATAAACGCCGATTCGAGAAGAGAACTAGAACTGAAAGCAAACAACGTTTTGAACGAAATATTTATAAGTCTCTCTAGAATTAAATAAAAAATTTCCGTTGCCAAGACTAAATTTGTTTTACTAAAGGGAGCACTTCAGAGATCACTCATTTTAAAAGTTAATAATAACCCGATTTTAAGAGATAACAGTGTTAAGTTTTTGGGGGTTCATTTTAACGAAAAAGTAAATTTTAAAACGCATATTGATGAAATTATAGGTAAAGCTTTCAAAATAATGAATAAGGTAATTATAATAACTCTTAACGGTGGTAGGATACTTTATCATGTTCTTAAATTATACAACAGTGCAATTTTAACTGGAATCGTCGCGTATGGGGCAAGTTGTTGGGGTGAGAGAGTATTTTTAGATGTGGCCCGTAAAAAATTAAGATCGATGCAAAGAAAAGTTTCAATTAGAATGATAGGCGCATTTTCCACCACACCAACCGACGCATTATATGTCATTTTAGGTATATTACCGATAGATTTAGAAATTAGAAAGAGAGCTTCCCGTTACTGGCTGCGGAGAGGTGATAGTACAAGAGCATCTCAACTAGCTGGCTTCAGGGTAGAAGACGAGACGGAACTGAATGAAAAAATGTGGGATGTCTGGCAGGATGAATGGAATGCGAGTGTAACGGGTGGAAGAACTTTCTCATTTTTTCCTAACGTGGTCGAAAGAGTAAAAATGAAGTATTTAAAACCGTCACAAGGCCTTGTGCACTACCTCTCCGGCCATGGCCAGTATCCTGTGTATCTAAGTAGATTTGGACAAATAGAATCGGACATATGTGAATGCAATAATATAGGAACCCCCGAGCACGCAATTTTCGGATGTCCGCATACATTAAATATTAGAATGGTACATCAAAGGCGCAAGGCAAGTGCATAAATGATACTTCGGAATAAGAGACTCTGGGGTGTTTTAAACACCATTACAGATACCTTTTCTAAATTTAAATTCCAGGAATTTTACTGCAGATAGTTATGTGATATTGTATTTAAGTATTGTTCATTGTGTATTATTAACATTTTATGTGCATTAATTTTACATCTTAACTAATCAGTTTTTTTAAAATAAATTTTTAAGTTTTAATTGCTTATTATTGAATAGGTATTTTAATTGTGTTGGTATGGTTAATCCTTTATGTTGCATGTTGTGTGTTTTACTATTTTATCGGGTTATTAATTGCATGACGTATTATTTTCTTTTAGTTGTTCCTTTAATATTTTAAAATTTTTTAAAATTTAAATTTTGTCTCTTATCCGAGTGTGTCAAGTATAGGCAATGTAGTGATTTTAATGTGTTAGATATTGCCCTTCTTCTTCTTCTTCTTCTTCTTCTTCTTCTTCTTCTTCTTCTTCTTCTTCTTCTTCTTCTTCTTCTTCTTCTTCTTCTTCTTCTTCTTATTATTATTATTATTATTATTATTATTATTATTATTATTATTATTATTATTATTATTATTATTATTATTATTATTATTATTATTATTATTATTATTATTATTATTATTATTATTATTATTATTATTATACAATGTAATAAATGTAAATGTTATCCCTAAATAATATTTTAACTTTATTTTGGTAAAATTAATTAATGATTGTAAATAACAAATATGTATCTAGGACTCGGCCATAAACCTAAGAAGCCGAGTCAATTGAGAATGGGGAGCCCCCTAGTCTGGGTTGCGCAGGCTAGGGGACTTTTTTTTTTTTTTTTTTTTTTTGTCCACCCTCCATTGTATACCTATACTTAAATCAATGAAGTTAGTTTGGGGGAAGAACGTTAAATATAATCACTTTTAGTTCCCTATTTTATTTGTTTTACCATTCATTATAAGCATGTTATAAGTTAATTCAGTTGTATATGTAGTAATAGGAATGAAAATAAACTAAATGTTATCGTTTTGCACAGTTATCCCTCACCGAGATTCCTACAGGATGAAAGAGGAAACCGACGAATACTTTCTTCATATAGCAAGGAAAATCTGGGGGAAAGGGGTGTCTTTGATGTTAAAATACGCCACTGACTCAAAGAGGAGGACCTCCGGCGAACGTGAGTACATTCTAAAGGTTTTAACAAATCTGAGAGACTATAAGCTTCAGTTATGTTAACATCTGCTGAAAGTTGTTGAAATCCAACGCAGACTATGTAGTTTCACATTATTATATTTCATAGTATAAGTAACATTATTTTAACAGAAACTTGAATTCACTGTTAAGGAAAGTCCAAGTAGCGAAAATTGCTAAAAATGACTTTAGAATTATTTAATGCAGTTTTATTGTGTTTAGCTTTTTTATTTCATAAACATTTTAGTGGATGAATGCGCAGGTCTTAACGGCGACTTCTTGACGTCAGGCTGCTCTAGCACTTTCTGCTATAGTATATGGTTGTATAAATAAAAAATAAAATTGGTCGAATGTTTGATTGCCAATATGCCACCACTGTTTACCGTTTACTTCCACAATTAGCATAGAGAGGTAGAGCTTCAAAAGATAAGTTATTGTGTCTAATCCATTCGTTGCTTAAGTGAGTTGTTTAGCCACAAAATTATGTTAATAATTTGATTCCACCATGTCTATTGGAATAAATTAGTGGACAAATGTTTGCGCGTAAAGCGGAAGATCAGGAATGTTGACAGTGCTGAGATCTCGTGAGTACTGCTGGAAAAACTCGATGGAATACCATCACTTCCCTCGTTACTTGCAGTAGCTGACACAGACACCTTACGAACCTAGTATCCTAGGGTTCGCCTAGTTTGTACTTTCACTACTTTCACGTGTGAATCACTACATGAGAGCAGTGACCGTATTAGTAAACAAACCGTTCACTTCTTCAGGTGAATTCTGTTGCCAGACTATGCACATAACTTATTCAACAATATGAAAATCTCCTTTACCTTTCACGATAGATGAATTTGTTGTTGGACATTTTGTTTGTCATATTTGAATCACGCGAAATCTGCACAAACATATCCCTAACACCCTGTATATTCTACATTGTATGCATAATATTTATATTTTAAATACATATTTAAAATGATACTGTATCTGGAATTTTATACTGTGAATTCTGCTGCACTTCACAGAAGAAAAATATCCTAACTCTCACTCAGTTTCGAGTAGAGTGGTAAACTTTAGGACAACTTATAGGGGAAATTTTCCTCTACAAATTGATATTTCGTACGTTTAGGTATGGCAGCCCATGTTGTTCCTTCCTTTTCAGAGATATGAGAGCTGTTTTCTCCAGTTTTGCTTTAAACATCTTTTTCTGTCAATGAATTGTATGGCACAAATGACACTTTTCTGAAAAGGCACTAAAGATAGCTGAGTTAAATTTTAGATTGATAAAGGCAACTTTCAAGGGTTGCCGATCTGTTGGACTTTTTAAGTAAATACTGATACATTATAATAAAACTTATATAAAGAAGAAAATAATCATAACATCCTTAATAAAAAAAGTTATTGAATAAAGTAGATCAGCATCTACATCTTCTCAGGTTTTCAATTTGAAATCTTGAATAATTTTCAAGATACATTTTGAGAACGTCTTGAGATCTCAGGTAAAAATGCGAGTCTGTAGGTGGAATTTAATGCCTTACTGGTCTGTTGCCATGGCAGCTCAGTCGTTACAGCAACGGCGCGGAAAACTGAAGATCCGTGGTTCAAAATCCGGCTAAGTTATTGACATTTTCAATCTCATTCTACCTTTCCAGCTTTAACTACACCCGGCATTTGTTGGTTTGTCTGTTTCATTTAATGACACTTGTTACAAGAAGTTATGGTGAAGGTGTGTAATGAAATTATAAAATTAATTACTTTCCACTCTCAAACAATGTTTTATGTCTTCACCATTGAGCAAAATCTTTGCAACAACCTCAATTCTTTTTCCTTTTTGAAAAGAACAAGAACGTTTTTACATGTTAAGTACAAGAATACTATATAAACAAATTTTGCTACATGCACTTTTACAATGTATACTTCTGTCTTAAGCGGGGTGTCTGCTATTAATATCGGCTATTTCGAAATTTCTGGAACCTTTTCGCAGAGGTGTGCAAGATACAAACACCGTATTTTCATAATATATCAGAGAATTAAATATAAAAGGTATTTAGAATGCTAGTACCTATAAGAAAAAGAATAAAAGTATAACTGCTTAAAACAAAATTATTTGAAATTATATTACCAACAAAAAAGAAAAAAAAAATTGTTTTTGGCCTGTTTTCTAAAAGAAGACTACATTTAAGTTGTGCAAAGGTTTCAGATTCTGCCTTTCTTAGTTCCTGACAAAAGCGCACCAACAATAGCAAAATATTGTTAGGCGAAAAATGTTCAGTAGTGTGCAGGTTCATTTAATGCCATATCTGACCATACATTGCGACAGCTTGCCATAATTCAGTGATAGAAATAGAAACATCTTGTAAATTCCTACAACTGATTTCATAAAAATAACTTCAAAGCTTCTTGAAAACTCGCTGCCCTAGCATAAGTTGGATAAACGAAAGCCTACTGAGATATTGAAAGATATTTAAGGAGGACTTTTAAGAAAAATTTAAAAACTATATATTGATATAATCTTATTCTAATTAAACACTGAAGAATGTAGAAGCCCATTTGTAACCTGTACAATACAGTGTACATAATGGTTTGAGTAATTAGGTTATTTTCGTTGAAAATTATTTCCCTTTAAGTTCTTCCCTGGCACTCCTCTGGTGCTAAATCAAGTTTCTTTGCATTGGTATTTCTCAGTTAAGGCTATCAGAACATAAGAATAAATAATACATTAAGATCATATGTATGAGGGATGTTCAATAAAGACAGACACTGATTTTTTTTCCTTTCATTAAGTGCCTGACTGCGACATCTGTCCATGTGTCATTGAACTACGTATTCTAGTCGCTAATCACTGAAAATCACACAGTGATAGCTCTATCAGTTGATTGTTGACAGCCTGTGAGAGTGAACGTGTTTGATAATCGCCTCTAAATATCGTCACGAGTACAGAAGTCACCCAATAAGGGCATAGTCATTACTGTTTTTGATTACCAGAGGATAGTCTGCATTCTCACAGTTCCAAGACACACTATAGTCACTGCAGATTACTATAACACTATCCTGAAGCAATTGGTAAAGGATCACATCCCCAAAAAGCTAAAGAATCTCATTCAGCAGTGCAAGCTTCTTCACGACAAAGCCAAGCCACATGTTGCTGATGCGGCTATCAAATTCCTGACACAAAATCATATCTTCACGGTACCTCTTCCACCTTATAATCCTGACCAAGCTCCATGTGACTTTTTTCTTAACCTGATAGCCAAAAAGGAACTTAGGGGACGTCGGTTCGACAATGAGACCAAAGCAGTGAAAGCTTTTAGAGGCGACCCTGAACAGGCTCTCAAAGAATGGCTTCCTGCACGTTTTCCAGGAATGGCAAAGGAGGTGGGACAAGTACATTGTATTGAGGGAGAAGTATTCTGAGGGGGCAACAGTCTGTATGAGTGATTGTTTACAATACATTGCTGTATGAATATTAGTGCCAGTCTTTATTGAACACCCTTTGTATTTGGTGCAATAACCAAATTGTTAAGCTGTATTCTGATTTGCTTTTACAGGTCCCCCTCTGGAAGAATCTGCAGAACACCAAGTAAGTACAACGAAATCAGGTATTTCTAATATTGTCCTACATTTTAAAATAAAATACCAAAACCTGACTCACTCATTTACAAGTCTCGTTACATCCAATGAAAACTAAACTTCAATTATCCTCTACTCTCATCAAGCCCCGACTCAGTTCTACTCCTGCCATCCCCTCGGGGGAATGTCGCCTTGACATGGCGGAGGGGCTCAGCACTCAATCCAGACGGTCTACTGAGTCATTTTAGACTAATTGTTAGGCAAGAGGTGAGAGGAAGCAAAGAACATTCCACAACGGGTAGATGAGGCTTGGTAGTCTTGGTCGACGATTCATCTAGGAGAAGAGGACTCCGAAATCACACTTCCTCAGGGGCCCCTAATACTGCAGGTACGGCTTTGGCGTACTCGGGGCCTCGTCCGATATGACACAATGTTGGAGGACGTTAATTAAAAAAAAAAAGTACTCGGAGCCTCGAGCCATACTCTCGATTGGGTTCCTCTAAGGGGTGAGAGGGCACATGCCAAACATTCAATCAATTTTGGTCCAGTTTTGTGTTTGATCTCCCACCTGATACCTCCCTGTACACAATCTGATGGATAACCTGCGCGTGGGTTGTAAGAGGATGGGGAGACGCAAGGGGTGACTGGGTAACCGCGTAATTCCCAGTCCCTGGTTATCATGTAGGTTCTGTGTACGTATCCGTCGATAAAGGTCAGTCCCGGGGAGGGGCCATTGCATGAGCTGACGCACTCCTGAAGGCGATTGGGTCCCTCTGTATATACATTGGGGGTGAGATCACAGGGTGAGCAAGGTCCAGGCCAGGACTCTCACCTAAGCCAGGGTGGCGCCCAGGAACATGCCATCGGAGACATTTACAATGGTGGAGGATAACATCGCCATGAGTTCAAAAATTCAAAACAAAACCAAACACAGCAAAGTAAATGTAAAGGAAGAATCGAGTGTTGTGATCCTCACTAGTTGGTTATTTCTAGAACTGAGGAAGGCAAGAAGTTTTTATCGGTGGGCCCATTTGTAATCCAGAAGGACCTGGAAAAGATAAATGGTCCGGTGAAGTTATGCACGGGATCGCGCAATGGCAAGCTTCTGGTTGAAGAGCTCATTCAGCAGACCAGGCAGCAAAGATACAAAAAGTAAATATGTTACGCAGCTACCCAATACGTGTTGACCTGCATAAAACATTGAACTCCTCACGCGGTGTGGTTAATACCCGCATATTAGACGAACTTAGCGTTGAAGAGATTAAGAAAAACATAGATCAAGGTGTTACCTGTGTTTATCGGGTTCATCGCAAAGAAAGCGGTGAGTTGAAGCCTACTCGTACCCTGTTCCTGACATTTGATCGGTAAGATCTCCCTCAAAGGATTAGGCATGATATGAAGCAATAGAAGTAAGGCCATACATCCCCAACCCAATCAGATGCTTTAAGTGTAATCACTTTGGACACACAAGCGAACTGTGCAACAGATCAGCTAACTGCGTCAACTGTGGAGGCGTCGTTCACGCCGCTCCATGTTCATTGCCTCCCAGTTGTGTGAACTACAGTGACGAAAATTCAGCTAATTCCCAAGAATGCCGCCGTTTTATAGAGAAAAGGGCAACCAGGAAATCCGAATCAAAGAGGTGTCCTTCTCAGAAGCTCGGAAACTCCTGCGTATCCGACAGCCCCCCCCCCCCCCCCGTTCCAAAGTTCGGTACCTACAACTCAGTTGCAGCTAGGGTGGTACTGAAGCGGGTAAGATCTGAATTCCTCACAGAAGAAAACGTGTCTCTTGCCAGTTAACCAAAGGGAAAGAAGAGCCAGCGTTCATCCCCTCGAAGATCCTCTTCTGAGGATTCCTCTGGGATGGACACAGACCGGTGGCTTTCATCTTCACTGGTATCCATTAGCAATTAGTTCGAAGCTCTCGAACCGCAGTTTGCTACGGGGAGACGCACCTCCTTGGTAGAGGAGATGCAAGAAGATCCCACCTATGCTGGGAGAATCCCAGTGAACAAGAGGCAGGATAAAACTGAAAAGAGTGTAAGCCCAAAAGATAAAAAAGGGCTAAATTGAATCGACAACCGACTTCTACAAGGTAATGCACAGTTACCTTGGAATACTTATCCCATACACATATTAATAGTATGGCTCTCCTACATTGGAACATACGTAGTATTAGAACACAACGACCAGAACTTGAGCTTTTGCTCAAAGAGAACGAACCTTTGATTGTATGCTTGCAAGAGACCAAGCTGCCTCCTCAAGACGCTTTCCATCTAAGGCGATACACCCCAGTACGGTGTGATGTTACGCAAGAGGGTGCTCCGGCACATGGCGGCGCTATGATACTTATCAGAGATGACGTATAATGTACTCTGTACCATTACGCTCTGATATACAATCAGTTGCAGTAAGGATCCTACTGCCAGACATCAATTTCACCATTTGCAATTTATATTTGCCTCCATCCCATGACTTATCGCACATTGGTTTAGAAGATCTAGTTTCCCAGTTACCAACATCGTTTCTGTTGTTGGGAGATTTCAATGCACATCACCCACTTTGGGGCTCAAGTTGCGCTTGTGTGAGAGGCAAGCTCCTTGCTGATTTCCTGGACAGTTACAACATAGCTCTCTTCAACACTGGAGAGCCTACATTAATTTCTGACTCTTTCTATAGTTTCTCGCACCTTGATCTTGCAGTTTGTTCACCTCAGTTGGCAGTCTCGTTACAATAGAATGTCATCTCTGATTTACACTCTAGTGACCACTTCCCATGTTGTATTAGTCTCTTAACACAAGATACATGTTCAACATGTATGCCTAGATGGCGTCTGAGCCATGCCAATTGGAACCTTTACATCCAGTTGACTGTCTTTACGTACAACGAGCACGACTCAGTGAATGATTTGGCGCAGTATCTCACGGAGATGATTCTCTCTGCCACTGAACAATCAATTTCGCGGTCGACTTCACACCCCCATCGATTTCCTGTCCCCTGGTGGACGGAAGAATGTCGGAATGCCATTCGTGCTCGAAGGCGTTCTCTTAGGGTTTTCCAACGTCACCCTACGTTTGATAACCTAATCCAATGCAAGAAAATGCGCGCCAGGTCCAGACAAGTCATCATGGAGCAAATTTGTAGCTTCATTTAACCGACACACGCCTTCCTCGGTTGTTTGGGATAGGTTAAGGCGTATTGCAGGTCGATCGACCCATATATCAATTGCGGGACTAAAAACAGCCACAGGAGTTGTTGATTCATTCGAAGTGACCAATAATTAAAACTCAGGTGGAATCTCAAGGTTTCGCGTTTCGTTCAAGAAAAGTAGAAAATTACAATCGCCTTTTCACCATGGCGAAGCTAAAACATTCTCTTAAATCTTCGCGATTATCAGCACAAAGATCGGACGGTATTCTTGTATAACTGTTACAACCGTTACTCTCTCCTGAAGGTAAGGATTCGTGCTCGAGGTCTATAATCGTGTTTGGGTTGACACTATACTCCCAGAAAATAGGCGGGAGGCCACCGTTATTCCCATCTTGAAGGCTGGAAAGGACCGTCCAGCTATCGTCCTATTTCCCTCACCAGTTGCGTTTGCAAGGTGATGGAACGCATGGTCAATGGAGGATTGGTATGGTGGTTAGAAAGTCATAACCTACTTACTAACATCCAGTGTGGTTTTAGACGACAGCGTTCAACTGTAGACCATCTGGTGTCAATATCGACAGAGATAATGGACGGATTTATGGAGAGCTGTCAAACCATTGGCATATTTTTCGATCTCGAGAAGGCTTATGATACATGCTGGCGAGCAGGGATTCTACATTCCCTGTATACCTGAAACATACGTGGACGCCTACCGCTGTTCATTCAGGAGTTTATGAATTCCAGCTTTTTTGAGTAAGGGTCGGCTCGGATTTTATCTAATTATTTTGTTCAGGAGGAGGGAGTAGCTCAGGGTTCGGTACTAAGTGTCACAATCTTTGCTATAGCAATTAACTCCATCTGGAAATGTGTTCCACCTGTAGCTTCATCACGCCTATTCGTAGACGACTTCGCTGTCTATTGCGCTTCTCAGCGCACGGCGTTCTTACAACGGCGCCTGCAGCAACGTTTGGACAACCTTAGAGAATGGAGCTCCAAATACGGCTTCCGTTTCTCAACTGAGAAGTCAATCTGCGTTAATTTCTGGTGTCGTAGGAGACGATTACCACCTTCGCTCCGTTTCGGTCCAGATTTACTTCCCTTCGCAGAGGAGATGCGCTTCCTGGGTTTGATCTTGGACAGCAAACTTAGTTGGTCGTCGCATATTGCACAGCTAAGAGCGAGATGTGACCGTTCCCTAAATATCATGCGAGTACTGAATGGCAATTTGTGGGGAGCGGATCGGACAATTTGTTGCGAATCTACAGCGCACTGACTATGGGTGTATTATTTATTCGTCAGCAGGATCATCTGTGCTGAGAAGATTAGATGCGGTCCACAATAGGGGCATCCACATAGCAATAGGAGCTTTTCCAACAAGCCCAGTGGTGAGCCTTTACCCCGATTCCGCAGTACCTCCTCTGCAACATCGGCGTGAGATTCTCTTGGCAAATTATGGTTGTGCTCTTAGATGTATGCCTCAGCACCCAACTTTTTCTCCTTTTTCACCACCACGATAAGAGAACGATATAGGAATACAACCCTTAGTCCTAAGCCTGAGGGGTTTCGATTCCAAGATCTTCTAATGAAGCTTGGAGTGGAACTACCTTGGATGTTCGCCAAGGCCTCACTTGGCTATCTGGCACGCCCCAAGTAGATCTTCGGATGACCGTGGACCAGAAGTCCACGATACCTATTTCAAGTATCCGCACGTGTATTCTAGAATTTTTGTCAGGCTACACTGACCGTCGATATATTTACACCGATGGGTCAAAGAGCATCAGCGGTGTTGGAGGTGCTTATGTTTATGGAACCGAACCACATACATTCGGTTTTCCTAATAGCACTTCCATTTTTACTGCAGAGCTTTATGTAATTTACCGACACGTTTTGTATGTGCGCCGTCGTAAATTAGATGACTGCCTGATTTTGAGCGATACCCTTAGTGCACTTTGGAGCCTTCGAGATCTGTACAACCCCCACCCTATTGTACAACGTATCCAGGATGCCCTCCATTTTTACGCGCTTCGGGCGTTGACGTGGTGTGTGCATGGATTTCTGGCCACGTAGGTTTGCCGGGGAATGAAATGACAGATTCGGCAGCAGAGACGGCAACTACAGAACCCCGTATTACCATTCCACGTGTTACTTCTGAAGACTTTAGGCTTGAAGTGCGGAGAGCGGTGCTGTTGTCCTGGCACGAAGAGTGGTAAGCTCTCCGCGGTAATAAGCTTAGAGAAGTGAAAGAACTTCCGATACACTGGGTAATTTTTTGCCGCCCATCTCGCAGCGAGGAGGTTAGTTTGGCTCGGCTAAGAATACGGCACTGCAATTTTTCGCATGGTTACCTATTTAAAAGGGACTTGCCCCTCTATGTCCGTTGTGTAACAACCTTTTGTCAGTCCGCCATGTACTGCTGGAGTGTTCCTCTCTAGCGCGCCTTCGAGATTCTCTGCAGCTGCCTGTGAGCCTTGCAGAGGCCTTGGCGGATGACGGAGCGGCGGTTGATAGAGTTTTTAAGTTTTTAGCGGAGTGTAGCATCAATTTGAGGATTTGAAATTTTAGATATCTCTTTTAATATTTTTTGACATATTTATTCCCTTGTTTCATATCTGGCTATTGCCACTGCTTTTACGCTTTTGTGTATATTTTCTTTGTTAGTATTTTTTATGTTTTAGTCAAGTTTATATCTGGCTTTTGTCATAAATTTTTTAAGGACGCTGATGACTTCGAAGTTGAGCGCCCTTAAACCAAACCAACCAACCAACCAACTACTCCTGCCATCTTTAAGGCAGAAATTAAAAATTATTTTGTTGTTTAACGACACTGTCAATTACCAGGATCACATCAGCGTGGCCGGTGTGCCGGAATTTCGCCCCGCAGCAGTTCTTTTACATGCCAGTAAATCTATTGAACATGGAGTTGTCATTTTTAAGCGCACTTAAAAACCATCGACCTGGGCCGGGTTTGAACCCGCGACCTTGGGATCAGTAGGCCAGCGTCTAACCAACTGAGCCACCCAGACCGACTGTTCAGGCAGAGGCACGTCCTACTTTAGCTAGTGCTTGGGAGCTTGTAAGATAAAGACAATCAAACAAAGGACCCACCCGCAACCGAGTCAGAGTACGTAGACTCCTAGCCCTGGGTGCTTTTATCGCGACCCTTGGGTGGGAGGGATGAAGGGAGAGACCCGAAGGGTGACCAAATCTGAATGACGACATACGCAAGCATGGACAGGGTCCGTAACCTTTCCAGCTCTAGCACACCCTAAGCCTAAAAAAACTTCTTTTTAGTTCAGAAAGTCTCAAAACGGTATTCCCGATATAATCTCAATATCGAATTTTTGGGTGGAATGCAATACTTTCTCTACCTACTATATAAGTACGTGGTACAGAATGTAAATGATATTGTTTTTTGTTTCCAGAAGGTGGAGGAAGAAAAGGATGGGGAAGTGAAAGAAAAGGAGGGGGAAGTGAAAGAAGTGGAGGGGGAAGTGAAAGAAGAGGAGGGAAAAAGAATGGAATTGCAGGAGCAGCGCCAACACCATCAAGACCAATCTGGGCCCCTGGATTTCTTTTTTGGCGCCCCATACGTCACAGAAGGTGAAGTTCTAGAATTAAACTGAATGCAGCTATCCATTTTATGATAGCGATGTATGTTAACAACTTCTAGTTTATCTTATAGATACTATTATATGATCCAAACCTCCTGACGTTTAAGGCGTATCCACTAACACGGCACCAGTGAATATAGCAGCGGTGCGACGTTGCCTCATACAGCTGACCAGAGCCTCCCACCCTGCCACTGGGCAATGACTATTAGCAAACACAAGGCGACCTGCATTAGGGTGGTGAGATTCCAAGATTTTCACAACCAGCTCATGTACGCAGACACGAATCACAGTTCAACTATCCAATGATCTCAACAACAGAGGTTTTCATTAATATCTGGGCAGATATTGGTGGTGGTTGCTTTTTGGGCCCCTTGTTCTTCCAAATAGGCTTACTAGACAGAACTACACATATTTCTTGTGCAATAAATTTAACTGATTACTTCGAAGAAATGCCAATAGCATCCCAACAGCAGCTGTTCTTCATGTACGATGATGCTCCCGCCCATTTCAGGCTTTCGCTTGCAGGCATAATTTTCCTGGGCACTGGATTGATAGAGGTGGACTAATTGCTTCGCCAACAGGCTCTCCTGTTCTTTTAGCTTTGGGGACTTTTAAAATCTTTAGTTTATTCAACTGCTGTGCATGATGATGAAGTCTCTGTGCACGCATTGTTGCAGCCTGCTAGACATATGAAATGAAATGAAAAAAAGTTATTTGGGCATGTTTTTCAACATGCCCTGGCTGTTATAGGGACAGTCCGTCTTCAGCCGCGTTTTTTGAATTTTTATCTTATTACGTGGCGGGGAGATCTATCGTGTGAGCGTATATGTTGTGGTCTTGTGTGTGTATTTGTTGGTGTGTGTGTGTGTGTGTGTGTGTGTGTGTTCATCCCTAGGTGTGTGGTGGTGGCTTCTACCCTCGGAGAAATGGGTGATTTTGGTTTATTGTGGAGTTATATGTGTGTTTCTGCTGCAATAGCTCATACGGGTAGTTTTTTACTGTGTTGTGTGTTTTGTGTGTTAGGTTATGTGTGCGTCAGTGTGTTTGTGTTTATTGTGTGTTTGTGTTTTTTATGGTGATTGGTGTGCTGTCATTGTTCGTGTGTCTTTGTTGTGTTTTCATTTATGAAGATGGCCAGTTGGTTGCCAACTCTTGTTGTGTTTACTGCTTTTTTTAGTGTCTTCTGTGCTGTCTGTGTCAGGTTGTGTAAAAATCTTGCTCTGTGTGCGGGTGGTGTTATGTCGTATATGGGTGGTATTAGTGTGCTTATACGTGTGATCGTTTGTGATGTCTCGGATGTATTTGGTGATGTTTTGTTGTATGTTTGTGATCTGTTCCTGTAAGGACTTGATCTGTTGCTCGGAGTGCGTGATGACGTTTTGGAATGTGCGTATTGTCTCGTGTGTTGTCATGTCCTTCTTTGTTTCCGGGATCTTGGGGGAAATTCGTCTCGGGCCAGTCAGTCACGTGTTGTGGTTTTGGTGGTGTCGGGATGTTATGTGGGAAGATGTAGGTCTTGGCGGTATGCTCTGGTTGTGTCGGGGGCTGTCTGGGGTACATCGGGCATTTTACTTGCCCGGTGTAGTGCCCATTCTGTCGGCAGGTGGAGCAGTAGGGGGTGTTATGTTTGATGGGGTGGTTGCATCGTCTCGTGTCTGAGTTATGTCCGCAGTGAAAGCATGTGGGTTGTTGCGTGCAGTTGTCTTCGTGGTGATCATATTTTTGGCATTGTCTACATGGGACGTGTCTGTGTGTGTGTTTTCAAGGCTCCGCCCTGAAAATTTGATTTTCAATGACGGAGCCTTCTTTAAGTATTGTATTTATTGTCGTGATGCAGTTGCTAAATATGCGTACTAGTTGTGTCTGTCGATTCTGGCTTATGATTCTGGATACGCGAGTTATTTCTGGGTATGTGTCTCGTATGCTGTGTAGTATTTCGTCGACAGTAATGTCATAGGGAATGCCTTTTATCACTGCAGTCAGGGTTTTGCGTGGTCTTGGTTCTACATCAGGGTTGGGTGTGGGTCTGTTCTATGGTGGGGAGTTTGCATAGTATGCATACTTCCCAATGTTATGGATGGAGATGGCCTGTGAAAATGTTACTGCCTGGTGTTGGTTTTTGAAGGTCAGTGCGAATGTGTTTCGTTGTAGTCGTTGTGCTCTGTAAAGGGAGTCGGTGTTTTGTTGTGTCTTAGTCATTAGGCTTCTGATGAGCCACGTGTTTTGCTTGTCTGGGTTGCAGTTGATGATATACAGGGTAAAATATCCGTGAGGTGTGGGTGGTATGTAGGCTGTTGTTATTGTGCGTTGTGTGTGTGTGTGTGTGTGTGTGTGTGTGTGTGTGTGTGTGTGTGTGGTCAAGTAGTGTCCCTAATCGGTTTCCAAGTTGTGTGGTAGATTCTAAACTTGTGTCTGTGTCGTGGTCTGCAATGTCAGGTGCCTGAGAGGATGAGCTGCTGCTGCTGCTGGAGCTGACAGAGTGTGTGCGGTGTCGTCTTGTGTATTTGTGTTTGTGTGACTTGCTTGTTGTTGGTATAGGTGTAGGTGAGGGTGTCCGTGATATGTGTGTTTGGGTTGTCGGTGTAGGTGATTGTTGCGTATGTGTGTCGTGTATTTGTTCGTAGATCATTTCTGTTTCGCTAGCTGATGTAGAGGGGGCAGGTTGAGTAAGCGGCGGTGTGTTTTTGGTTTTAAATGGCCTATATAAGGGGAGGTACAACTTTAACTCGCGCGCTCCTGTGGAATGCAGATGGCATCCACAGGAAGCAACACGAACTTGAAAACTACCTACGGCGTAACAAGATTGAGGTCGCATTCATATGCGAAACAAAATTAAAACAGGAGCAAACTTTTAAGTTCCAGGGGTATCAAATCTTTCGAAACGACAGAATTAGCAGACAGGGGGGAGGGACTGCTATTTTGCTTAAAAATACCATTGCTCATGCTTCTGTTACGCTACCGTCAATGGCAGCGTTAGAGTGCACGGTTATTAAAACACGTGCTAATAGTCAAACGGTGATGCTGGTAGCACTTTATCGGCCCCCCAACTCCCCAGATTTCATACGTGACCTCGAACAGATCCTTGCTTTAGAGGAGCATGTTATAATTGCAGGAGATTTCAATGCTCGGCACCCCTGGTGGTTTTCACGCCGAGTAAACGCGGCCGGAAATCTCCTGGTTGAACTTATAACTGATAATGACGACATTGAGGTACATCTTCCCCCAGAACCCACGTTTTGGCACCGATCAGGGCACTTTGACCCTGAGATTTTGGACATCGTACTCACAAAAAATGCGACACTATTAAGTAACTTTACTGTGTCTCACAGCCTGGACTCCGACCATCTTCCTGTGCATTTCGACATACAGGGTGATATTTCAGCCGGTGCCTCTAGCCCTCGAAGGAGGGCTGAGACTGACTGGAATAAGTTCACCCTCGAAATGCACAGGATGGCGCAACCCAGACTGTCATACTATAGCGAGGCAGACATAGATGTCGCCATTGAAAACTGTACTGCCTCGCTACACACAGCCAGGAGAAATGCTATCACATACACCACAAGACCACCCGGTTTTTGCACGTACCCCGAGGTAGAGCAACTCATTGCGCGGAGACGACGCTTGACAAAACTGTGGCGGTACACCCGTCAGCCTGAATATAAAGTGCTAGCAAAATGGTTACACAACATCATTCGGCATCAAATTAAAATCAATAAAACTGAACAGTGGGAAAACAAAATGCTGAGTACCACCCATTCGGACTCTTCTTTGTGGAAATTACTCAAGGCTTTCAAAGTTTCCACGAGCAACTGAGGCGCTGCATACTCAAAGCGGCTTGCACTTCTCCGCAGAGGAGAAAGCCGATGTCTTCGCTGACTGTCTTGAAGACAGATTCAGCGAAAATCCAGTGACCAACCGCGAAATAGAACGGGAGGTCCAGACATGGGTACAAACCTGGGTGGCGCAGAAGCAAGAGCAACAGCTACCCCTAATAACACCGCAGGAAGTTTTCAAGCTCATTAGGAAATTGCCTAATGGGAAGGCTGCCGGCCCAGACAAAGTGACTAATGAGGAACTTAAGCATCTCCCGAGAAAAGCTCTGGTGCAACCAACAAAGATATTTAACGCCTGTTTGCAGCAAGGCTATTTCCCCTCTACTTGGAAACGAGCCAAGGTTATCATGCTCCCAAAGCAAGGGAAAAGCACCAGACAGCCGCAAAACTACCGCCCCATTAGTCTTTTGTCTACTAATTGGTAAATTGCTAGAAAACTGCATCCTTTCTCGACTACAAAAACAAATTTCGGCCACACAGGAACTCTCAAAATCGCAGTTTGGCTTTAGAAAAGGACATTCCACTGAATTACAGCTCCTCAGACTAACTGATGTCGTAACAGAGCAATTTAACAATGGGCTTCAACGTTGGCGCTATTTCTGGACGTAGAAGCCGCATTTGACCGGTGCTGGCACAATGGCCTCATTTACAAACTGCACCACAATTTCCCGGCTCTTCAAAATTATCTATACCTGCTGCACAATTTTCTAGAAAAACGGCAGTTCTACGTCCAAGTGGGCCGCTCCTCCTCTCGGGAGCGAGTGATGCGGGCTGGCATCCCACAAGGGGCAATAATGTCCCCGTTTCTGTATATATTATTTACTAATGTCTACCCAGTGGACGCCGGATGCAAGGTCGCCATGTATGCTGACGAACAGTGCAATATACAACCACCATAGAAATCCACGTTTCGGCCTTGCAGAAATGCAACGTTATGTGAAGAACTTCCTCTCATGGCAACATGACTGGAAAATCAAAATTAATCCCGACAAATGCCACCTGATCCATTTCTCTAAGCGGCATCACACTTTGGCAATGGATCTAACGGTCGGTGGTCACATATCGCACTGCCGTCAGCAGGTTAAATACTTAGGTGTCACCTTGGACCGCACAATGTGTTGGTCCACCCACATAAAAAATAGCGCCAATAAAGGCAGACAGCGGCTAAAGTTGTGCGCCCCCATCTTCCGTAGTAAACAGTTGCGACTGAAGTCAAAACTGATACTATATACGTCATTTATTCTCTCGGTGGTCCTGTATGCATGTGTGGCCTGGGCTAATGCCTCCAAAACTGCCCTCAAACAACTCCAAACCCTCCAAAACCTCTCCCTCAGAAAAATCCTCTCTGCTCCACTCCTCACCAATAACCACACTCTTCACCTCGAAACCCGGATCCCATTCATCCCGGAGGCAATAGAAAAACGAGCAATGGCGGCATGGACGTGCATTAGAAACCACGAGAATGACGTGATCGCCAACATCGGCAAAGGCGAGCCGAAGCACCGCAAACATAAGAGAATAAAAATATTCTAGAAGCGGCTAGGCTCGCCGACTAAGGCGCGTCCACGCAACCTCGTTCCTAGGACCCATACATGTTCTGGCAGAGGCCCTCAACTCGGAAAAATATTCAGGAGCTGCCACCGCGGGACAGTGTGAATAGTGTAAATAGTGCAGTGCGCGAGCTGGGACGCATATTTCTGATGTGCCCAGTGCAAATTAATGTGTGTGCGTATGTGTGTGTGTGTGCGTGTGCATGAGTGTGTGCGTGGGGGAATGCGTGAGTGTTCTGTAAATAGTGTAAATATGTACATATGTATATAAAACAAAGAAGGAACAGAACTCAAAAAAAAAAAAAGACAAAAATGAACTATTCTCGGTGACCTAATGATGGTCACCGTGTGGGTTTTGCATATAACACCAAACAATTGTAAAAATGTACAAAGCCATTTATATGTATATGTAAATTTAAGCCTGTAAGCCGGGCCCATTTTACCGACACCAGGCCAAAAAGTCTTAATAAACTAAACTTGAAACTTTATCCTATTCGATAGTCAGTGCAAAGGCGAGTAAAAGCCTATATTCAGGCTGGAGGAGGTCACTTTGAACATTTCATCTCATGCGTGAAGATCTAACTAGTGTCGTAATTATGTGCTTCCGAACCCATGAAATACACTGTTGTTCTCCCCTCTATATAAGAGAAAACGCTTCCTTAAGCTTTGCCGTCAGTAGGACGTGAGGTAGACAGAGATCAATTGCAGTGACGTCCTCCAGGAATCAACTTCAGTGGCAACAACAAAAATTCTTGAATAGCAAAGGACGCGGATAAAGGAATGTATATTCAGTAATATGATTGTGTCTCTTGTTATTTTCTTTCGTAGAATTTATAAGCAAACATTTTAAACAAACATTGCTCTGACAGTTGCTAGTTAACTTTGGCAACAACGCAGTTGCATTATATGGGATCTCGCAAAACGTCAGGAGGTTGAGACCCATTTTAAGCATGGTCTATAAACGTATTTTTCATTTCAGATAACGATTATAAAATGGACTTGGGAGAATTGTTTGGTAGCGGACTAGATGGTACAGGTAAATATAGTTTTGTACGAAATTCTTTTATGTCTTTTATGTACACTAACGAGCTTAAAAAGTGGCAGTTGTTTATGTTGATACTGATAAATTTAGCACCAACCTCTGCTAGCGTGACTTCCTATATTGTTTAGGCAGACAGGGTACTTGTGCATTACCTAAAATATGGCCAAACTGCCGAAGAGTAACATTACAAATAATTGTGCTTGTTGTCACTAGCGGAGTACTGTTTTGTGAACTCAGACGACCAGAAATCATTAGCTCAAGGTTTGGGTAATTATAACTCAGTAAGTTCAGAAATCACAGAATTCCATTAGGAAAAGAAAGAATACTTGGAATTTAGCAAGTCACAGAGTGATAAGTCAAATTTCACATGCTTAAGATTTTGCAAAGTATAATATAGGAAGTTTGATGTGTTAGTTATGAAGCAGGTGGTACTTACGTTGGTAAAAGGGCGTGCATTTCTAACGTTTGTATATTTTCTGACTTAGAATCCTACTATTCTCAAACCAGGAGAATCCAATGTCATTCTGGCAGGTTGTCACAGTAGCGTAATGGTTAGAGCACCCTCCTAGTAAGCGGAGGGTCTGTGGTTCAAATCCTAGCTGTGGCATTGAATTTTTAAGTTCTAGTTCTACCTCTCAAACCTGGTATATATGTCAGTGTATGTGTGTGTGCTCCATAAAGGCACCTCTTTTCACAAAACTTGGCACAAATAACCTTTGTTACAAGGTGAAAACTAATGTCCAGCTTAGAATTCAAAATTCCAATCTATTTCATGCAATTAATTATTTAATTCTACGCTCAACAATGCTATAATGTAGCGCTTATATGTCACTATAATCGGCCTCGTTATATCCACCTCTTCATAACGACTCTGCTAGTCCACCAATCATAACGATACTCCTAATTCACCAATGAAAAGTGCACCAGACCATAACCACACTCCTAATTTATCAATTAAAGGTGCACCAGATCATAACGACACACCTAATTCACCAATCAAAGGTATACCTGTTCATAACGGCGCTGCTAACCACCAATCAAAGGATCCGCATGTAACAATCAATACTTTGTCGTCTAAGCACATTGCCTCGCAGTTGAAAGAGAAACTATCGATTCCCTTATATGAAATAAACCTACTCCATTTAATAATTAGCGTCAATATTGCAAATAACACGCTACTAATTCAAATTGTCTTCGCGTTTTTTGAAAAATCTACTCTTTTAGGTTATAGCATATATACTCTCCGTATCATTGTGTCCAGACCAGGATAACAATAGGGAGTTGGAAGTCAAAGAGTTGCTTATCTCGCCAGGAAGGGAAGATGGAACGGGTGTTGGTTTCACGAGGAGATAGATGCGAGAAGTGCTGCGGGTTTAGCGAGGTTCCGCTGAATACCTCGTTAGCACGACATTTCACCCGACAAGTTGCCGGCATCGAAGTAAGGGATGTCCGGGTGACAGCCATGTCTAAGACCCCAGCTGCCACACACGAGGAGTTTGGCATTAGGTGATTAGGATAAGACGGGATTTTTTTGTTTCTTTTGTTTTGGGGGTATGTGGCCACAAAGGTAGCTTGTAGGTGGTTGACAGCAGTTGAAGTCCCGACGTTGGCATAGTCATCTGTTCTGTAATCCGGAAAAAGTGCCGGAGATGTTTTCAAGTTGTTGATATCCAGTCTCATCAAGTGGGGTTCCATTTCTGAAGCTGCAATATGTCTTGTTGTTGAGGTGGAGGTTACGAGATTAGTGACTCGTTCTTCTAGGCGTGAGAGCACGTCGGTTAGTTACCGTGAGATGTCTGCCTGCGTCTGTTTGTGATGTGCAAGTGTTTCAGTCATCGTGGAATCCAATTGATTTAATACTGCTGTGATGGCTTCAGAAAGAGAGGTAAGTTCATTCTGGGCTGCGATGGTGGCTTCCATGATGGTCTTGGAGTCACGTCTCTAGCGTGTTGAGACGATTTTCATGGATAGTAAGTGTTGAAGCAGTGCAATTAAGGGTGTTGTGGTAGCGGTTGTTGTGTCAGTGGTGTCCGGGTAACTACGTTGGTTGTGGCTGGAGTGAATATGTGCCAGTTCCGTGGCTATAATGGGCACTGCGCCTGCTCTGTGAAGTGGCCGAAGCCATTGCAGGAGGTGAGTACCGGCGGCGTCTGCGTAGGTCATGCGCTGTGCAGTGGTTGGTGAAGCTCAGTGCTTCTCAGTAGTGCCACCGAGGGTGCAGTGGGAGGCGTCGTCTCCGAAACCACAACAGCAGCGGCAGGGCACCTGGCGGTCAGCTTAGCTAGCCTCTGCGCGAAGGCGTCGCCCTGACAGGGCCAGTCACGTGCTCAAGGCCCCGAGTGTCGACGAATACCCAGTCTAATGAGGGCTGAAGGTCCACGACGAGTAATAATGCGAGTGGCCCTTAATGCTGAGGTCCACTCGTGTTGTGCGCTGGAGAAGACGAATCGTATCGGTAGGTCTCTGGGAACCCCATGGATTACAAGGCTGTGACTCGCAGGAGGCATAACAGATGGCGGGAGCAATTGAAGGTACAGCTATCGATTCTGGTGTGTACAAAGACCGCCAAAAAATCTCTCTGCCCTCCAATCTATGCCACTTTATCGTTGTACGAAGCAGAGGTGCAGAGAGATTCTTTTGGCGGTCTTTGTACAATCGAATTACCATGTCGGACACCAGTGATAACAATATGTAACATAGAATGTTAAAAACACTTATAAATGTTTTATACTTTACACATGATCGCAAATAGTTGTAGGAAACTTGAGTATAACAGCAATTAAGATGCTCATATGAATATTACGAAACTTAATTGCTGCCTTTACGCTCTCGTTGCATAATATACCCCATTATGCAATGCCTAAAAAAGCTCGCGTAGACCATCCATGTCTTTTTTGTAGCATATACAGGATGGAAAGGAAGTCACTACATTCCTTCTAACATGTGCTTCATAAAAGCATTAGAAACAAAAAAGTCGAATGGCATTTTGTTCTTTGGTCAGCCGATTTCGAAAGAATAAATGGTTTTTGATCCAAATTAGTTGCGTAATTTCACAAGAATATACGAAGATAACAGTTTGTTACTTGCAAGATGCGTAGAACAACTTCTTTCTGAGATACCTTCGGTAGTAATTATGAGACATCACAAAGGGTTTCGAAATAATTAATTACTTAAAAGACGTGAAGGAATACTACGTTCAGCTTCTTCAGACGTGTAACGTGTCGACAACGTTGCGTTGAGGTTGGTCAGGGAATTGACCTGGTTTGTGGATGTAAACACTTTCACTTTCGCCTATATTTTGGAAGCTAACGCTTGTGATTGGCTTACACATGCACAGTAAACACAGAAAGACAAGGCAGGGTGTATGTTTATGCTTTCAAGCCGCACCGTTAGGAAGTTTGTTTATGTATTGAGCTAGGGAAAGTCCAACCCACACAATCTGCAGTGTTGCCAGCTTGTTTTTGACAAAATATCTCCGTAGGAAATGGCCAGAGACAAAAACGTAAGATATAAAATGTGTTCCATATACCGAAATCTATCACTGGTTTAAATTAATGTAATGACTTCCCTTCCACCCAGTATTTATGTGGAATTCAAAATATGTTTAATGCATTCTATGATCAATATCAATATCAGAGAGGAGATTGACGAATATTAAATGAATTCGCTGGTTTTTTTTTTATTGTTTTTTTTTTTTTTTTTTTTTTTTTTTTTTCTAGACTTGGTAACACAATTATGTTGAGTGTTCGAGCTACTACGATAATCGTTGAAAGATACGCATATGTATCCTTGGCTAGCTTTTGTAAGCATTACATAAAATTATATAACTAACTTATGTAATAGTCGTCTCCTTAGCGCTGCTGTTTACCAAGCGGGAGACTCGGGTTCGATTCCTGGTAACAGCGTGAGGATTTTCTCCCACCGGGAGACCTAGTTTGGGATGCACTCAGCCTGGTTAGGTCCCTGAGGAGCTACTTAATTGAAAAGTAGCCGGGAGAGACCGGTACGCTAACCAAGTCCCACCTCCAGTACTGCACTGCACTCCTGACGCCTGTGCTGGGCAGAGGCGGGGGAAGCAGCGGTCGGGCGGTAGGCCTAGGCCCTGTTCAGGGCTGTTGTGCCTTGAGATTACTATTTACTAATGAAATGGAATAGAATCCTAAGCTAGCGATTAATTTTCATCTTGTATTCGAACATTACCTGTGCCTAGTTTGGTGCAAATAGATGCCTTTAAGAAACACTTGTGGATATGATGCAGTAAGCAGCATTGGTTGAAAACATTTGCCTGAAAGTTGCTTTTTACTTGTGGGTCCCTTATTTAGTTTTATGTGGCCATGTATTTGTAAATAAATAAAATCAAAACTGTAAATGTCGTTATGTGGTTCATAACTGTTAAATAATTCTGTATTATTTTGAATAAAAAATATGTACATTTCGTGATTTTACGCTTCCTGTTCTGCTTCAATTAAAATCTAGGGCATTAAAATGTGAATAATGCTTTCCATGAACTACACTTATTTGCACTTGTGTAATAATTTTGTTTTTCTTGTTTCAGAAAGGGACACCATTTCGAAAACGGAAGGCAAATTTGAAGCTAACGCCCATTGCAGCATTACTGAAAAGTTGGACCTATCTGGAGCATCACTGGACAGCAGTTCAATTTGTGATTTCCCCTTTCTTTCTGACTTAGGAAATGCTAGTCCAACGTATGATGATTCCACAGTTTCTCAGTGGTTAGAAAGTACGGACTTCCCTATGGACATTTTTGCTATCACAAATAATAATTGTGCTGATGGACAGACTAAAAATATTAATTTTATAATGAATCTATAACGCCCAATGGCTTTTTAGAAATAAATCCAAATACATTGAGACCATTTTATACATTTTTTTCCTGCGCCAAGCTTAAAAACTGCCGCTTTAAAATGTTTGGAGTTGCCAAAGCTTTACTTTTTTGTAATTTTTAAAAATCTGTTTTGACCTGTGGTCTCCCGGAGAAAACCCGCGAGACATCGCTTCCTCCACTAAGAATACCACATGCAGAACCTTTGGCCATAGGCGAACGGCCTAACCGCTCGGCCACGGCGGGGCCTTTTATGTCTATTCTCGTTTAATTCAGAGAAGTGTAAACAAAACCACGTGACAATGCAGAACTTTTTTTAATTGACGCCCAACATGTCATATCGGACGGCGAAAGAATGAAACAGGTGAAATGATGCTCAAATGAGCCCGAGGTCCATAGAGATTACTAAAGCTATCCGACATTCGTCTTCTCAGGATAAGGGAAAACCTCGGAAAAAAACCTTACACGAATAACTTACCCTAAGCGAGATGCAAACTCGCGACCTCTTGAACGTGAGGCAGACACGCTAACCATTACGCTACCGAGGCGGGCAAGGTGGCATTTCATTGGCTCGTAGACGAACTACAACTTTTTCCGTTTAGAATGTCGTCTCTTCCTCAGATAAAACAATTCGGTTCTGATTATATTTTGTTATTATTCTTGTGCAGATAATTTTAACAAATCTGATGTTTTACACTCATATGACTTCCTCTACTCTTGTACTAACTGTTCCTACAAAACACTTATTCCTCCATCTTCTTCATGTTAGTCGAGATGATCATTTGCAGAAATTATTGCTAATTCTTTTAGGTCCAAGGGCAATATAAGAGAAAATCCAGTAGTTGGATAGCTATCCTACTTTAAATTCGGCGAGAGCCAACCTGGCACTTGGCAGCTAGCTGATTCACTCACCTGCGAACGAGGCTAGCCTATCTCGTTCAATCGCGTTGCAAACCATTGCACAACAATTAGTCGATTGGACGGGATAACGCTAGCCTCGTTCGCAGGTGGGTGAATTAGTTAGCTGTTATGTGCCAGGTTAATTCTCGCCGACTGTAGGGTGTTCATAAAGACAGCCTGCTAATAGATCTGTAGAAAAAGACAATTATAACTATGAATGATAAAGAGTAAAACATCGTATAATGTAAGAATATTCGATAGAAAAATTAAAACATTATTTTCTTGTTTAACGACGCTGTCAATTGCCAGGATCACATCAGCGTCGCCGGTGTGCCGGAATTTTGTCCCGTAGGAGTTCTTTTACATCCCAGTAAATCTACTGACAAAGAGCTGTCGTTTTTAAGCACACTTAAAAACCATCGGCCTGGGCCGGATTTGAACCCGCGACCTTGGGATCAGTAAGCCAGCGTCTAACCAACTGAGCCACCCAGACCAACATTATATATATATTCGATAGAGTGTAATAATGCACATAATTATTATAACATTTGGAAATATGACAGTTAACCATTTTAAAATTATTTATTTATGAGACTTATCTCTTACGGTTTAGCAGTAATGCAAAAGTCGTCCACAATGAAGAGGTTTCCTGAGGGTATTTGCGGAAAATTCAAGATATACATTTCATTTCTTAAGAAATTCAAGTTTGGTATTTAACCGACTTTTCGATTCAATTATAACTAACCTCACGCTGATCCCCATCACCTCGGATTAACGAGACTCTGCTGTATTGGTTTAATCTTCTCTCCGTGAAGAATTTAAGGGTATCGAAAGAAAATTGTGTCATAGCAACGCATATTCGGCTGTTAGGGGTAGCTATAACTGTAGATATTTTGATAATTCGTACCTTAATATGGATCATCTTTCGGTGTGTTAGTTGCTTTTTCTCTTCGTCTGACAGTTTTTCCACAAACCTATCACAAAGTTTACTACCTGACTTTCTTGAATGGTCTAAACTGCTCTGCGAAATGAACAATGCAACCCGTTTTGCTTACCACTTCAATCCGCAGCATACTGCCCTAGGTATACGAGGTTATTGGCCTTGCAGAAAGCATTATACGCAGTTCCGGTACACCATTCGTTATCAGAAGAGCGGTTCACTCTGCCTTAAGTGCCACGCCTATTGATATAACATATAATCATATAGTATTATAAAATAGACTGTCTTCAATTACCAGTAAAATACTTGCAATTATACTGCCTGTATCACGAAGCTTTGGCAATTCTGAACGTCTTGTTAGCGGATAAAGGTTAATAAGAAACACATACAAGAAGCTTCTTTTTGGTCAGCTTCTAACAGTGGTTGCTTTAGTGATTAGAAACAGCCTGTGAAATGAGTGCTTAAAGCAGTATATCTGTGACAAACCAACGATCTACAATTTTCTTCCGATTTCTTTGATTTTTTTTTTTTTTTTTTTTTTTTGTACCATATATTGAGAACATAAAATATACAGGATGGAAGGCACTGCTTCGACCAGAATAATCAGGCTGATAGATGCAGATGTAAGAAATATAAAATGCTAAGTTTCATTTCGGTAGGTTTAACCGTTTTGTAAAAATTCAATTTTTTCGCCAATGTAAATGGCAACGCTGTGCTCTCCATGCACCACATGTCGGCCACCTGTGTTGTACCCGACCGGCGTGTGGCTTCCAGGCCTGCACTGCCTCAGTTATAAACAAAACATCTGACTGGCATGTGTCTCGCCGCCTCAGTTGTATACAAAACTTTGACTGGCGTGTGCGTGTGTAAACAAAACACTCGCCCAATATGTCTACCGTACTGCTTGAGCGGGCCACTATCTTGAGAGATCGACACAAATCGAAATATTATTCCGGAAAGGTGCGAATGTAATTGAAATTATACATTCGTTCAACTAATAATGAAGATTATCACTTCCATAATTAAGAAAACTAAAATGAACAATCTAACTCACGTATTTTAGGGTTAAAACAATGCTGACATAAAGGAATACAGATGTTTCTAATAGTGGATATTTATTATTATTATTATTATTATTATTATTATTATTATTATTATTATTATTATTATTATTATTATTATTATTATTATTATTATTATTATTATTATTATTATTATTATTATTATTATTATTATTATTATTATTAATTATTACTATTACAGTAAACTCAGTTTAACGGACCTCTGTTCAACGGACTTCGGATTTAACGGACTAAATCTGGTGTTGGTTATAAAATAAATTTAAATGAAATTTGGAAGATCGGCGATGGTGCCCGCCTCGGTAGCGTGATGGTTAGCGTGTCTGCCTCACGTTCAAGAGGTTTTTTTTCCGAGGTTTTCCCTACCCTGAGAAGCTCCACGGACCTCGGGCTCATTTGAGCATCATTTCACCCATTTCATTTCATTCATTCGTCCGATATGACACAATGTTGGAGGACGTTAATTTAAAAAAAGAAAAAAAATCGGCGATGGTTAAATTGTGGCATTCCGCTGTTTGTCTTATCGAGAAGGCTAGTTCACGCATCTTCGGCTACATTCGTGAAAGTTCGTGTACTTGTCACGCGCTCAAGAGCTTACATGACTTAACTTCAGTCTGTTGGGCATTCTGTGGGCATTCTCAGGTTTCCACATTCTGAGTCATGAAGAGATCGCTGAAAGTGTTCTACAAGAGGATGAAGGTGAAGATGGCGACAGTGATGGTGAATCTTTGAAAAGTTGGTGTACCTAAATTATCTGTAATAAGAGACCACATGGATGATGTGATTTTTTTACATGGAAAGATCTTCAAACAAGTGCTATACCGCTCGCTAAAGTTAAAGGCATGTGAACGCTGGCCAATGCTCAAGCAGAGCGCTGTTGCCAAGCGTAGTGCGTGTACCGGTAGAGGTTCTGTACATACGAGTGTGTGAGATGCGTGTACCATATTCGGCAGCGCTGGTAGGAGGGGCAAGCTTAAGATTCACTGGAGTTTGCAGTACGGCCCGCCTCCATATGCCTTTAACTTTTGCGAAGATTATAGCCTATTATGAACATTTCAGACAGTTTCGTTCCTTAATCATAAAGAAGCAATATTCAAGTGGGAAACAAATGGGTATTGACACTTTTTTTTCAAACCCACAACTTTATAGAGAACGACTTCTAACCAAGAGTAAATGATGTAAAATAAATGGTATGTACCAAGAAACAGTTTCAATTGGTTTTGCTTCATTTTCATTCATTTTGCGATTTATTATTATTATTATTATTATTATTATTATTATTATTATTATTATTATTATTATTATTATTATTATTATTATTATTATTATTATTATTATTATTATTATTATTATTAGTTAAAACCCTTACAGTGGTTATTAAGTTATAAATGCTAAATTTTTTTAATAGTTATTCCTTTCTTTAAAATATCTAAAAATTTCGATAACAATCTTTAGAAGATACTCAGCTCACAAGTTTTATATTTAACCGATTTTTGTTTCTTGGTTATGCTGAACACAGACACACATACCAACCTTTTTCCACATATGCCTTTATTGGATTCAAAGGACTATGTGAATTTACAATGAAATTTCGATATCGAATTTTTGGATGGAATACAATGCTTCCTTTACTTACTGTAAGCACGTAGTAGAGAAAGTACAAAAGGAACACAAGTATTTGAAAATTAGAACCAATAATAAGGAATATCTCGAAAATGCTCCACAAAAATATTTTATTTGTATTGGAAAGGGTAGAATGAAACTGAAAAATTCAATGCCATGACCGAGATTTGGACCACGGATTTACCGGTTATCATCGGGCTGCTCTAACCACTAAGCTACCATGGTCAACATGCCGACACGATGTTGTAAGTCGCCATTAATTTGGTATCTCATATAAATTGAGAGCTCTGTGTGTGGTTTACCGGGGAAAATGCGGGTGAGATGGAGAATTTAATGTCGTGTTGGCATATTGGCCATGGTAGCCTAGTGGTTAGAGCAGCCGGATGGTAATCCGTACTCCGTGGTTCAAATCCCGGCTCTGACAATGAATTTTTCAGTCTCACTCTGCTCTTTCCAATCCTATTGTGTGGAAGAATGATTAATTGCACTTTATTTGTGTGTTTTAACGAGATCTACATCTTCTGTGCACTGAGATTTTGTTTACACTTTACAATTTACCAGTTATACAAAAGAGTGAAGAAGACTTCACAGGCTATTCCCAGAAAATTCAGATACTTTACTTTGTTATCTTAAACGTAAGAGTTTCTAGTAAACCACAGAACAGCGAAAAAGTTTCCATATAAAAGGTAGTTTGCAGGAAGGAGTGTTTTTGAAAATTCTGCGTCTCGTCTTCTTGATAGCTGCTAGAGTGTGGTGTTTTATCGGATTTTCCTTTGTTAGTCATACTGTTCAATACACAGGATCTTTTCCTAAATATACTTCTTGGATTCAGGAAACCTCAAAATAAGCACTTCTAGGAAATTTCGGTGGAATGCAGTACTTGTTTGCTATAGATAAGATGAAAAGAATGTGATGTGCTGCACTAACGAGAATTTCTCTACTCTTTTACAAACTGTATGTTATCGAGTTAAAAATTGTAAAAATTATCTTATTGCTTATTTTCTTGTAGGTGCAAGGGGAATATCAGAATTTAGTAGGCTTTGAGCGACTGTCAAATCTTTTAAAGCTGGTCACTATCTGATGGCTTTGAAATTCCATTCTCTTTGCACGGCCAAGGCATAAAGAATAAATAACAGGCTGGCCCTGTAATGCCTGCTATGCGAGGGGTCTCGGGTTCGCCCGGCTTAGCAGTGGGCATTTTTCTCTAGTCAGGAGTGTGAATATTTGTACATGTGTGTTTAATGTAGAAAGACACAAAAATCACTGTAAAACGAGTTAAAATCATCGCCAATAGGCAATATATTGCAGAGGAGAGACCGCTGAGAAAACCATTAGAGTTAGAGGAGGGGTACAAATGGAACAATTAAACAAATGAATAACGCATTCCTATTTGAGAAAAGTAAAAGTATTGGAAAAGTCAGAAAAGAAGGAATACCTCTGAAACGATTCACTCAAAAAATAAATAAATAAATAAATAAATAAATAAATACATTGTATGTGTTAACGAGATTTACATTTTCTGTGCAGTAAGATTTTATCTATTCCTTACGGTTTACAAGTTGTGCAAAGGTCCTCCAGGATAAAGATCAATTCCGAGAACATGTCCGGAAAATTCAAGATATATATTTAGTTTGTCACAAAAATATCTTAAACATATGTATTTTAATAAAAACGGTGTGAGTCAAGTTTTATAAAATCAGTTTTCGAAAAATATTTCATATAAAGCGTAGTCTGGGTAGCAGCAATTTTCTTCAATATCCTTGTGCCTCATTCTTTGAAGATGCTTAGCTTAAATATCAAGTTTGGTATTTAACAGGTTATTCGTGTTTGAGTTATTCAGACGGATACTATGGACCTTTTCGTAAAAATGTTTTTATCCATGGGACCTCAAAACTTGTATTTCCACTGAAATCTCTGTGCAATACGCTGTCCTACTTGCTATGTCGTGTTAAACGGAGTAGAAAAAAGACAGTGAAGAACCCGGTAAATATCCACTGTTTCCCCAAGTCTGTATCAGGAGGTTTGCAGGGCATAAGGTGGTCACCATAGTTCGTAAGGACATATGCCACTGTTGCACGTAAGGTCAGCCTCTTTATTAGCCGCATCACAGAGAGGTGCTCGAACTATAAAGAAACTGCATACGGCTACACCAGGTTGTTACGGCGGCCTCTGGCCTGATCTATCCAAAGTGAATCACTGCGAGTCGAAAAAGGGCCTTTGCAATCAGGTCGGCATATTGAAATGCAAATTCAGTAGATGCAGGCAATATTACCAGTTTATGGCAATCACAGGAGCTACGCAACAAGGAGATTTTGATTGCTGGTTTACCGGCCTTGGGTTCGAACTCCGGACATTTGATGGATGCATTGTGTATTATTACATTACCGCCTCATCCCAAGCGTATTGCGTGTGGGGTTCATTACTCACACCCTCCAACAAAGGCGGATGTGACGATGGTCAAATGACCCCCCTGAGGCCGCGGTTCAATTCCCGTCTCCATACATTCAAAGCGCTCTGGGAGATGGTCTCATTCTGCCAATTTACTAGCCCAAGGGAATATAACATGATCTGCGCTGAGGATCTTTCCAATCATTTCGTCTTACTGACCTGACATCTGAATTTGCTGTACTTTTTACAGTATTAAAATCAATGAAATTACTTAAAAAATATGATGTGTTGCACTCACATGATTTTCTCTACTCTTGCACTAACTATTCTTACAAACTCTTATTCCTCTATCTTCTTCATGTTAGTAGAGATACATTTGCAGAATTTACCTTCTAATTTTCTTGTAGGTACAAGGGGAATGTGGCTTTGAGCGATAGTCTATTCCTTTAAACTATATCAAGGCTTTTAAATTCCGTTCTCTTTGCACAACCAAAACATAAAAAGTGAATGAAATCCTTCCATTTGAGAGAAGTAGATGTAAGTATTACAAAACTAGCACAAATAACAAAGAATACCTCAGAAATGGTTCACTCCAAAAAAATGTATTTGGACACGAGGTCTACGTTTTTGTATAGTGAGATTTGGTATATCTCTCATCAAGAGTAAATAGGACTGCATGGGATATGGCCAGAAAATTAAAAATATACATTTCATAATATATTCATAATATCTCAAACATATGGCATTTTAAACAAAATAATTTTCGAAAAATCTTTCATGTAAAAGGTAGTTTAGGCTGGAGGAAATTTCTTCAAAATGTTCGTGTAACATCCTTGAAAGATATTAAATTAAATACCAACTTTGATTTTTAACCGACTTTTTGAGTTATGCTGTTCACAGACACACATGGGATTTTTTCTAAAACTGCTTTTTTTTTTGGATTCAGAGAGCCTCAAATCCGGTGAAATCTCGACATCAAAATTTTGGATCGAATACAATACTTCTACTTACTATACGTAGTAGAGAAAGTGATGCATGAACATGGCTTTTTGTTCCCGCTGTTCTGTGGCTCTTACAAAAGCCTATTCTAACCAGCTTCATGTTAATGGAGATAAGCGTTGCAGAAATAGCCTTATGCATATTTTCTTGTGGGTAGAATTGAAATTGAGGAATTCACTAGGCTTAAGTGATGGTTAAATCTTCTAAGAGCTGCTCACTATGTGATGGTTTTAAGATTATATTCTCTTTGCATGTCAGTTCAAAAACAAGTGCCGACTTAGTGCATGAAGAAAATAAAATACTTGTCAATTTAAATCAATGAGAAAGCATATCTCGGAAATTGCTAGCGCCATAACAAAATTTATTTGACATAAATCGTGTGCTTTAACGAGATCTGCATTTTTTTTTTTTAGGTGGTAAGGTTTTGCTCTATCCCTTACATTTACCAGTTATACCAAAGGCATTCAGAATGAGAAGTTTAGAGGCTATTGTCAGAAAGTTTAAGATGTAAGTACATTTAACTTGTAATGAAAGTGTCTTAAACATGTGGTATTTTAATCAAAATATTTAGAACCACATTTGAGAAATTCAACATTTTCAAAACATTTTTCATGTACAGAGCAGTTTAGGTTTACAACATTTTCTAATCGTGCTGTATGCCTAGAAAATGCTACACAAAATGATTAACCTTCGTCTTAAATAGGCTTTCAGTTTTTGCATGTGTACACACACACACACACACACACACACGCACGCACACACGCACCCACGCACGTACGCGCGCGCGCGCGCACACACACACACACACACAGGGTTCAGCGGGTCTCAAGACACATGTTTAGATGAAATCTCAATATCGAATAATTAGGCGAAATATAACACTTTCCCTACTTATTAAACGTAGTAGAGAAAGTGAGAGAGTAAAATATATTCACCAACTAAACTTAGAACATGAAAAGACCAAAACGGAAGGTAAATATGATCGTGTAGCTACAAAAATATCAAAAGTAAATGCAGTGAAATCACGTATTCCATTGTTTATTCCTTACAGCTGAAGACATCTTGCTAATTCCGGAACGCTAATTCGAATTCATAAGCCTGGAAGACTGTAAAGACATTTCCCTGCTTCTTGGCAAACTAGGAGTTTCGTTTTAGAGCAAAAGCGAAACAAATCGGTCCAAGCAACCTTCGTCTAACACACACTCATGTTGTGATTCCATAAAGTTTACAATATATCGTTTTCTAAGCTTTAAAAGTTTATAAATAATAATTATTGCTTGTTAGATAAGGATAACACTTATATTTAGTATTTTTTCTAGCAGTTTTGAATCAAAACAACCTTTTTTTAATTTGAAAATATTCTTATTTTGCTCCTTAAATGAACAGCCTATTGTATATATTAGTTCATGCATTTAAACACGGTTTAGAAGTTTAGTCTTTTAAGAACCTTTCCCAATTCTGAGCTATAAATTTGTCGAAAGAAAATTGGGAGAACACGAAAAAAGAATAGCAAATTTTAATGCAGGTATGGCGCACTTGCAACTTATATAAATATGAACACGCAACAAAGATCGTTTCTGAAATGGGTAATGATGCGAAAATGTTATCTTAAACAAACTTTGTACTTTATTGGGCTCCTCTGAAATAAGGTTTGTTCATCCTTCATGGTTTCCAAATTGTATTAAAGGGCTTTGTTTTTAATGGTTCCCCAAGAAACAAATATAGAAGGGTGTTTAATCGGGGGAAGGAGGGGATATTATAAGAGAAAGTTTACAAACAAATACAGAGGATGAGCTTAAGAGAAACATTCTTCAAGAAATTGCTATCATTCTTAGGGAAATGGAAAGTGTAATGGGCAATTTCTCATGCAGAGTCAGAATTGCTTGAACAACGAAGGGAGACAGTTCCAAGAATTCCTTGCTTGATGTACTCGTACATGTGTAATGACCTTTTGTTTTTAAATGTTTGTGTTATTTGTGTTAGAAATAACTTATAAAAAGTGAAGGTGAACTTTAAATGATGACACGCAAACTAAACTTAATATCAAAAACATATACATGGAAATTTCAAACGAGAAAACTAAAGCTATGGCATTTAAAGGTACCCATTCGGTCCGGTCTAAAGTAATTGTAGAAAATAAAAGCATAGAATAAGTGTCAAATTTTAAATGTGAAATAACATAGGGGTCTGAATTGAACATTAATACAAACTAAATAAATTCACATAATAGGAACTATAAAGAGAACTCTAAAAAATAAAACTAGAAAAGAGTCAGTAATAAAACTGTATACAGCTATGGCCATACCTGCTATAACATATGGATCTGAAACATGGACATTGACTGCAGAAAACAAAAGAATAATACAGACACATAGCACTGGATATACGAAGTCAAACAATGAGATAAGACAAAAGTTAAAAATAGAAGAATCGAACAAAACAATAACAGAATATAGAATCAATTGGAAACAACGTTTGGAAAGAATGCCAGCAAACAGATACCCGGTGCAGCACATAATTATAGACCCCAAGGATATAGAAACACAGGACGTCAGAAGAAAAGATGGATTCAACAAGATTTTGGAGAAATTACTTAGGCTACAAATCACACTGTGTTTACTGCAGACTTCCTATCAACTGCCTCGCCGGCCGGTTGCACGCCACGAAGCCGGTCCCGCCAAGGATTGCTCACCCCGTACTTTTCGAATATAAGTATATTCTCTATCGTACCATGAGTGGCATTTATTAAAAACCAAAGAAGCATATCCTGTTTGACATTCCTCTTAAATTTTCCATCTTAAGTTTTACCTCACAGTGGCAACTTTTTGTTTTCTTAATACCAGGCGATATTATAGATGACAATATCTGGCGTTTATTTCAAAATCAATTTAGTTATTTAATCATTATAATATATTATGGAGTATCTATTTGTTAAGATTGACCAGCCATTTTGATGCCTCAACCAGCAGTTACTTGGGAACTATGCAGGTAATTAACACAATTATTGTTGATCGGGTGTGCAATTTACAGGGGAACAACCTGTGAAAACTTGAAATTCTGTTTCTGAACGAATAAGCTTCAACTTTTTACCACTTAAACTAACATTATATACCCATAACTAATTCCAAAAGTTTGAAATCAATGCATGAAGTGCTTTTTGAGAAAAACTATTTTCTTTTTTTAACTGACATATATATATATATATATATATATATATATATATATATATATATATTTATATTTAACTTTATCAAAGCTGAAAAAAGTTGATTGATTATGAAGTTAAAGGTCTAATGGGCAAATGTAAAACAGATTGGTGGAAAATAGAACCGTAAGGAGCATTTTAAACATTTCCATGCAATACATTAAGAGAAAATGAACTTAAAAGTGATTTAAAAGACTATCAGCACAATTTTTAAATGGTCACGTGACAGGCGTTTAGAGTGCAACCAGTTGGAAATAAGCGTACTAATCTACAAGAACCATGTTTTTATGTGAGCAAAAAATTAAAAAAATCACTTTCGTGAATTTTCACATATTGATCCTCTTATTGATCATATGTATTTCATCTCATAGTTTTAAATCTTTCCTCGATTCTGCCATAAAACAATTGCCGCCGTTACACTAACGAGAAGATAGCAATGTTACTTATTTCGTTCTTTTCTTAATGCAATTTGCTGTGAACAACGTTGGTTTCTAACTAGTAGTTTCAGTAAAGTTCAACACCGCGGGGAGGGAAATGGAATTAATTCACTAGTTACAAGGTGGTTAGTCACTAACCATAAATTATAAACAATTTCGAAGTTTCCTCAAACAAAAAAATGCTACTGCAAGTGTGAAATGGTGCGTTATTTGATTTGGTGAGTTGTGATCAAAGGGGTTGCAGAAACTACCCTCCTCCCTTTTAAAACACGCCGCATTTACAGTGACTAACAGCCCGCAAGTGGAGTGAAAAAGGGGTTGTTTGGGGTGGAGCGAGGGTTGAAATTTTTTAAAAAGCTACCTTTCGTATGTAAATCGGTATGCCACTTCCCTTTGCAGAGTGTTATCGCGTTATTTATGTGGTAACAACATCTGCAAGGCCCACTGTTCACAGTGCATACAAATGTCTGCAGATGAGGTTAGAACCCCCATCCAATCACAATACGCTCCGACTTCCGGACGGACCACTTGCTATTCTTTTCGATAAAACGACAATTTTTGAAAAGGATAAACAAAGAGAACGCATTAAGCGCCACGTGTGGGTTCATCCCTAAATGACCAAGGTATTACGTACCCTGACATGCATAACAAGTGGCCCATTCCCATAGATCGCAGCAGTGGTTTCCATCTTCAGGTAACCAACCTTTGGCTCCACCCAGCCATGACAGTTCTCTGTGCGACTACACTGAAAACAATAATTTTAGACACAGAATCAGCGAACTATGTTATTGTGACAAAATAACAATGTGAGAAATGAGTAAGCCTAGTAACTATCTGCTTTTCTTGTCACTTTATTCCTCTTCTAAAACTGAAGCATAAAAGCACAAGTTTGTTTTTTATCGTTAGCACAATCTGCAGTACCTCGAGACCTTCACAGTCACACTCACTAAAACAGCTTTACACAAAAAACTCCGACGCGACCACTCATGTCTACAACTGTCTCTGACGATACACACATTTTCTCAACGATGACTGTACACACACGCACACACACATGCACACACACAGAGCTGTCTCATCTCGTTCAACATTCATGATTCCATCACAAAAACATCTCACCGCTCTCGCTTACATAGACGAGAATAACGTAACACGGATTTTTCTGGAACCTCTCGTGAATAAAGCGGCAGATGAAAGTTTCGCGAACAGTCTGAGAAAGCTTTGTTGGACTGACATCACAATTATATGTGGGGATGTAACGGACCGTAATTTTTCTTGCTGAGAAAATAGACTACCGTAAACTAGGACAACTTTGTGACACTTTTTAGTGCTTTTTGTTGATAAATATTTCTCAATATAAATTTTAAGAACTTCAGTAGTAATTCTGGGTTCAGCTTTTTATGGAAGTGTAAATATCATAACATCAATGATCACATACAGAAACAAATAATAACATTTTGATAAATTTGGTGGCACAAAGTTACACCCCTTTGTAGGACAGCTTTGTGCCAGCGCAAACTCTCCTATTACTCTTGCAAGTATTATCATCTGTGAAAATGTTGCACATGTAAATGATTACTTTAGGTCATTTAAGAATAAAGGTATAAGAAAATCTGAACATAGTAATGCAATATCACTAAATATGTTTGTTGGTGGGCCATTTAACCACTGCACATACCAAACATTTTAAAGGAACAATGTACCAAAGATTGCTAAAGGTTGAAGTAAACCACTAAAAATTCAGTTTATCATTTTTTATTTTTAAATTGGGTTATTTCAGGAGTATCAAACATTCCTCGTTTTCCTCCTCTTCCTTGGAACATTTATTTTGCTCATGATTTCCTTATTTTCGTGCCAAACCTCATGTTTGTTAGCAAGCCAACTCCAAGGTTAACTTACTGGTTCCACTATATTGATCAATGCTCCTTTCTCATTATTTTTGTTATGATTCCTGGATAATATGGTCCCTCGTTATTTACAATAACAAAGCTTCCACTTCGCCAATCTGCTTTCCATAAGGAAGTTTCATTCGATTTATTGTAATTTCATTAATATTATTTCGTCAGTGAGGTGATCCAAGCTTCCAGGCATGTTACACCAGAGCATTTAGATTTAAAATAATGAAATTAAATCTCCTAGTGACTGTAAGTCCTATATAAGGAGAGATTAATCTGGACAAGAAGAAATTAAATATAAATAAATGCGTTCTAATAATACAGTGCAGCTTTGATACACCGCCATTTTGTGTCACAATGTTGCACTGCATTTGTTCGCGTTTTACTTATTTTCAAGAAAAAACACAACCAAACAGACAAACTTTAGAATTAACATTCACACAATTATTGCAAAGCATAATAAATTTGGATAAACCAACCTTAATGTCCAATGCACTAGTGGGTTGCTTGTAACAACACAAAGTTTCGACAAGTTTCTGAAATTTGCTTCCACAAGCTGTAAACATAATGACTATGCTGGGCAGCTGGATGAAAGCTCAAACTTTACTGACAGAGAGTAGTACTATCCAGTAACACATTGTTGACTTTGTCGCTCTCTGGTGGACTGTACATATATTGCCCGGTAAAACAACAATGGTCATGCGGTGTCGGTGTCTCAAAGTTCTACGAACTGTCACAAGTTTACGGTATTGTTGAATGTGGGTGTCAAAGACACACAAGAAATTTCTGAAACGTGTGACGTTTACATGTCGCAACAATAGGTTAAACTTGAGGCAAACGTTTAGTAACACTGTTGGGTAGTATGTATAATTGCATCTTTCATTATGGGTAGTTACAACAAATTAACACAGACTGTTCTATCCGTCAGATTTCAAGTCGTAGCAATAAATGGTCACGTTTCACGTTCTCTGTGCAGAAAAAGTGCAAGAACCCATTCCCACCTTCTTTCTAAGCAACCAACTCCTGACTGTGACTAATACAACACTCCATTAAGCATCAGCTACATATATTTTCACTAAATGTACAAAAGACACCACTGGAAGAAGACGATACAACTTTTCTACAGATGTTTCTTAAGTTCTTAACAATCCCCGCTTGCAGCTCAAAGTTATGTACTCTTCTTAACGTCCAGTCAACTCTACAGAAGTATAAGATTCTTCACAAGTACTGGGCTGCATCAGCTCATCCCATTCAACCGACGATTTTACACTTTCTTTTGTGTTTAATTTGTGATTTATTTTATAAGGCATTGTAAACTCTTAACATGCACCTCAATTATTCTGTTTTATTGTTACGTAACTGTTAACTCGTAACTGGCACACCTAGATACTAGGAGCCTGATGGAAATTTGTTTTTATCAATGACACAATTTCTGTGAAAGCACTAGCGAGCCCCTTCTGGTGTTTTCCAAGCTTTCTGTTGAGTACCAGACCACAGAATTTTGCAAGTGTGTCTAGTTTGTTTTGTTTCTATAAAGACTATCGGATCCCAAGGACCCTCGTGTACCTTTGGTAATTATTTTCCTCAACATCACTTTATTTTGGATTTTCTCTACCAGAGTGTAGAAACATGAGTGGGAAAGAGATTACAGATACTCCAAACCACTGGATCAAAGCGGAAAAGATGCTCGGTGTGTCCATCTAAGGACAGAAAAGCATCAAGGGCGCGTGTCAGATGTCGAGTACCACCTTTATGTTTGGAATGTTTCAGAGATTTGCATCCAAAGCGTATTAGATAAGCGCAAAGACCAATTTGACTGTAATGGCACTAAACAATCTAAATATAAGATTTTGTCTCTATTGCTGCTATTGTTTACGATTTTCATATATGAGGTAATATGTCATTCAGCTGAAAATATTGTAATTGAATCCTCCATAAGTTATCCCTGCAGAAATGTTATATTCAATTTGAACTTTTGGGGGGGGGGGGGGGTAGGGTTTTCACAGTTAAGAAGAACAGCAGACCCGGAAGTACCTTATGTGTTACAACTTTTAGGTGTATCAGTTAGGGTTTAAGTGGAATTTAACGGAACTTAGATGAGGTTTTGCACCTGAGAATCTTTCAAAGTACCTAGCTTATGTTTTGTGCCATATTAGGGCTGCAAAACGAGGACTGAAAATTTTTGCGCACGTAACGTTTAAAATTGTGTGTTTTTCAGTGTCATACTAAAGCAAAATGAGTACACCCAGAGCTTTTGCGCACAGTGTTAGAAATTAAATTATGTGTTTTTCAATATCGTATAATTCAAAGAGCACACAGATATTGTCTACTCACTGCCATACTAATAGTAGACGTATTGAAGCTACTACTTCCAAATACATATTGAAATTACAGTAATTTAACTTTTTTCAAATAAAAATTACACTACTTTAAACACAATGGCATGCCCAGTGCTTTATACAAATATAAATCTCTTTCAGAATTCCTATAAATCCCTAAATTGAATATATAAGATCCTATAAAATCCTAATACACTGGTAGATGGAACTTAATTTTAACTGTTTGTATGTAAAAATCTGGGAGTTGGTTATAATTTTATTGTTAGCGGAAATACCTCTCTAATGGACATATGCACATATATACAGAGGTATCTTTTTAGACGTGGCGAATGGCTGATAGTTGCGAAGTGGTTTATGGTCAAGGTCACTTTTTGTATTTATAAGACCATAGGGGTGTGAGGTTAGTATCTCTCCAATTCCGCGATTAAGTACAGTGTCCGTACCAGAACCAGAACCGTAATCAGGTCGTACAGGTTCTCCTGTACGGTGTGTCTTTTCGCACAGCACCTAGCCGCTAATGCGACTTTATCTGTGCGATATGGGAGGTTGTCCGTGTATTGTCGTGCGTTTGTGTTCTGGGCAAAGGTTTCTTTCTGTATACCTAATTCAGGATACAGAAAGGGGACAGGAATAGGTGTTGGGTAATGATGTGTTGGAGGATGGGAGTGGCATTACCCTTATCCAAGGACGTCCTTGGGTAAGCGGTAACTTTTCTTCCTTCTAGGTGATCTGTGGTCATATTGACCTAATACCCGTACCAGCTGATTGGTGTGGGAGTTAATTTTCGAGTACATGGTTCGGGATCGCTCCTTGACCAAGTCCTCGATGTAGGGAAGTCCTGATTGGGTATGTAGGATATGAGACGGGAATCTACGTCCGGTATTGAAGATCATTCTTAGCGCCCTGTTCTGCACCGACTGTAGTTTGATGATGTGAGAGGGTGCTGTTGATCCCCAGGCTTCGCAGCCATCCGTTCGCATTGTCAGTGGTATTTATTTCAAGTAGGAAACAGAGAAGTTATCCCCACCATTAATTTCCATGAGCTCATTCGCGCAGATCCTAGCAAAGTCATTCGCCACGTCTAAACATACATCTGTACTCAGTGACGCTTGAACCTTTCTCTGAATATACTCTTTTGCAATCAGGAGACCACTCTCTAGTAAACAAACGGCCTTCCAGTATTCGTGTCCTTTCTTGGCGACAGGTAAACCTAATCAGAGAAGTTGTCTTCATTTTGTCATATACTAACAGCGTTATCGTAAAGGGTTATACTGCTGTTGTAACCTTTACAAATGTCGTGTTCGAAATGTTAACAGAGTATTGGTCTGATACATGTTGAAGCGACCTTTAAGGAGGGCTGTCTTTTGTCGTATGTCATACACAAACAGAACGCCGCGCCCTTCCATTTATCTTCCTTGTAGCATCACAAGAGACAGACTCCGATTACGTGATACAAAGTTATTTTCAAGTTCTCCTTCGTTTATTATAGCCAGAAAATTCAAGATTACATTTCATTTGGCATAAAAACATCTCAAACATATGACATTTTAATCAAAATCGCTAGAGCCATTTTCAATAAAATAAAAATTTTCGAAAACTTTCCCATGTAAATGGTAGTTTAGGGTGAGGCTCTTTTCTTCAAAATCTTCGTGTCGCATCCTTGAATACCAACTTTGGTTTTTAAGCAACTTTTCGTTTTTGAGTTATGCTGTCCACAGTCTGACAGATACACATACGGACCTTTTTCTAAAAATGATTTTTTTGGATTCAGGGGTCCTGAAATCTCGACATCGAATTTTCCGGTGGAATACAATACTTCCTGTACTTTACTAAGCGTAGTAGAGAAAGTAAAAAAGTCGGGTTATAGTGATTTGTATCACGTTCTTTATACGAGGGTTCACTGAACTCTTAACACCCTACTAACAGCCCTAAGGGTGATTCTTACAGAGCCTTAAGCAGGTCTCAAAGATCTTCATCCCTGAAATTAGCACACTTTCCATTATTTCAGCTCATCCCCTGACGTAATTCTTTATATATGCAAATCAATATTAACGCCAAAGTAAATTAGTTTCCATAGAAGAGATTATAACCAACAACAACCCTTTTCCTGTATGCACCCTTGTAATTAAAACATGAGAGCTGTTTTCTGGGGTGACTGGTGGTGCCTTTATTATAAAATATATACATATAAACGGCGGCCGCAGAGCCGAACGAGTGTGTAAATTACCTTTCTTCCTTGTTCGCCCCACAAATCCCAGTCACCCTTCTTTAAGTCAGAGAAACAAAAGCGCGAGGGGTTGAAGTGATGTCTCATTATGGATAATCTGGCTGCAGCAGTAGGGAAGAAGAAGCACAAAAATTATCTTGCACACCCTTTCTTTCTTTGGTGCTTGACATTCCGCTGCCAATAAAGCTGAAGGGGATTCTACATAAAACAAGCTTCAGGCCAGGGCACAATTAATTACAACTAACAAGGCACGTTTAGCAGACGTAAAAGTCAGCAAGGGTGAAGTCAAGTGTAAGGGAAACAACCCAGGATATTCTTTCTTGTTAAAAATACTGTTATATGGAATGAAAGAAACCTGAAATCATTAAAACCATTTCTGTTTACTTTCTTTACTGTTTACTTACAGCAAATAGAGGAAATGTATTCCAAACACAAACTCGTTATCAAAATGGAAATACACGTTTGAGACTATCTGAAAGACAAATGTAATGTGTTGCACTCACATGACTTTCTCTACTCTTGTACTATTTTTACAAACTCTTATTCCTCTATCTTCTTCATGTTAGTCGATATAAACATTTGTAGCAATTAAACTAACTGCTAATCTTTTGTAGCTGCAAAGGGAATAATGGAATACAGTAAGCCTTGAGTGACAGTCAAATCTTTTAAGGCTGATCGCAATATGAAGGCCTTGAAATTCCATTCTCTTTGCACGGCCAAGATATTAAAAGGTGAGTAACGACTATCCATTTGAAAAAAAGCATAAGTATCACAAAACTCACACAAATAACAAGGAATATCTCCGAAATGCTTCACTATACAAAAAATGCATTTGGGCATAACTTGAGTGTTTTATCGAGCTCTTCATTGTTTTATAGTAAGATTTAATCTATCTCTTACGATTTCGAGTTATTTTAAAAGTTATTAAGGCTAAACAGGACTACATAGGTTATAGTCAAAATTCAAAATATATTTCATTTGCTATAAAGATATCTTAAACATGTGGCAGTTTAATCAAAATCGTTAGAGCCATTCCGGGAAGAACAAAATGTTTGGAATATTTTCCATGTAAAGGGTAGTTTAGGGTTTAGATTAGATTCTTCAAAATCTTCAAGTGGATCCTTGAAAGCTATTAAGCTTAAATTTCAACTTTATTTTTAACCGACCTTTCGTTTTTGTGTTATGCAGTTCACAGAAGACACACACACACGCGCACGCACGGTAAATGATTTGCAACATCTCAAGCAGTTCTGTAGTCGAGTTTCAAGAGAATATTATAGCCCAATAACTCATAAGAAGGAGTCTGAAAAATTAATATGTGCAGTAAAAGTTCAGTTAGATTACTTTCCCCCTTCTCGCAATTTCTTTTTGTACATCAGTTATCCAAACATTATTTTGATAAGAACAATGGTGTATGGAAAGCTTCATGTTGGTATGTATCAAAAGAGGAATGTATATTCAGTTATATGACAAAAATAAACCATTACAATTTACTGTCATAGTTTTAAAGTTTGAAATTCTTTTTACGCAAAATAACAAAAAGTGACATTTCCGCCTTTTGGAGTGCACTTTTAGTGTGTTTAAGATATGTTTACAATATAATCCCTAGGGCGTCTTCTCTATGCAGAGGTCACCCTCATCGCCCGTCTGTTGTGTCCTCCAGACGCAGTCAAGGCCACGGAGAAGTGCAGGCTGGGGTGGCGGGGTCAGCACGCCTATCTCCCAACTGTAAGGTGAATAGACCTTTTAGAGACGCTATCTTTCTATCAGGATAGTTACTCAACTGGCCCCTTAAGGGTCCCCTAACGAGGCTGACTGCACCCCGTACCAGACCTCCCAGTGGGGAAAAAATCCCATGCCGGTACCGGGGATCGAACCCTGGTCCTCCGCGCCAGAAGCAGGTGCGCTACCAACTGTGCTACGGAGGCGGTCTAAGATACATACTTTTTGAGAAGGGAAATCTGTCTCTTGAATTTTCTTGGAATGGCCTCTTCATTTTGTATAACTGCTAAACTGTAAGAGATAGCCAAGTCTTACTATATAAGAAATTGTGGACCTTGTTAAAAACAGTTTATGCAAAATTAATTTTGTGGAGTTAACCATTTCTGAGATATTCCTTGTTATTGGTATTAATTTTCAAATATTTTTACTTTTCTCAAATGGGAAGTCGTTATTGTTTCTTTTTCTCTACTGACCATGCAAAGAAAACGGAATTTAAGTCATCACACAACGACCAGGTCTTAAAAGATTTGACTGTCGCTTAAAGCTGTTTTCTGATATATCCGTTGCACCTACAAGGAAAATATATGATAAAACAATTTCTACAAATGTCTAGCCTGATTACCATGAAGCAGGTAGAGGAGCAAGTGTTTGTATAATTTGTACAAGAGTGATTGTACTATGTACACAAGTGAATAAAGTGGACGTAAACAAATCGCCGGTTTAAATCACTCCGCGGCCAAGTGTTTTCGCAATGACAGAACACAGTTACCGCTACGCGAAAGTATATTATGCGTTTTACGCCACTAAAAGGTTATATTTACTCGATCTAAATAACATGCAGCACATGGAAATTAACTGCTGCTTATGTCATCCCTGTCCACAATAACACTTTTTCGTTTTTTGCTCACAAACTCGAAAGCAATCTCCAGAAACAGCTTATGGAGGGAAGCTCGTTTTAAATCTGGAAGATCGGGATCACAGTTAATTGCCAACATCACTTTGTTTAGAGTGGGGGTTTTATTGTTAACAAAGAACTGGTCAACTTCTGGATGGATTGCAGGTGTCACAAATTCGTCACAGATAGCATCCAGCACTTGCCTGGCACGTGGTCACTTCTTGCCGGGAGTTCTGACTTCACCAACTGAGGTGTGCACTGTAAATACTTGAAACTGACACACCAGTAAACTTGATTGTTAATTTCACCAAGTCATCTATAGCAAGTTTGGGATATTTCTCGCAGAACTTGTTAAACACGTTCAGTATCACCACTTCGCAACGATTTTCTACGCTTATGTTTCACAACACTCACTTGTTCCGCTATGTTACTTTCATACTGAATGATGCGCGCGCATAATGAGTTAGGCTGGTTGCAGATTCACTTAACTGCGTATTCTTACGCTTCAACTATGTACGCTTATTTCGTGCTTTAGAAAACATGAATTGAGATTTCAGACCTTAGTAGTAGTAGTTTTTCAAGGGACTATTTACATGGCGAAAGTGTCAAGAGGGCTCGCTGTGGTCGAAGTGCACGTGGCTTTGTTTACGTCAACTTGTATTCATTTGATGTACATAGTTTAGAGAGCGATGTGAGTGCAACACTCAGATTACATACTAGCGCCTACTTGCAATAGTTTAAACAAGAACTGCATGCAACCCAAAAGGCTTCTTTATATTTCTCTAAAACGCTTATCGTTTTTTCGTAGCATATATGTGCATGATTTACGAGTGATCGCTGACGCCTTAACGTCTGTGGCATTCTTTGGGAAGTTCCGGTTTAAAATCCCGTGGGAGACCAATCTGAGTGCGGATATTTCGTGGTTTTCCTCGGTCACAAAGGTAAACACCGGATCGTATATTTAATACCAAGGTCGCGCCGTGGCCGAACGGTTAGACCACCCGTCATCATTGCACCAATTGCTCCATCATCACCTTTTCTATCATCTTTCGCCATCATTTCATATCACCCACTTCCTCGCTCTCACACCAGGCTTCGGGCTGATCACCCATCTTGGTTCCTCTGTATTATCAACTCCGGTTATGAAGACCGGATATACTGGCCGGGAGGGCTCACTCTCCACCACTGCACCCTGCTCATGGCACTTGTAGTGGGTAGAGGTAGAGGATCCAGCGGCCGGGCGGTTGGTCAAGGCAACACTCAAAGGCCCGTAGTGCCGCAGGACAGGACATATTTAACACCAATGCCCGAAGTTCACCTTAGGTCTAAAACAATAGTGCCAATGAAAATAGATGATTATAGCAAATGCTCTGCCATCTATCCATAAAGAATGAACGCATTTATAAATAGCTGGATTTGGGGAAATTGTTTCCAATAAGCAGATACGAGCATTCTCGCATCACATTTTTGTATTGACATATTCCAGATGAAATTTCCATTTACACGCATGAGTTCTTGTATGTAAGATTCGTAATTCCTATTCGTATATTATCCTTAGGTTTGTCTATGATGTGGAGATTGTTCCTATAAACTTAACATTCACTGTTTTTGTGTATACATCGTATAGAAAATTTGTTAAAGCGTTAATTTTCCGCTTGCCATTTCAGTGGTCTAATAAAACAGGAACAGTAACAATAATAAGAATGCTGTAAATCAATGCACATCAACAAACAAGTCTTGAATGTTCTGCTTTGAGTTGCACAATGAACAAATAGCTCTTTACAGCTAGAACCGGATGCAGAAACTGACGGTGTATGAATATAACAGGTGATAAACCTAGTTATGAGTGAGTCATTCATATTAGTGTGTGGTTGAGCGGAAAAGTACCGACCTCACTTCAGTGAAAGCGACCTATGTAGGTATATATCAATCTCAAGCCCTGCTATAAAGTGAACGCATGGTATTACAATGATTTTAGTCATGCAATTTCCTTTTGGAAGAAGTGTTATTCATGGAGATCACGGAGAATAGTGGTATCATAATAATTTCTTACATTTTCAAGCCTGTTAAAATAAATTAAGGAAACGCAAATCTTGTTTATATATCCCAGAAAAAGTACAAATTTGTAACAAAATACGTTGCCAGTATGTGCATTGTTTTAAATAGCTTACACTAGTTACCACTGAATAAATGAATACATACGGGAGTGAATTAAATCATCTATCGAATTCATTTAAGAGAAACGATGAAATGAAAACCATAATGATCAAAAACCATAATTGAACATTTAAATTACCTGGAAAGCACTCTCCCCAAATGTTGACACTGTGCCTATCCCACTCTTGTAGCATTTAGGTTGTTAAAAATACACCAGTCACTTAGTCTTCTGCGATTTTCAAACCAATCCATGAAATCACTCTGTAACAAAAGAAGAAAAGTTCAAGGGTAAGCTCTGGGATTTAAAAAATATGCTTCACTTTGGAATTCATCACTCTCATATGATAGAAAAAAGAAACTACAGCCGTTAGTACATTAGTTGAATGAAATGATTCTCTTGACTTCGATAGAAATTGTTGATACGACTGAAAATTTTCCGGAGAAAAGTTTAGTTCTTTGCCTTGATGATTCTGTATTTGCCAATTTTGCACTTTCAAGGGCACTGGGTACTGCAATCTGTAATTTATACATATTTTAATGAATTTAGTTTAAATACGTGGAGTCAAACTTTCAGTCAAATAACATCAAATATTAAAGGGCACTACGACAGGAATAGTGGGAGGACTTGGAGCCTCGAACAAGGAAATCTGTGTCTGTGCCCAATAACAGGACGCCCCCAGAGGGAGGGGTGAGGTGAGAGGATACTAATTTTTTTTTTTTTTTTTTTTTTTTTTTAATTAACGTCCTCCAACGTGATGTCATATCGGACGGTGAGTGACTGAAATGGGTGAAATGATGCTCAAATGAGTCCGAGGTCCATGGAGCCTTAAGTTACCCGACATTCGTCTTCTCAGGATAAGGGAAAACCTCGGAAAAAAACCTTACCCGGATAACTTACCCTAAGCGAGATTCGAACTCGCGACCTCTTGAACATGAGGCAGACACGCTAACCATCACGCTACCGAGGCGGGCGAGAGGATACTATGGGTGGCTGAACCGAGAAGAGAGGACAGCAGGATATGGTCCCCAATAGTTACAGATTGAAACTACCTGGTGGCATCCAGCTCACCTCCCCATATAAGCTTACACATCCCCTGGGGGCGGGACTCTGAAACTACCCCGATCCGGAGGACGAGGATTTACAGAGAGCGAGTACGCCGTAACTCCCGCCGACATATGGAACTTGAAATAGCCAACCAGAAGGAAAGGTGAAATGAAAATTGAGGCGACATGGAGGGGCAGAAAATTCGGGGGAAGTAATTATTCTTCCCAGAATTCGCCTAATGATCCCAGGAAACCATGAAAAAAAGAAAAAAAATACCATGGGTCAGGAAGGTCGAACCCACGACCTCCGAATACAGGCCACAGGCGCTCAGTATGTGATAGAGAAAGTTTTTTAAAAAAAAAAAAAAATCTGTCATCGTACCACACGCGGAGGTAGAAGTGTGGTGGATTATGATTATAATCCTGGAGTGTTTACTACGTTAGTTTGACGTTAAGTCTCACGTAGAGAGCTTTATGTTAGGGGTAAAGTAACCTGAAGGTGTGGCAGGGTTCTGTAATCTCAGCTAAGTAGCTCAGGCAGTTAGTTTTATGTTATGGATACGCGACACTCTGAGCACCGTTTTTCATATGCAAAAGAGAAAGTGAGGTTAAGACACTGCAGTTTTAACTCATGAAGTTATGAATGCTAAATTTTATATAGCTTTACCAGTTCAAGTTTAGTTCCTTTCTCAAGTGCTGGATAGTAAAATAAAGAACGAAAAAAAAAAAAAAAAAAAAAATAGAATTATGAGCGTCGATAATTCGTTGTTTTTGCTGCAATACCCTGGAATTAAAAGATAATTAATACTCAACTGAGTTTAGATTATAAAAGCACATATTTGAAAGCAATCAAAACGAATCACGAATTATCATTTCTGGTTGACAGAAGAACAACAATTATCTATTAATCCACATGTTACTAACCACTAAAGGAAAGATTCCACAGAATTATGTAGAGTAATTGATGTAAATAAAGAGGGAATTTTGGCATTTAAGAAACTACTGCATACAGTTCCAAAAGTTGTAGGTTGCGTCATTGTCAGATACGAGGATAAAGATATCAAACCGTAGTAAATTCATCCATAAAATCAAGAGGGTTACACATTGCTTTTAGAAGTTTCTTAAATCTTACATCTTAGTGTTCATAAGGGTCACTTTACGTACTATCAGCGATTCATTGTGGAATAAAAGGTACTTTTATAGTGTAGTTCAAATAGAAGTTATATTCCACTATATACTGAGTTGCACTTTAAAATAAGTTCTGTTAATTTCTGAGACTCCATTATAATCTAACACTCCAGCCGGCAATCGAACCCGGGACGCTTCGCATGTCAGGCTGTTTATCGGCTGAGTTACAGGGAGAAGTTAAACAGTATGTGTGGAACGTCAAAGAACCCTACAAAGTAAAGTGAGGAGGAAGGAGGGAGGAAGGGAGAGAGTGAAAGAGGGGTGGGCAGATAGCATTAGTACGTCGGTCTGTGTACAACTTAACTCACAATCAAACAATCCAATTAATGTCACACTTCATGTTGAGGTCCTTTTTTTTTAAGGGAGGAAGAAAGTTCTAAGCAATACTTTTCAACTAAAACAAAGGAACTTTTATACGGAAAGATTCTTTTTACTTTCTCTACTACGCATAGTAGGGGAAGTATTGGAAGTATTGTATTCCACCCGAAAATTCGATGTCGAGATTTCACCGGAAAAGAGGCCCCTGAATCTTTAAAAAAAAAAGGATTTTTAGGAAAAGGTTCGTGTGTGTCTGTCAGACTTTGGACAACATAACCCAAAAACGAAAAGTTCGTTTAAAACCTAAGTTGGTATTTAAGTTTAATGTCTTTCAAGGATGCGACACAAATTTTGAAAGAAATAGCCCCACCTTCAACTACCCTTTACATGGAACATTTTTCGAAAATTTTGATTTTCTTGAAAATGGCTCTAACGATTTTTATTAAAATGCCATATGTTTAAGATATTTTTATGACAAACGAAATGCACGTTTTGAGTTTTCTGGCTATAGCCTGTGAAGTCCTGTTTACTTTGGATGACATTTGAATAAGTCGTAAACCGTAAGAGATAGACAAAATCTTACTGTACAAAAAATGTAGATCTCGCTAAAACACGCAATTTATGTCTAAATAATTTTTTGTAGTGTGAACCACTTCGAAGGTATTCCATGTTATTTGTGTGAGTTTCGGAATACTTAAAACTTTCATGAAATGGAACATCGTTGTTCATTTTTGTATATGGTAAGCGTGCAAAGAGAACGGAATCTCAAACCTTTAAAAGATTTGACTATCGCTCAAAGCCTACTGTATTCTAATATTCCCCTTGTACCTACAAGGAAATAAGCAATAAGATAATCTCTGTAAATGTTTATCTCAACTAACAGGAAGAAGGTATAGGAATAAGAGTTTGTTAGAATGGTTAGTAGAAGAGTAGAGAAAGTCATGTGAGTGCAACACATCAGATTTTTAGTTTCGGTACCATCCTTTTATAGTAGGTACTTGTAGAAGATATATTCCATTCCAGCCAAAATTCCGGTATCGAGATTTTATCGGAAATGCGTGTTTCGAGATATACTGAATTAAAATACCTGATATGTCAGGTACACAAAAAATCATCCAGAATAAAATGGGCTATATAGATTTTCTTCTTGAATAGTTCACGATGCACAAATATATTTCATTTGCCATGGAAAATCTTAAACATGTCGTATTTTAATCAAAATCGTTACAGTTATTTTTGATATAATAAAAATATTCCAAACACTTTCTATGTAGTTTGGAAGCTTCTTGATGTCACATCCTTGGAAGGTGCTAAACTTAAATAACAATTTTGGCATTAAGTCGAAATTTTGTTAAGTTATGCTACATTTTTGGATTGAGGAAGTCTCAAACGTATATTTTCAGTGAAATTTCAATATGGAATTTTTGGGTGTAATGCAGTCTTCTCTACCTTCTATATACATGGTAGACAAAGTAGGAAACTCTTTTTAGTTTGATTCAGTCTCACATTCTGCGTTAGTATAAAATAATTTCGTTAGTTGCATAGCATTTTGTAACTGCAATTGATCTAAGTTAGACAGCTGATTTTCTTAGTTTCTTGAATAAGAGCAATATTGAGTATCATAAAGTGAGTCAGATATTAAAAAGCTGTCGCATATACTGGCCTTGAAATGTATGCTGTTTCCATGACATCTTGAAGAATAATTGAATAGTGACAACACTTTAAAGAAATAGCAAAATTGAAAAGATAATTATGAAAAGTCCCGGGAATGGCTAATGAATGTTTTAAAGATTCCTACATTTTTATATACCACGTTTAGATCAATCACTTAAGGTTTAACAGTTATTCGAACTTGTACAACATTCCTTTCCAGTGAATAAGACTTAAAGGCTGTTCCCAGAAAATTCAAATTAATATAAGTTTTATTTATGATTTTAATTATCGATTCGCCAAACTGCATGTTATGTAATGACAATCCCATGACCTTCGAGCATTGCAAAAGTGTGGTGTACTATGGAATGAAACAAATGGTGCTGTATTGGGAAGCCAAAAGACTAATTCCAAATGGTCCTCAATTTTAGAGACCTAGATTAAACAAATAAATTATTTATGATGTCAATATCTTAAGCACATATGGTGAAGTCTAATTAGGGCGCGGAGATATTCCCATGCATGTTACATCCTTGGAAGATCCCGAACATAAAGAATAGTTTGATATTCAAAAGATATTTACTCTGTCCAAGACAGAGAATTTCTCTAAAAATCTGATGTGTTGCACTCACATGACTTTCTCTACTCGTGTACTAACCATTCTTACAAACTCTTATTCCTATATCTTCTTCGTGTTAGTTGAGATAAACATTTGTACAAATTATCTTATTGCTTATTTCCTTGTAGGTGCAAGGGGAATTCTAGAATACAGTAGGCTTTGTGCGATAGTCGAATGTTTTAAAGCCTTGAGATTCTGTTGTCTTTGCACACTTAACATATAAAAAATTGAACAACGTTGTTGCATTTCGCTAAAGTTCTGTTTTCCGAAACTCACTCATATAACAAGGAATATCTCTGAAATGGTTCACCCTACAAGAAAATTTATTGAGACATAAATTGTGTAGTTTAGCAAGGTCTACATTTTTTGTAAAGTATAATTGGGTCTGTCTCTAACGGTTTACCAGTTATGCAAAAGTCGTCCAGAGTAAATACGACTACAGGGGCTATAGCCAGAAAATTCAAGATATACATTTCATTTGTCATAAAAATATCTCAAACATATGACATTTTAATAAAAATCGTTAGAGCCATTTTCAAGAAAATCAAAATTTTCGAAAAATTTTCCATGTCAAGGGTAGTTTAGGGTGGGGTTATTTTCTTCAACATCTTCGTGTCGCATCCTTGAAAGACATTAAACTTAAACACCAACTTTGGTTTTTAACCGACTTTTAGTTTTTGAGTCATGTTGTCCACAGACTGACAGACTGACACATAGACACACACATGGACCTTTTTCTAAAAATGCTTTTTTTTTTGGATTCAAGGGGCCTCAAAACATATTTCCGGTGAAATCGCGACATCGAATTTTTGGGTGGAATACAATACTTCCCCTACTTACCAGTAGAGAAAGTAAAAATATGTCTGCAATCAGAGGATCTACAAACATGTATTTCCAATGAAAGCTGAGCATCGAATTTTCCTCCTCAAGAAAGGCAAATTAGATGAAGGCTCTTTCCACGGTTACAGCAAGCAGCTGACGCGACCGGTACATGTCGTTCGCGGTAATTCCGCCAGATCGCAGCACGTTGCGTGCACTATATTCCTCTCGTCTTCAACGGACTTGGGAAGTTTGTTCTCCTGAAAAAGAGCGAGAGTGCGCGAAGTAATAAACACAAAACAGGAAACACGGTCATTTTCATACCTTCATTGGACCCCGGTCTCCTTCGGGGAGAAATGCGAGTACTGTTCACCAAATGAAGCAATCACTTCCACACATTCTTGGGAAGAATTAAAACTTCATATGTACAAAACTATGAGTTGTTGAGTTTAAATTCCTGGCACACGTTTCTCCATCTAAGAAATTCTGCATATATTTTAATTTCTTTAACATCTAGGTGAGAGGGGCACAACAACCCCCTAAGAAATAATCAACTTTATGGCAAGCATTGTAACGTTTATTGATTAAATTTTCCTTATTTACATTATGTATTATATTTATTTTAATGATATAAGGCACAATTGCCGTATTGGTATTCTTGGCTAGCTGACATGTTTATGAATATATTACAAAGGATCATTTTACCCCGTGCAATGGGCAATATAATCCATTTGGAATGAGTTTGTGCCCTAATTTACTCAGAACAAGCTAACAATAATATTGACATAGTAAAGAAAGTAACCAATGCGAAATGATTACCACCATATTAATTAAAACCGAATGTTATTTATGTATGTTAACTGCTATGGTTTCAGCGTCCAATGAAAGATCGCTTAATTTTGTACAGATGACTCTTTATCAGGCCTGAGGTTCTTTTACGTGCCGTAAATCTACGGCACGGGACCAACGGCTTTAATATAACGGCTATATTATGGGGCAATATGCAACCTGGATCATACTGTCTTTTGGGGTGGATATCGTTTTGCCACCGAGTGCACATGCAAAGGTAAATATACCCTCTCTTCTATGAAAACCTGAAGTGGGTTTCCTAACCATATTAATGAAAAGGGTATACTACTTACATTTAAAAAATAATAGCTTTTATGTTCAATGATGCTAATTAGAACGACAGCAGGCGATTAAGAAATAGCGAAGATGACAGCCGGACTTACGAAAAACAACTGCGCCATTTGTCTACATTAACAATTGCACAGCGCTACTGGAATAACAGTCAGTGCTACCAACGAACAGAAACACACTAAGTTTAATAGCTTTGGGTGCACATGAGGTGGGGGTCATATTACCTTAGAAAGTTTGCATTCCATCCAACGATTTTATTTTTTTATAAAGAGTTTTATCTTTTGCTAGAGATCTCATGTATACATTTCATTTATCCTAGGAAACAACACAAATGAGTATTTCATCGTAAAATAAAGTATTTTGTTTCATTGTAACTTTATTTATTAAACACAGAAAAAAAATCAGCGGTTCGTCATTCTTTAAATAATGATAATTCTTTGTCATATAAGTCCTTCAATTTAAGTACAGCTTATTTTTAGCATAATCTGAGACTTCTTTAGGAATATTCATTTCATTCATTTGTTTATTTATTTGGTGCAGTTCAAACAACCAGAATTGAAACTGTTTATTCCGGTGGGGTTACATAGCAACGTACCAAACAATGTAGTAGTTGGTCTGGGTGGCTCATTAGACGTTGGCCTACTGATCCCAAGGTCTTGGGTTCAAATCCGGCCCAAACTGATGGTTTCTAAGTGTATTTAAAAACGACAGCTCCATGTCAGTAGATTTACTGGCATGCAAAAGAACTCCTGTGGGACAAAATTCCGGCACACCGGCGATGCTGTGCTCCTGGCAGTTGACAGCGTCGTTAAACAACAAAATAATAAATAATAAACAATTCAGTACCTCCGTCACGATTAAAATTCAATTGCTCGTAATGACGACGCAATTTAATATTAATAAAATATAAGATTATTTCAGTTAATATTAGGATAAGATACAATGTGGTACTCGTATATTACACGTGGCTTATCACTTATTATTTGCTCGTGAGAAATAAGAACACTCTCTCCCACTTAAGCACTCGTGTACTAAACATCTCGCTCACAAATAATACTATATTTAAGCCACTTGTATAAATATTATTTCACAAGATTTGAATTGAACTCTGCTGAACACTGATTGAAAATTTGAAACTCTGAAGTAATAAATTTGCTCTTTTAAATTTATACCAAACATGTAGCTGTAAACTGACAAATATGCTTCTTTGCCTAAAAATTGTAATTTTTGTGTTTGAAAACTAAATTATATGCTTAGACACACCTGACAATAAAACTTAGGGCAATTTTTATTTCTATGTCCTTGTGAAGACATGTAGGCGATTTAATTGGTGCACTACAAAAGCTGCTACGCAAGTGACGTTTTACAGGAAGAAAAATGCTGAAAATATCAATAGCAAGAAAACAATAACATTTTTGTATGTATCTACGCGACATGCAGTAGGAGGCAAATTATCGTTTTTCGCATTGTTGAATATCTGAATTATTTTATACAATTAAATTAAAAAATGTTTTTTTCTCGACTTTTATGAAAGCTCAATCATATATATCCTTAAAGAAAAGATATAAAGATAGACATTTATTCAAACACTTAGACAAGATGTTAAGAAACATTCTGAATTTGTTCAAGAGGAAAGAAAGGCGTTGTATTATTTAAATATATACATAAAATATCATAATAAAAGGATATATTAAAATTAACTATGACAATTCAGTGAGGACAGAAATAGTATTAACGATTTCTATGTTGTATTGCAAAAGACAGGGGTGGTAAAAAAGTGATGTTGAATAAGACGCAGAAGAAAAAAAAGAAAAAAAAGATTGCATCGAAAGCTAATTGTGAAATAGTGTTATGCATTTTGTTAAAAGTTTTATACAATAAAAAGTTTGAGTTGTTTGTAAGGTATTATTCGAATATAAAAAAGGTTATAGGTAATACAGCATAGGGGGACACCTCGCACACCACACACTGGCAACTTCTACGAAGAAGGGATGAAGCATAGGAATCGCAGGAAGTTACCACTCTCAGGGTCGTGCCAAAGCCCCTAACAGCTTCACTCTCAAAGACCAGTACCACTGATGGAACTGCCAAGAGGTTGATGAACGACTGGTCGACCAAGCGGCCCTCTAATGTCGACCGGAAGTACTCTTCTTTGAGCAAGTATCCGACACCACCACATGCCACAAAACTTAGAAGCACACCTATAACGAGAAGAAAATAGAATGAAAGGAAATAGTGGTAGATTAGAAACTATCACAGCATTCGTCAGCCCTCCTCTGTGGTGTGGCGGTAGCGTGTCTGTCTCACATTCAAGAGGTCCCGAGTTCGAATCTCGGTTAGGGTGTGTTATCCGATAAGGGTTTTCCCCCCGAGGTTTTCCCTTATCCCGAGAAGACAGTGTCGGGTAACTTTAAGCGCTATGAACCTCGGACTCATGTGAGCATCCTTTCGGTCATTTCATCACAGTTCAATTTAACGTATCACGATGGAGGAGGTTATAATAAACCAACCAGGAAAAGTTAGGAAAAATCCAAGATCTAAGTGGGTGGTCGACGGGTATCGAAGCCGGACCTCCCGATGCGTTATCCTGGAGCCATGTTGCTCGGTGTCAGACGTGATAAAGAACCCCAGTGAGTTAAATAACGATCGAGTCAGCAAGAAGAATGCCATGATTCGCTATGCAACCCTCCAAATGGTTGGCATATTGTTCCGTAGCCTTGCGTGTCACTAGCCACGTGACACGGTGCTGCATTCCAATTATACCTTACTACTAAAAGGGCAACGAAGCATAGCTTTTTTCCCCTGAAAGTAATGCCCTCTAATTTACGATACTTGAGAGCGTATTTTATTTCCGGGAAGGTTTTTAAGACCGTACTTTTCGATGATAGATGAAATGCGAGCGGGTCTCGAGTGGAGAGGCACGCAAGTGCATTCATCTTCACGATGACAAATTGTGAAGAAAAAGTTCATCACGCAATTCCGCAAACAAGAACTAATAGCTTCGACGGTAGTAAATCTTCACTTCCTGACTTATAGTACAAAGTTTTGCACATCTAGAGCATTCATTGCTTATGATAATCCATCTACGAAATTTGGAAAATCCACAGTAAAATTTACACCAGTTGTTACACACAATAACAGTAATGTTTTTTCCATGTTTCAACATTCCAGCTCGGAATGTTATTTAAATATTAATTCAAAGCACGTGCGTAAATACAGTCTAACCAAGGTTTTTGGTTAGTGCTGTCATCTCTTGCTTGGGACAAGTACCAATCATTTATGGATGGTCTAACACCGAAAGTCCTGAGTGTTAGGTAAATATAACCAATTTTATTTCTTGCGATCTATTTGAGGTCCATCTTATGAAGTCCATAAATGAACTAAAAACAGAATAAAAAAAATCTGATGTGTTGCACTCACATGACTTTCTCTACTCTTGTACAAACCATTCTCACAAACTCTTATTCCTATATCTTCTTCGTGTTAGTTAAGATAAACATTTGTACAAATTATCTTATTGTTTATTTCCTTGTAGGTGCAAGGGGAATGTTAGAATACAGTAGGCTTTGTGCGATAGTCAAATCTTTTAAAGCTTTGAGATTCTGTTGTCTTTGTACACTTAACATATAAAAAACTGAACAATGATGATCCATTTCACGAAAGTTCTAAGTTTTCCGAAACTTACATACTAAGGAATATCTCCAAAATGGTTCACCCTACAAGAAAATTTATTTAGACATAACTTGTGTATTTTAGCACGATCTACATTTTTGTATGGTATGATTTGGTCTATCTCTAACGGTTTACCAGTTATACAAAAGTCGTCCAGAATAAATACTACTACAGGGGCTATAGCCAGAAAATTCAAGATATACATTTTAGTTCTCATAAAAATATCTCAAACATATAGCATTTTAATCAAAATCGTTAGAGCCATTTTCAAGAAAATCAAAATTTTCGAAAAATTGTCCATGTAAAGGGTAGTTTATGGTGGGGCTATTTTCTTCAAAATCTTCGTGTTGCATCCTTGAAAGACATTAAACTTAAATACCAACTTTGTTTTTTAACCGACTTTTCGTTTTTGAGTTATGCTGTCCACAGACTGACAAACTGACACACAGACACCAGTAGAGAAAGTAATAGGCAACTAAAGCAGGATTGTCAACTACAACATAGCTCCACCAAAACACAAAGATAAACTTGAAATGGTTAATCATGTCCCTCTAGGTTTTCATGTTAGAGAAACCTATCTGGTGAAGAAGCGTCCACATTTTGACTTACCTGATCTTAATTGAGTGTCTGAAATTAGGCCAAATAGGCCCATCAGTTTTCAACGAAATTTTTAATAGTTTTAATAAGTGTTAATGTTATGTAAACTTAACGTGAAAGAGGTCTCTTTTGTTAATGATAATTAAAAACATGTTGCCAAATTGTGTTAACAAGGGATATTAATGTTATCACTTTGTTAAGATTTCTTTCTTAAATACAGTAATAAGTACATAATTAAAATTCTTTGGACTCTCCATAATAAATGAGTCTGAAGTGAGTGCTTTAACCCTAACTCTAATAAAATAAACCGCAGTATCAAGTGTTTCTTTTTTCTTTTTCTTTCTTCTTTTTTTTATAAAAGCAGAACTCTATTTTCTTCTCACTTTAAAAACACTGAGATTTAGCCCATTTTTACGTAAATTGCTTCAAAAAATCTATCACATCAGAAGTATTATGTTAATGTCTAATAATTGAAAAAAAAAATTATTAACTTTTGTACTTACCAAATATTTTTCAATTTTCATAAACCATGTAATAATTTATTAATTTAAATGTGCTAAGTAGAAAATCATTATATTTTCTTAACATTTAGAATCCATTTAAATTATAAAAATATATATATTAATTAATGTTAATATTTTCACACTTTTTGGTCAAATTTCACAGATGCATTGGCCTAACTCTGTTAGGAGTATAATCATTTATGCACATAGTGGGATGTGAGCATGATTACCGCTGAAAACTATTTTGTAAACCGAGTTGTGTCATTTCATGAGAGCAAGAATGCATCCCATTGTTTGTATACAGTATTTTATCGGCGACCATTTCTAGTAATGGTCACTTCCCTAATCTGCACCTATGATACCACCATTGACTTATGACTAAAGCCCGGATTTTTATGTAATATTAAGGTGTGAAATATGTACATATTTATGTAACAAAAACATCAAAATATGTAATATCAACAAAATATGTAAAACTATGTATAATAATCTAAATGCTAATATTACCACCTCAAATCTAAATGCAGACTGAAAATTACCCGGAATTTTGTAATTTGATGGGTCTGTAAGTATGTAAATTAATTAAAATGAGTTAAAATTTACTAAATATAGAATTAATTATAGGGAAAATATCTTTTTTTATGCAGAATTTACCTAAAATTTATTTTCAAGTAGCTAATCAGGAAATAAAAAAATATTTGTTTTGGATTATGTTTATTAAACTTACTCATTTCACATAATTATTTTACTTATATTTTAGACGGTAAAGCAATGTTGAAATACTGAACCAATTTATCGATGAGTGAAACAATCAATTCAAAATAATTAGCTTTTATAATGTGGATGCACTTTCAGTTTTCTATCTCTTGACATACAATGAACAATCAGGCATTTTCATTTTGAGTCCTTTGCTTCTTTCAACGTGTAGTGAATAACCATATACTTTTCCATATTTTCAGGGGTCATTGTTTGTCTCCTATCAGATAAAATGTTCTTATAAGCAGAGAAGCTTCTCCCCACGTCACACGAAGTAATAGGAGGAAATTTTAGCACAGGAATCTGATTTGCAGAGAAATGTTTTGGTAAATCGACACTGTCGCCATTTAGCACTTTAGACACGGACACAAGTGTAGAGTACCCTGGGTTCCTGTTTAGCACAGCTTTGAATTTTTCACGTAACTTCCTTCCTGCAACTACACTAAGCTTCTGTGATGCACGTTCCATTAAGTCCATAGATTCGTGAAGAAGGGAACCTGATGTCTTGATGGTGTCATAGCCTAGTTACAATTATTTCGTTGTGTATAGTAACGTTGGTAGAAACAAAAGAACTACTATAATGATTCTGTGTTTACGATAACAATAGCATCATATAGATCAGTGCTGTTCAACGTGGAACCCCTCGTGTATTTTTCTGGAGCCTTTCATAAGCAAATTTTTACTCCGACGACTTCTAATATTAGTTAAAATTTCAAGACAAGAGAATTTCCATCCGAATATCTTCGCAGTACACACCTATGAACTACACTTTGTACACCTAAAGCTGTATTAATTACTTTCCTAACCAGTGCTTGCCTTTTTCTTCTCGAAAGAAGGGTACTTGCCTAACTGTAGTTGTGATGAGGCCTGCGCCTCTAAGGCATGAGTTAAATGTGCCCGAGCGCATAAGAAAGTTGTACAGCACTAATATAGATTAGCTGGAACCAAGAAACATCGGCAAATGCGCTCTGAAAAAAATTATACCTACAGAGATTGAATTAGCAGCTTCGACAGTTGTTGCATCGCTTTGTCAAGTAAATCGAGGGTAAGTGGTGGCACTTAAGCACTATATGAAGTCACTTGGCAGTAATGTAGGAGAGAACTGATTGCTTGCGTATTTTGAGCTTTTGTCAGAATCTTACACACCGTTTCTGAGGGATTACTATTTTATTTAATCTATTACCATGGTGATGTGATGGTGAATAAATGGTGGCGGTGATAGTGTGGTGGGGGGGGGGGGGGGGGTGGCGGTGTGGTGGTGGTTAAATATTTAAAAAACTCTTAGCATGGCTTCATTTGTAAGGGAAGTAAAGCCGGTGATAGAATGAGAGCAAAGAAACCAAAGCAGTAAACGAGCGTCCATTAATAAAATCTCAATTTCACTTTTAATTATTGTCTGGATAGTTTGCGAATAATGCCATCTAGCTCTGTTTGTCATCTCGTTTTGCTCGATCGTGCACTATGACTTCATGCGCCTCTTTTTATCTTTTCTTCCTGAACGCTGGAAACTGAATTTAATTTTTATACCTCCATTAGGTCATCCTTAACTGCCTCTGCGTTTACAGTTGTCCTTGTAGATAGCCAATGTTATGTTTTCCTTTTTTTCAGAGACAACTTTTCGTTTGCTGTGTTCATTACAACCGACTTCAAGTCACACAGAACTGATCCGCATTCATTGTTTAGGAGAGTTTAATTAATTATTTTATTGTAGTACGATAGTCATCGGTTAGTGCATTTGTATCTAACTTTATTGCCTTATTGATGTTTCCTGTTCTTTTTCTACTTATCTATGGTAAGTAAAGAAGGCATTGCATTTCCCTTCCCCCTCCCCCCCCCCCCCAAAAAAAAGGATGATATTTAACTACAGCGTCTTCCAAGGAATACCACAAAATCACCTTACATATAACTTTTCCTAAAATGTTGACTTTCTCAATAATATCTCTAATGATTTTGATTCAAATACCACATGTTTAAGAATTTTAATGACAAATAATACTATATCTGGAATTTTCCGGTAAATGCTTCTGACTTTTGTATAACCGGTAAACCGTAAGAGTTAGACAAAATCTTACTACACCAACATTTAGATCTCCTTAAAACACGGAGTTTGTTTTCTTTTGTAGTGTTTAACGCCCGCTTTTACTACATACGGCACCGCAGCCGGTGACACTGATGAATAATCATGGAACATCGGTGGAATGAGATGGCGGGGGAAACTGGAGTACCCGGAGGAAACCCACCCCAGCGGCGCTTCGTCCACCACGGAGTTTATGTAAAATACATTTTTCTGTTTGGGTTCACCATTTCCGAGATATAGTTTTTTACTAGTTTGGATATTAAATTCTTACACTTTTCTCACATAGGAGGCCGTTATTGCTTTCTTTCCTGTGAAACTACAACGTTATGTAGCAACACGCTCTTTGTTGTTGTTGTAGTGTTTAACGCCCGCTTTTACTACTACGGCACCGCAGGCGGTGACACTGATGATACATGGAATGAAGATGGAGCACCGGTGGAATGAGATGGCGGGGGAAACCGGAGCACCCGGAGAAAACCCGCCCTGACGCCGCTTCGTCCACCACGAATACCACATGCGGGTCCCTGGGATCGAACCCGGGCCGCCTAGGTGGTAGGCGAGCGCGCTAACCGCTCGGCCACGGCGCCGCCAACACGCTCTTTAAAAATCTGACTTTCGCTTAAACATGCTGTATTGTAGAACGAAATATTTAAATTTGAATTGAAGGTTTATCTAGGCTAACAGAAAGTAGCAGGAATTACGGACCTTTGTAACAAGAGGAAGACTGAACAAGCGAATATTTAGTTTACTAATACAGCTTCCGATATCATGCACGCGTTGACGAGTGAAAGTTCAAAGTGGGTCAGGGCTCGAAAACTGGTTTCAGCACGTGGTTGTGTGTTTTTTATCGGTTTCTATAAGTGGTGATGGGAGGGGTGATTTCATCTCCGAGCAGTATTCAGGCAGATAGTTTTTACTATCAACCTTCTTGATCTTCCGCTCTACACACACAATGTTATTGCCAAGCGTATATCCACTGGTTTATTCCAATAGATACGCTAGAATCGAATTATTTAATATCATTTTGTGGCCAAACCACTAATTTTAGCAAGAAATGGAAAACACAAATAACTTGCCTTTCGAAGCTTTACCTCTCTACGTGCTAATTGCAGAAGTAAACAAGTAGCGATGACGTGTGGACAATGAAACATCAAATCAATTTTGTTTTTTATTTATGCAATCTGTATTATAGAGGAAAATGGTAGAGGAAGTTTTGTTTCAGCTCAAGAAGTCGCCGTTAAAGTTGGTGCACTCATGCCTCTAATACCTTCTATAAACGTTACAATTTCTCTGTAAATCTTTTGTCCAATGAGGAAGTGTTTCTTTTACCATGAAACAGGCGTCTTTTCCCCTCTTGCTTTAGAAAAGAAAGCAGAACGAAGTATTCCAGTCCAACCTATCTAAGAGTAAAGTAACGTATGGCGTCGCCGCAAATGTGATACATTAAGATAATTTACTTAGCTTTCATTTCACCAGACAAAAGGTTTGCGAGGGAGTGTACCTGTGAATTAGTAATGGGTAAAAAATTCGTGAGACTGTTACTCATAAAATCGTTTACTTTTATTTTCCTGTCTTACATTTATAAACTACCACCATAAGATACACCCTCGGACACTAATCAGCAAACAGAAGAGCAGCAAGAGACTTGAAACAATATATCATGTTCCAGTGTAATGTGTGACGTAAGGTAATGGGCGATACGCCCGCCCAGCTACTCACACACCTGTTTGGAATGTTTTCTCGTGACACTCCCCCATTACCCTGCAAACTGCCCTCTATCACGACCTGCACGTGACCCAGTTAATATCCCTGGGAACGCCCACTACTGCCGAATTCTTTGTCTCCCTAGTGACAACATTTAACACAGCTACTTGCAATCTAAGTGCCGATTACATCCCTCCAAATTATAATTATATACCTAAGTTAAAGGGAGGGAGGTAATATTGAATTCAAAGGCAGGTGGCGCACGCTAGCACAAGACAGAGATTCATAACGCGGCGCTTCAAGTCGTCATGTCAATTTTCACTTCACCACTTGCATATTTAAACATCTGATATGTTGCACTCACATGAGTTTCTCTACTCTTGTACTAACCATTCTTACAAACTCTTATTCCTATATCTTCATGTTAGTTGAGATAATCACTTGCAGAAATTATCTTATTGTTTATTTCCTTTTAGGTATAAGGAGAATATGCGATTGTAAAATCTTTCAAAACTTTCAGATTCCGTTCTCTTTGCACGGTTAACGTATAAAAAATGAATAACGATATTCCATTTGACAGAAGTATAAGTTCTCCAAAACTCACACAAATAACAAGGAATATCTCCGAAATGGTCCAATCCACGTAAATTGTGTGTTTTTGCAAGATCTACATTTTTGTATAGTAAGATTTGGTCTGTCTCTTACGGTTTACCAGTTATGCAAAAGTCTTCCAGAGTAAATACGACTTCATGGGCTATAGCCACAAGATTCAAGATATACATTTCATTTGTCATGAAAATATCTCAAACATATGACTTTTTAATCAAAATCTTTGGAGTCATTTTGAAGAAAATCAAAATTATCAAAAATTTTTCATGTAAAGGGTGGTTTAGGGTGGAGGAATTTTCTTCAAAATCTTCGTATCGCATCCTTGAAAGACTTAAACACCAACTTTAGTTTCGTTTTTGAGTTATGCTGTCATAGACTGACAGAAACAGACACACGCACATTTTCTAAAAATGCTGTTTTTGGATTCAGGGGGCCTCAAAACATATTTCCGGTGAAATCTCGACATCGAATGTTTGGATGGAATACAATACTGACTCTACTTACTAGCAGAGAAAGTAAAAATGAAATCGCCACTAGAACTTGTACCCTGGGTTCCATATATGCCGCCTCTACTGCCCCATGGGACATTTTACCAACCTTCTCAGCCAACAGATACATAGCAGGAAGCGGGCTGTGTGGCACGTTCTGCCTTTGTTACTCCGTCAAGTAGTGGAGTTTGTTAGGAAGCCGGGGCTAAATGTTTAGGTGAAAATTACATTTTTCGTTTTTGAATTATATTATATAAATATTCTATAGACACCTGGGAATCATTTTGACCAAACATTTTTCCCAACCCGCTAATGCATGTTTAAGCCATCCGTGCGCTTCATTTTAATCATACTGTGGTGCGCCACACAGGCGCTTTGTTTTCTTTTAAGTTTTGCATTTTGTAAGACATTTATACCCTACATTTTAATTTTGCACTGATTTATATGCAAATTTGCATACATAATCTCAAATGTGTTATCTAATTATTCAAATATTCCTTTGATGATTGCTTTATTTATTGGCTCACAAAAAACAATTTATAATGAAAAGAACAGCGACTTCATAAAAACAAAGATGTACTTCTCGCAAGTAATAACGTCAACTTCAATCAAATACATTATTTTCAGTTTCTCTATGATATGAAGACACTTTTAAAATAATTATTTTGCTTCCCTAACTGAAAGTATTTAATTGTATTATCTGAGAGATTGAGCACTGAGCATTGAGTTTTTGCACAGTCATTTCTTTATTTATTTATATCAAGTTTGGCAATTTTCTAAGTAGATGCAAAATTGAAGAAGTTAAAATTTATTCCTAGTTTCTTAACTGTAGCTAACGCGATTATACAAATAATACGGAGGTGCATAGAGGAAGAATTGTGGGTATGTAGGAAGCCAATTTGGCATTTGAAGACATTGCTCAAAGTTATATATTTACATGTGCATAATCTAGAATTGTGCACGTAAAGCAGGACGCCACTGTATGTGGGAAAACGTAAACAGATGCACATATCTCCTCTTTGCTATACATACATTACTTGTGAAGGCCAGTAGAATGCGTCCCAAAGCTGCGGGGACGGCATAGATGGAAGTTAGTGTACAGCCGGCTCCAAATGTTTTCCGATGGACGAGACGGTTTAGGACAGGGTTGCCAACCCGTACGATAATTTCAATACCGGCGAAATATCATTTTCACTGGCTTGTCACACCAGCGAAATGAAATAAATTACAAATAGCGACACCACTTTTGCCCTCATGGCCTGTCTCCATCCCTCTAAGGCAACCATTTCATATCCTACTACCCCTTTTACCCTTTATTCTCTTGTTGCCAGTGTGCCCAGATCTGGTAATCTCAATGAAGAAGGCACTGTTCAGAAAATTGATGATCAATGGAGAAAACTCGGTATACGTAATATTCATGTGAAATAAAGAACATGGCTGAACCTGACAGTTTCTGGGGTGCTGTTAAACACATGTCACCTTGGTGGAAATACTGATTTCAAAGAACTGGCGGAGGTTGCATTATCAGTGATTTCATTGCCCCTCAGAAACGCTTCTTGTGAAAGAGTATTTTCCAAAGTAGGTTTAATAAAAACCAAAATTAGAAACAGATTGGCGCTAGATACGGTAAATGGACTTATTCGGTCGTCTAAGCTTGTGAAAGAATATGGTGGGTGCGAAAATCTGCAAGTCACCGAGAAGATGTTAAAGTTTATCTCAACAAAACATTTGTATAATGCTGCAACAATTGAGGAAGATGATGAACTTTGTAATACTGAGTGAGGTCATCAGTCTTTAAATGGATACCACAAGCATCAATACTATTACATTTTCATAAGCGTTATGCGGACACATTATTGTAGCATTTGGTTTATGATGTAGGATAATTTTTAATCCAAATCTATAATTTTGAGTGGCTAGTACGATAATTGTACTTTTAAACATTGGCAACCCTGGCTTAGGGGCAAGATACGAAGAATTTTTTTACGAATTACTTGCGTCCAGTGTGTCTGGCCCGAGACAGCTTTCATGTGGTGGGTGGGGAGCAAAATACTCAATATCATTCTATCTAAACGAAAGAAATTAGCATATTCTTTTCTGCATGTATTTAAATAATATTGCTATTTGTGGTAGCATTAATGGCGTAAAAGAAATATGTTTAAACAATTATTTAAACAAAGTTAATGCACATAATGTAATTATGGTTAATGATAACAACAACAACAATAATAATATCTTCGACAAGCATATAATATTACCTACAAAATACATGTTATGACATAGGTCGCTTTAATCTTCTATAGGATGAGTTTATGAATCTAAAGATCTTATTTTCAGTTTATGTTCAGAATTGGAATAATTTGATTTATACGTGTACACAATACACGTAAAAGACAGCATCATCACAAGGTAAGTGATGGATGCACTTCTTCCAATATTTTGGAATTTTGTAAATCATGTCTTTTATTCCTGTTTTTGAAAAGTAGTAACATCTGCTTGCAATGATAAAGATATATTGCACAACTTACGAGGAAAAAGATGTCAGTAATATATAATGAGACTAGGTGCACAGAGCTTGGTTGACCTCTGCGACACATAACTGCCGATTAGTCATTCTTGCAGCTAAAGAAATAAACATATTAGGTTATCGCTCCAGCAAACAGTCAAGTAAGGTGTAATAATAGATGTCCTAGTCAGGCGATTTCACGGGTGCGTTCGTTCGAAAACTACAGCATTTAAATAAACGTTGGGGTCTCCCAGACCCCTAGTGACCACTGGAAGGTTGTTTATTAGCGTACAACTGTTAAAACGAAATTTCATCTTGTATAGCTCCAAATATATTTAGCTATTTATAATGAACCAGTAAACTTCGGAGGGCCTTGCATAGCAAAAATACAACAAAGGTTACATATTAGGTAATGGTAGTATATGCAACAACAGATTTCCAGAAGAAATAAAGTTCTACGCCAGTAACTCAAACCTCAGTCCACGTTCCTTATTTTGTTATAACATCAATTCATGCTCCGCTTATAAAGATGGTAGCACAACACAATCATTTCAGTAATGTTTATGATTTGAACTTCAGCACGTTGTATGTCATATACAGAAAACAGCTTCAAAACATATTTATATAGATTGTTTATGGTTTTTATGGTTACACATCTTTGGTAAGTTATTAATTTATTGTGACGTCACTTGGTAGTTAGTTTTCCTAAGAATACGCAATGCTGTGTTGCTTGTAGGTGCTTTAAAGGCATTTTAATGTTAATTGTAGCTGTCCTAGAATGTTTAAAATTATATTAGTGTTATGCATTCTAGTTGTCCTGTATTTAATAATTCTCTCTCTCTCTTGTTTTCTTATTTTTGTTGTTTCAAAGGTATTGTACTTTAAAGTATCACTACTTTGAGTGTATTTTTAATTGTTTCATTTGCATAGCGCCCTTTAACTTCTCTGGCCATATTAGGGGCTTTGATTTGAGAAACTACTGCCGGTGTTATTACTCGCTCAACTGTAGGGTTTCTTAACGTTGATTTTTTTTAACATTAAACATACTCGCATTCGCTCCCACAATCATATTACCCTGTGACAGCAAATAGAAATAAATAACATGAAGATCCTTTAAGTAGACAGTTTCTAGATTTCTTTTTAGTTTTTGGTCCTATATTATTCGCTAAAGTAATGAAACCAAATACAAACTGACGTTGTGGTATTCCGAAAAAAAAATGCTAGTGACTATTAGATGACGTATGATAATTTTATGCTACAAGTGTAACTGTAATATTTCATCAGTATAGTAAGTAAAATTACATGTTTAACCTACCATTCCTAATTCCATTCTGTATATAGCTAAAGGCCAAGGGGAGGGGGTAAGTTGGCACCTCGACCTATAGAATATTTTGTGTGCCTATAGTCCTGACGAGGCGCTCCCCGGGAGGAAGGAGTGAGGTGAGAAGATACTAAGGGTGGGCCTGAGGAAGGACAGCAAAAGGCAGGGTCCTTAAAATCTACAGAGTGAAACTCCCCGGTGGTGACTTGGACAACCGGCTCCCCTTGCTCTTGCAGGCTTACACATTCGCTGGATGCCCCAGGACTCGAGAACACCCTCGATCCGGAGGACGAAGATTTACAGAGAACAAATTCCCTACCATAGACACTGAAACTCGCACCGACACTTAGAACCCTGAAACAGTCAACTAGGATGATGGGCGAAATTAAATGAGAAGTGGGGTGAAACGTAAGGACCGAAAATTCTGAGAATGTAATTACCCTACACAGCATTGGCCTGGCAACCCCCAAAAGACTCATGGGTCAGGTAGGTCGGCCAGGGAAATCGAACCCTTGACCTCCCGAATCCGGGCCATACACGCTACCGCCAGAGCCACCCCCCTCGGTTCCATTATGTGCAAGGGGAAACACCCTTTATGACCAACTAGAATAAAAATTGCTCACGGTTTCTCTTACGAAAGCTCCTATGCGTTATGCAACTTTTTTTCATTGTTTGCAGAAGGAGGAGTCGTAAAAGCAGAACCACAGCCTTCTGTATATCGCACAATTCTCATCAAGACACAAATCATCGAAACACAATAAATTGTTTATGACGGCGGCGGAACCATAACGGTAGGTACTTTAGCACTAAAATGAAAAGTGCTCGAGATTTGTGAGTTGACATCCAATCCACTGCCAAGTTCGTGACGAGAGGCTATAAGAGAAGAAAGTGATTTCCGACAACCCCTTCATCACCACAAGCAGAACGTAATTTCTCCCCTTCTTCAGAGAAATAGCAAACTCATACATAAGTTATAACTCAATCAGGGACACGTGTACAGAAAACTGTTTCTGTCTGCCACTTTGTTTCTTCCATTCGTAAATAATATCAATAAACATTTCTAATATACCTACACTTTTTAAAATAAGTATCTTTGTCAATATGCAATAAATATGTGTGTAACTCCCAAAGAATATGATGCATTTGCTTGTAACTATGAACGAGATTGTGCAACGAAATGGATCTTTCTTAATAGATTAACAAGATGTAATATAATATATTAAATATACACAAAGGCAATACCTTTTGGTGAGGATTATTTGAAAAATTCGCATTAATAATTTAAGTTAATGGCATTTTGTGTTGCATATTATACTAAAAATTCGCATCAATTTCGCACAAATTGGGTAAAATTAATACACATAAACATTATTGAAATTAAAATTAACAGGTAAGTAATGTTACTGTAACATTATTGTTCAACATTTCTCCACATTAAAATATTTATTATATTATTATCGTGACATGAATCACTACATATATCATACATCTGACATAAGGCCCATTTCCCATCAATCAGCACCACCAAATTGCACCATACAAGTTGTGGCCCTTCATAGTTGCCCTTCTGTCTGTTAAAACCAAGTTATATGTAGAAAAAATCTCTTGCTGTCAGTATTTGATACTGGTAACCAAAGACATTGAAGGGACTTCCCACAAAAAAAGAGTACCATTCACCTTTTGCTTTTAATTTACCACTCACTGCTAATGCTATAACAAATTTGTTCCTAACTTTCTTAACCTAAGAACTAACGTAAGTTCTTTGTGCTTTAAGTTTATTGCAGCAGCTTTGATAACACGAAAATGTGACCTTGTGAGGTAACCTTTTATTGTAGTCTCACCGATTGCATTTTCGGGCAGCTTTCTTTGTCTCTGCCAATAATATTTATTTTGTAGTATTGTTACAAGTTGATCTCAAAAGAAGCTGGGGTATTGAATTTATAAGAATTAGATGTGAATTCTTTCATTGTTATTAAAACCAAAATCTTAACACCAGCAAGAATGAGTCAATGAGTAAAAAGAAACTTATTTTTCTAAGCAAAATTTTAAGAAAGCAGATATTTCTCATTTATCGCTAAAAACACACTATTCTCGGAAATATGATAAATTCACAAAACTTCGCGAAAAAAATAATCCCATATATCACTTATAAACTATGTCAAATATATGCAAAACAATTTATTCTGTAATTTAACAACTTTCCTCATCTATCGCTAAAAACAAAAACCCTTGCCTTTGAATATACACACCGCAGCGCTTTAGAGGACTTTTGTGCAGTCCTACTTTAAACTATATCATAGGAGGCAGTGAGTTGTAGTTTCCGCAATTGTTTGTGGTGTCGATGCTGGATCTGCTTTAGGGATATAGTACTTAAAATTACTCTTTAAGTTAATGAAACACAAAAGTAAACTGGTACGATAACGCAAGAGAGTAGCAACATAGCTAACGCCAAACAGTGATGTGCACAAGTGATAATAATGGAGTATGGAAAACGATGTTCAGTTGTTACTTTGGCAAAGTCCAGAACTTCTTGACATGCACCGTTCCTAGCATTAGATTTCAGGGCTTAAGGTAAAGTGTCCGAGTAATATATACATTTATTAAAAGAAATATGACACATCTAGTAAATATGACAAACTGACGATTTTAAGGGGTAGAATAAGGACTGAAAAATTCAATGCCATAGCCGGGATTTGAACCACGGATCTTCCGCTTATCGAGCGACTGCTTTAACCACTAAGCTACCATGGCCAACTTGCCAGTACGACATTAAATTCCCAAGCTGATTCGTACCTGTTGGCATAAATACATATATAAATAAATAATTATAACGATTTTTTCTTTCTCATTCACCAATGTAATAAATAGAGTAATCATCGATAGTTAAATCCTTCAACATTGTCAGACTCAATGGAATGGTGAATTAACATTGAAAATACAAACTAATAAGAACCAATATTTATATAAATTGTGAGTTTAATCAAGTGTGTGATACATTTTTGTATATTCCTTAAGGTTTATGAGTTATACTAAAGTACACAAAATTAAGTTCTTTAACAGGCAATTTGTAGAGAACGTTAGAGGTGTTTCTTACAAGAAGTAATTATATATCTTCCTTGTAAAGGGTAGTTTAGGATTGTTTTGAAATTTTTCAGAAGAGAAACTTTTTTTTTTTTTTTTTTTTTTTTTTTTTTTTGGTGTTACACGTTTACGTTGGGTTTTTCGATCTTTGGGGGTTTGAATTCACACTTCCAGACTCAGGGAAGGATGAGAAATAATCCTGGCTGGACAAAAATTCCTACCCGCCTGCCGGGAATCGAACCCGGGACCCCTAGCACAGCAAGCAGGTGCTCTACCAACTGCGCCACAGGACCAGCGACGTTTCATAGGAATAACAAATTCACCAGTTTCAAGACATACGAGCTTCGTATGTTTTTCATCATTTTAATGCAATCTGCCGCAAGTAACTTTTAGGGATGTCTGGCTGTTCCATTTCTTTGTAATAGCTTTCATTTCGAACTCTATATTTAATATATATTCCAAACTGCAGGATTATAAATGTTATTTAAAACTTAGATGCATATCTGACTTCCCTGGTTGAGCAAAGGGCCCCACAACACCTTGCAAGGCAAACCCAGTCCAGGGACTTAACTCTTCACCGCGTATCTAACTTTATTACCATTAAACTATTTTATACGAATGGTACAGTAAACTCCCCATCAACAGCATTTTGTGCATGGCTCAGCATAAGTGGAGGCGACAGAGCTGTTAATTTTAACGGCAGGCAGGCAGGAAAGGGGGAATATTATTTAAAACAAGGAGTAGCGTGTTTGTAGCCTCTCTTTCTGCTGACAAATGAAACTTCATTACGAAGGGATGCTGTAATTCTAATGCAGTATACTGACACCAGTTTTATTGTTCTTGTACTCGTTAATGGCGCAATTACCCCAGGGAGAAGAGTGTTTTGGGTTTTGGAGAGAGATTAATATTACAGCTTGTGTGGCGCCTGGCGATGATCAAGCGTTTCTCACGGTGCTGCTACCTAGCGGTGATGTTCAACAATAACGCACTGCGCCACTTTGTGAGCAAGAGCAATCAACTTTTATCCTGCGGAAAAGAAAATTAGGAGAACAAGAAAATATAAAGTTAGTCATTCATGGTGTTCACAATAAATGCAGTATACCTCAAGTGGTTATTTCTTGGAATCGAATGTAAACACAGAAACAAAGTACCTCTCCCAAAGGTGTTATGTTATATTCACATGACTTTCTCCACCTACTCTTCCACAAACTATTCCTACAAACACCGAGTGAACTGGTGCCGCGGTAACGCATTCATTAGGGAGGCCATGGCTTCGATTCCCGTGGACGAACTTCCTGACCTATGGGTTTTGGGGAGGGAATTTCCGGGTCACTAGGGGAGTGCTAGTAAGGATAATTACATTCCAGGAATTTCCTAGCCCTCCATTTCCATTAATCTTCATTCAATCCGGTCCTTTTAGGGTTGCAGCGTTGACGATGGGGGACGGTGAGGACTTTGCACAAAGTCCTTGGCTTATGGGTGGCGTTGTGGTCGCCTGCCCTGTCGGGGCGGGTCGAGCGGCGTGTGGTTTAGCGGTTGCATCGCGAGTTGGAACCTCCAGCCTACGTTAAGTGTCCTGACGATGGCTCCCGCCTCTAGCATTGCTTCAGGCACATTCTGCAGAGTGCTTTCATCTCATCCCTTCCTTCCTGGGGTACTACATTCAATAACTTATGTGTAGGTTCAATGTGGAATCCCCTGCTCTTCTAATCATATCCAATCCAGTTCTTACATCCTTCTAGCTACATCTCACTAAAATTTGCAGAAATGCTTTTATTACATATTTCGTTGTGCGTACAAGACACATACAAGAGACTAAACCGATAGTCATTGCTTTAAACGGGTCGTTAATATGATGCATTTGAAATTGCATGTTCCTTGCACAATCGCGGTTAAAAAGTCTACGTTGCATAGACTTATATGATAAGCATTTGTAGAAAAGATTTAATTACTAGTCGCACACGTTATCCTCAGCTCTCAGATGGCGTTGTTATCGAAGACGACAACAGGCGTTTTCATACCTTTTACGCAGTCATACTTAAATTATACGATAAAAGGCCATGAGATTGTTTTTTCTAGCTTAGTCAACGGCTAAAAGGCCAAACATATGACTCCTGCTTTTATTCTTTGCAGGAATTTGCAATGTCGATGCTGGATCTATTTCAGGCATTTAGTACTTAAAATTACTGTTGAAATTAGTTAAACTTGAAGGTAAACCGGCATGAGAACGCAAGATAACAGCATCAAGGATAACACGATGCAATGAAATGCAAAAGTGATAACACTTGAGTATGGACAACGATGTTCAGTTGTTAACTTAGTAGAGCACAGGCTTTCTTGACTCGAACAGTTTGTAGCACTAGAGCCCAGATAGTATATATTTTCTTGTAGATAAAATTGAAATATGGGAATGCAGTAGGCTTAAGGGATAGCTAATTTTTAAGAGCTTGTCGCTATGTAATAGCTTTGAAATTCCGTTCTATTTAGCTAACCAGTAGGAGAAAAAAGAATAATAGCATCCCTTTTCAGAAAAGTAAAAGTATTTGAAAATTCAAATATTTAAGGAACATCTCAGAAATGATTAGTTCCATAAAAACTATTTGACATAAATTATATGATTTAACGAGATCTACACTTTTGTGTAGTAAGATTTTGTCTATGTCTTACGGTTTCCTAGTTATGCAAAACTCATTCAGAATGCAGAACACTTCAGAAGGTAATTACAAAAAATTCAGGACATACCAACTTTTATTTACTATGAAAATATCTTAAAGGTATTGTACTTTAATCAAAATAGTGACAGCTTTCTTTGAGAAAATCAAAATTTTCGAAAAGTAAAGAGTAGTTTGGAGTGAGAGATTTTTTGAAATCTTTGTGTAGCATCCTTTGAAAATATTTAACTTAAATACCAAATCAGTATTTGACTGATTACTTTTGAGTTAAGTTGTTCACGGACACACGCGGACGTTTTTCTAAAAATGCTGTTTTTTTTTTTTTTTTTTTTCGAATTCAGGGATCTCTAAACATGTATTTCAGGTGAAACCTCGGTATCGAATTTTTAGATGTAATAGAACGGTGCTGGGCCCCTCATTTCTGCCCCCTACAGGCGTCATGGGTGGGGTGCAGAACTGGAGGGTGGTACGCGGTTAGTGTCCTCCCCCCCCCCCCCCCCCGGCCGGTTATGAGGTCTTCGCGACCTGGAACCGCTACTTCTTTAGTTAAGTAGCTCCTCAATTGGCCCCTCAGGGATCTAACGAGGCTGAGTGCACCCCGGACCAGTTCTCCTAGCGGAGGAAGAGTTCCCACGTTGGTACCAGGCATCGAACCCAGATCGTCCGCGCTAGAGGCAGATGCGCTACCACTGCGCTACGGAGGTGGTCATGTACGTGGTATAGAAAGTGCAAATACAACGCAGATGTATGTATACAGAATGTTAGCAAGAATTTACTTCACTACAAAAAAGTTCCAACAATTTGGCATACAACATTGTTTCATTTCGTAGCAGAAGAGAATGGAAGGGAGGTATAGAGGATTCCTACCTAAAATAAAGGAAAAAATGGGCCTGAGATAAAATACGATGCCCGTTTTTTCTTTCCGCCGCGGGATAGGAAGACTGGAATGGCCGCAATAAAAACGGAAGCAATATCATTGACACTTAAGCGTTTTTTTCACCTTCCACCAGGCAGCGCTGCTCCAGCAAAGGGGGAAGCCCAGCACTATTAATCCGAACATAAACCACGGTAGTGCTGCCGTGCCGTGGCGGCACACTGAACTGTCCTGATCATCATTAACTTGGGTAATGACTGCGTTTATACGACCCACTAGAAACGAAAGCCAAACACGAAATAGGCTTATACAATAATTAAACGTTAATGCCGTAAAGTTAAACATTAGTGCGCATCTTCCTTGTGCATCTCACCAAGTGTTTATGGCTGTAGTCGCCCCTTGCATAAACATAAGGCTGCTTGTTCCATTATAATTAGTATTTGGCAAACATGACGGACGATTTCATTGTTGACAGGGCCTGGGTTCCTGCTGATATAGCGGAGATGGGACATTTACAGCCTGATAGCAATTGCTGCCGATAAACATTACTCCGAGCTGTCAGTCCCGGGTTCATCCATTACTCAACTGACAATATGGCAGACACAATCTTTGTACAACTTCTTTTTCACGATACATTTTATACTCTTCTGATGAGCTCACAATTTTGTGTAATTTAGATGAAAATAGTTAATAAAATCTAATTAGAAATTGCTTAAAAAGATAGCTTTGAAACCTAGAAACACCCAGAGTGAAATATAGAAACTTTAAGATTGTAAAATTGACCAAAAATCTATTTAATTGCATTGCTTATGAAATCTGGAAATCCTTTTGGAGTTAACCACGTCATAACTTTGTCTTTCGTTGAACAAAATATTGAAAATGCATCTGTCATTTTAATCCTAGGGTACCAAAACATGCCGATTAATAGGAAAATGACAATCAATGCTTTGAAATACTGTATAAAAGAATTGAGCATTTATTACCTTAAAATTGACCAAAAATGATCTATTATTTAATTTAATTAATTATGGGTTTTCAATAGTTTTGAATTCTACATAGGAACACCCAGAATGAAATACAGAAATTTTAAGACTGTAAAATTGACCACAAATCTATTACATCTTCTTCTTTTCTTCTTCTTCTTCTTCTTCTTCTTCTTCTTCTTCTTCTTCTTCTTCTTCTTCTTCTTCTTCTACTCCTCCTCCTTCTGCACTTCAGGGATTTGGCACTTCTGCCACTTCCATCTTAGTATTCCAACAATTTATTCCCAATCTTCTTCTAGGACACCCCACATCTCTTCTACCACGAGAATTGTATCTTCTTATTAAAACAGGTATTTGTTCTTCACTCATTCTATCCACATGCTCTATCCAATTCTGTATATTTTCTTCCACTTTAACTTCTAATTTGTGTATGCCCAATTCCTCTCGAATTGTTTCATCTCTTATTAAACCTCTTCTGGTACATTTTCAAATTCTTAAAAATCTAATTTTTACAGGTTGTATTTTATTTTTTATATTTTTTTTTAATATGCATGACTCGCTTCCATACATAGCACTGGAACTGCTATAGTTTTATAAAATTAAAGTTCGTTTCTTTCCTTGTTTTATTATTCGAAGTTCCTTTTATAGTTTCGCATATCTGCTGGAACTTGTTTATCTTATTTTCCACATCCTTGTCTAAATCGTAGCTTACTTCACAACCTCAATATTTAAAATTCCAGGCATTCTGCAATAGTTTTTAAATCTAGGAACACCCAGAATGAAATATAGAAACTTTAAGGTTGTAAAATTGAAATCTTTTCAATTTTATTACTTGGTGAAATCTTGAAATCCTTTTGGATTTAACCACATCATAACTTTGTCCTTCGTTTGAACAAAATATTGAAAATACATCTATCATTCAGAATCCTAGGACCCTAAAACATGCCGATTAATAGAAAAATTGCAATCAATATTTTAAAATATTTACTGTATAAAATAATTGGGTATTACCTAACCTATACAAATTATGACATCCTTTTAGAAATATGTAAATATGAAGCTTTAAATTTCAGAACAGACATTAAGGAATTAGTACATATTTCTATATAAAGTTATTCGATTACTGACATTCATATTACTGTAAAGATATATATATAAGTAAAAGCAGTAGCTTCAAAAATGTTTCTTCGCCTCAAGAGCAAATACAGATATACACAATTCAATATTAGGCATAATTATATATTTACATAATATATGTATAGCCAAGACCATTATCAGGGAGAGACTGCGCTTACGACCTAAAACACCCCCAGAAAGAAGGAATGAAGTGAAGGGACCGCAGGAGGCTACAAGCCACGGGTAGACAGGCCAGATAGATGCGCGGAAGTCCCTAATAGTCGAAGACTCGTCTTGCTGCTGGAGCTGCTTAGACAGGCCGATGAATGACCCGTCGACCAAGCAGCGCTCTAGTGTCCACGGGGAGTACTATTCCCTTTGAGCAAGCATCCGCGATATCTGTCCGACGCCGCCACATGCCACGAAACACTCCTGAAAGATGAGAAGGAAATGGAATGAAAGGCAAATGATGGATAGGAAATGGTAAATAAGGAAACAGCCCAGCACTCGCCTATCGACCAGGGGAACACAAGATCAGAGTGAGTAGATGATGGTAATTGAACCCGTGATCTCCCGAATACCAGTCTCACAGGTTACCACGGGACCAACTCGCTTGGTAATGCTATCTCAATAGCTGCTTATTAACAAATTAAGATAAATATTGAATTTATAAACATTTGGCTAATTCCAAATCACGCCACCTTAACGTTTGTTTCTTAGTTACGCCTATACTTTATTCTTTTATTTTCCCTGACAGTTTCCATTGTATCTGCAACTTTTGCATGTCTCTTTCCCCTTCTTCTCACGAGTTATTTTATGCGATTGCATTTTATAATAACCATTTTAATTGTGCATGCTTATTATTATTTTTTCCTCTACCTGATTACCCTTCCCTTATGTAGGACTTGCACCCCCTAGGACTTATAAGCCAGTGCCTAGGGCCATACGCCTGCCGGGGAGCAGAGGGACCTCTGGACCAGACAGACTGAAGACCTGGAAGCAGGAGGTCAGCAAAGCACCAGGTATGATAGTGAGGAATAGGATGATATGAATTGCAGGTGAAATGGATGATTGCAAATGTGACAATTGAGCAATTGGTGGAATCAGTGGCAGGGGAAACCGGAGAACTCGCAGAAAACCCGCCCAGACGCCGCTTCGTCCACCTCGAATACCACATGCAGGTCCCTGGGATCGAACCCGGGCCACCTAGGTGATAGGCGAACACTAAACGGTCGGTCACGGCGCCGCCGCATGCCTATTATGCTCAGAATAAATACATAGGTATGTTTTTCCTACGTCCAAAATTTATTACGAAGCAAGTAGCTGTAACAGGTAGTAAATGGACCACATTTTGATTTTTTCTATTTTTTATAACCTCAGTTTGTGTATTTTTGCCCACAGTTCACTCTTTATCCATTATATATACATGGGTGATTATTTAATTGTTTTTTGCTAAAACAAACAAATGCGATTCTAAAAGCAATGTAGGAACTTATATAATTCAATGAATATAACTCTAAACAAATTTAGTTGTTACTTGTTCCTATAATTTGAGAAAGCTGTTACAAAATTACTTAAACTCTAATTTATTTATATTGTTAAACAATAGGTAATCAATATGCTGTGAACGAATGGAGAATCTGAAACCAAAACAGGAAAGTTGATGAAAATTGCTCGTATTTAGAGAATGCATTTAATTGAAAACTAGGATATTGTCATAAACAAGCTTCCAATTCAAATCACCTTTAACGCATAGTCGCATTGTTATAGGAGAAATTTCTGCGTTGTTAAGACCAGAGTTTTATGGAACGATAAATAACATTCTAAAATACAAATAGATTTTCAGTATGAGATTTATAAGCTAAATTTGATGGTTAATTTGTTCTGATTCTGCCAGAATAGATTTTTCAGCAGTACAAAAATAGAGTAGATTTTACGAATATTGATGAAAACAAAAACTGTTACATTGCGCACGATAAGCTTCGCTGTTGAGTGTGAGGGAGCCAGCAAAAACCTCACACGAAATCAAATAATAGACCACGTTGTGTACATAACAATGGCAGCCCATTAGCTGCTTAGTAACGCGTCGAGGCGCAGCAGGAAACTTTGGCGCTGCAGTCGACCCAGACGACACGTGACGTGAAGTCGGAAAGACGTTCGCACGATGCGGGTTTGGGAGTGGGGTGTCCGTGCAATAATTGGACACAGATTGTGTCCATTAGTTGAATCCACGGCGCCGTTCAATTATCACAAACAGTGGAACATCGGGGACAATGCATTGAGAGCCTGCGGGGGTGCAGTGACGTCACGCTCGGTTTCTTCTGCTTTTTATCTGTCCCCGAACTGTGAATAATTACAGATAAGCAGGGAAATGTATGTTTGACACGTAACGCTCCCATATACGGAAAGTAATCTGGATTCTGTACCGCATTAATATGGACATGCATGGATAACCAATCGTGCAGGTGTGTCAGGCAATATACGTACAAGGCACCATGATTAAGATTTAAATCTCATTAGATGTTTGTTTATAATCTATGACAATGAAACTGTCTCGTAAAACACAGCTGACATTTTTGCTTCAATAGTTGAATGCTCCTTGTCTCTAATAATTCATATGGGAGGGAACGTACATAGTTATTAACGGTTTTTGAGATAATCTCAGACAACAAGGAAGATCTAGGAAATGGTTAACTTCACAAAAAATGTATTTGACATAACTTGTCTGCTTTAACGAGATCTAGACCTCTTGTGTAGTAATATTTTGTGTATCTCTTGAGGTTATGTCAAAGTCATCTAGAATCTCTAAAATGTTTAATTTCCAGAAAATTAAAGTAATGCATTTCACTTGTCATGAAAAGATCTTAAACATATGTATTTTGTAAAACTAATCACTAAAATAGTTTAGCAGATAATTGGTTTGTAGTTGGGCTGACAGGAACGTTTTCGAGATTACGTCATCTTCATCTGAAGGTCGATTTCAGTCCAATTACAAACCAAAGGTATGTTTAAGCGTTTTAGTATCGACACAGCAAGTTTTACAACGAACTTTACTTCACTTTGGATATCGGTTCTCATAATATACATGATGTTATGATCAAAATCCTTGGAGATATTTTAGAGAAAAACCAAATTTTCGAAAAAGGTTGCTGTGAAATAAATTTGAGGTGGGAGGATTTTGTTGAAAATCCTGCTGTCGTATCTTTGGCACACGCTGAACGTAAATACCTACATAACACTTTCTTTATGACGGAGATTTTTCTAAAAATTCTGTTTTTGAATTCAGGGAGTCTCAAAACACGTATTTCTTGAAACAATGGTATAACTTTTGGATGAAATACAGCACTTCCTCTACATACTGTAATCACATAGTGGAGAAAGTAATACGCTTACGTAAACATGGTTCTGAAAGTATCTTACGCACAGAGTATAGTATAGTTATCAAGTATCGATTTGATGTTAGTTGTATAGTGTCCCAAAATTAGACCGACAGACTTTGGGAGCTGATAGATAACATTATTTTAAACACTTTTTATTGAGGAAAGTTTTTTACTGCGGTGCTTCGTTTAAGTGCCAGACAAGTTAATGTCATAGATTACTGCCTCCCACCCAGTTTAACTATTTACGCCAAAATCGACAATGCAAATTAGTATTGCATTTGTTAACTCAGTAAGGCACACAATATTAATCCAACAAACAAACACACAACACATAAACAAAACACAAACATATCATTGTTTACAGTTAGTCCCAGCTTTACATGTCCAAATAGAAATATTTATCAACCAATGAGAAACTGGCATTTATGTTGAGAAAATTCTACCCACCAATAGAAATAAAGTTCACGCACGTACTGTGGGGAAAGAAACGCTGGCGATTTTGAGAAAACACCGCTGAGAACTAGCGATTAGGAAATAAACAGAGCCGGGTATGTAGATTAGATTCAGATTAGATATTAATCAAGGAGATAAAAGGAGGAAACTGCCTGTGACGAAACCTGAGATTTATTGCATAGTTTCTGCTTGTTTCCTTTAACCATTCCCTCCTTAAACTCTAATAAGTCTAAGGAGTCCCTAGATTAAATTTTCACTTTCTCTACTACGTATTGTAAAATAGAGGAAGCATTGTATTCCACCCAAAAATTCGATGTCGAGATTTCACCGGAAACATATGTTTTGAGGCCCCTTGAATCCAAAAAAAAAAAAAAAAGAATTTTTAGAAAAAAGTCCGTGTGTGTGCATCCGTCTGTCAGTCTGAACAGCATAGCTCAAAAACGAATAGTCTGTTAAAAACCAAAGTTGGTATTTAAGGTTAAGAATGCAACACGAAGACACCCTAAACTATCCTTTACATGGACAAATTTTTCCAAAAATTTTGATTTTATTGGAAATGGTTCTAACAATTTTGATTAAAATGCCACATGTTTGAGATATTTTTATGACAAATGAACTGTATATCTTGAATTTTGTGGCTATAGCCCAAGAAGTCGTATTTACCTTGGATGACTTTTGCATAACTGGTAAATCCTAAGAGATAGACCAAATCTTACTGTGCAAAAAATGTAGATATTGCTAAAAAACACAATTTATGTCTAAATATATATTTTTTGTAGAGTGAACCGTATCGGAGATATTGCTTGTTATTTGTGAGACTTTTGGAGAACTCATCCTTCTGTCAAATGGAACATCGTTATTTATTTTTTATATGTTAACCGTGCAAAGAGAACGCAATTTCAAGGGTCTAAAACATTTGACTGTCGCTCAAAGCCTACTGTATTCTAACATTCCCCTTGCACCTACAAGAAAAGCAATAAGATAATTTGTACAAATGTTTATCTCAACTAACACGAAGAAGATATAGTAGTAAGAGATTGTAGGAATGGTTAGTATGAGAGTAGAGAAAGTCATGTGAATAAAACACAGCAGATTTTTATAACATAGTGTCTTGTGCACTACTATCATATTATAAATTTTCTGTAATATACTATGTAAAAAAATAAAGAATTACTTGAGTGGTATTACATTTGAAAGCAACGGGATGTAATAAATGAGGTGTAGGTAATTATGCGTGACATGTACGAGTTGAGAACGTAACACGATAATAGGATAGTGGCTGAAAGGGATTACCCATGTGCGACACTTTTCATTTGGAAGCAGCGCGTTAATCACCCAGAGAGTATTCCCATGTTCAGGCATCGCTACTTTTCTATGAACGTATATTGGTTTTCCTGCGTGCAGCGAGCGGTTTAATTGAATAGAGTGGGATGAAAGCAGTGTCAACTGTATCAAAGTACACCTATCATTTCAACTTCTCTGTGCGCTGCCTGATTCATTTTTGTTTCATCATGTAATACCCAGTCTGTGGCCAGTATTGATGTACTGCATTTAAATAGGATTGTGTATATGATATCGTATAGTAAGTAGAGCAAGTATTTCGATGCCCAAAAATGAGGTTATGAGGTCCAATGAGTTAAAAAATCTGATGTGTTGCACTCACATGAATCTCTCTACTCTTATACTAACCATTTTTACAAACCCTTATTCTTTATCTTCTTCGTGTTAGTTGAGATAAACATTTGCAGAGATTATCTTATTGCTCGTTTTCTTACACGTGCAACGGGAATATGGGAATACACTAGGCTTTGAGCGATAGTCAAATGTTTTAAAGTTTTGAGATCCCGTTCTCTTTGCACACTTAACATATAAAAAATGAATAACGATGTTCCATTTCACAGAAGTATAAGTATTCAAAAACTTACACAAATAACGAGGAATATCTCCGAAATGCTTAATTATACAAAAACCATATTTTGACATAAATGGTGTGTTTTAGCAAGATCTACATTTTTTGTACAGTAAGATTTTGTATATCTGTTATGGTTTACCAGTTATGCAAAAGTCATCCAGAGTAAATAGGACTTTTTGGGCTACAGCCAGAAAATTCAATATATACAGTTCATTTGTCATAAAAATATCTCAAACATATAACATTTTAATCAAAATCGTTAGAGCCGTTTTCAAGAAAATCAAAATTTTCGAAAAATTTTCCATGTAAAGGGTAGTTTAGGGTGCGGTAATTCTCTTCAAAATCTTCGTATCGCATCCTTGAAAGACATTAAACTTAAATACCAACTTTGGTTTTTTAGGGAGTTTTCGTTTTTTAGTTATGCTGTCCACAGGCTGACATACATACAGACAGACAGACGGACGGACGGACGGACGGACGGACGGACGGATAGACAGACAGACAGACACAGACAAACAGACAGACAGGCACACACACACACACACATACACACACGGAAGTCTAAAAATGCATTTTTGGATTCAGGGGGTCTCAAAACATACATTTCCGGTGAAATCTCCACATCGAATTTTTGGGTGGAATAGAATACTTCCACTTACCAGTAGAGAAAGTAAAACCGAAAAGTCGGTTAAAAACCAAAGTTAGTATTTAAGTTTAATGTCATTCAAGGATACGATACGAATATTTTGAAGAAACTTCCTCCACCCTAAACTACCCTTTAAATGGAAAATTTTTCGAAAATTTTGATTTTCTTGAAAATGACTCCAACGATTTTGATTAAAATGCCATATGTTTGGGACATTTTTAGGGCAATTGAAATGTACAACTTGAATTTTCTAAGATCACAATGGCGGCTTTTCCTTTGGAACAAATGCTCATCGGCAATTTGTGTTCATTTACTTACTATTTGTGTACTAACTTTCGATTTGTTAGCGTTGGGTTTTGTTTATAAACGTTAAATTCACACATGCTTCATACTCTCGCTCGTATTTCCAGACTCTAGGGAGGATAGGAAATAATCCTGGATAAGGAAACATCACCACCCTCCATCCGGGAATCGAACCCGGATGTGAAATAAAGATTCTTAAGGAAATTGCCCCACCCCAAACTACCTCTTTAATGGAAAACATTTTTGAAAAGATTTATTTTCTCAAAAATAGTTCAAACGACATTGATTAAATTGCTTTTTCTTAACACGGAACTCGCCCCTTCAATTCTCTGACCAAATGTAACCCTTGCCTTTTCACAGAACGCACTGATTTAAAGTTACGGAAGGTGGGTAATGCAATTATTTATCTCTCTATCATTTCCTTATAAAATTATTAAATTTACCACCCAATAACTGCAGTTTATACCTCACATCTTACTCTGCCCTTAAGTTTCAGGTGATTGGAAGCAACCCTTAAGATGCAACTACACTGAGCTGCAGGAGATTAGAATGAAGACGAACGTGTGAATGATACACCTGGGAGGCCTCCTAGATTAACCTAACCTAATCAGGATATAGTCACCATGGGAACCATTCTAATCGCCAACACATTCCCAAGATAGGCCCAGGAACCTAACCCGCTCAGTCAGACTTGGCAACTACTGTAACAAGTAGGTATTCAAAGTGCCACCTGCTATCTTGACATTTTATTTCACACCAATACAGAACCATGAAGTTACGAAAATAAACATTTTTGCAATACTTGCTATGTAAGTTAATCTTTGGGAACACATATTTGGTAGTGTAAGCTAACTTTAAAATTAATTTATCAATTACTATAGACATGGCTAAAACTGATGTTTAATGCTTACGGTACCAGTAGGAAATGACGTCAAACCACATAGAATAATCGCACCATAAGCTCGCTGGAGATGTATATTTTTTAGATTTCTCATGGAAATATGCCAATAAAACTGTCTCACTGGTAGAACTGTTAACGTTTTTATCAAAGTAGCACTTTCGGAAAGCATTATAAGCTTCAACATAACTTTGTTTCGACTTCGCTGGTAAGATGCACATGCTTGATCCTCAGCTTCCTCAATAGCAATGTAGTTCATTTTTATAAACTTTTACTGCTTGATAATAACTATCAAATGTCGGAAGATTGAATTCGGCTGCATAAACAAATAACTTAGAAACCAAAACGTGCTACTTCAAGCACACTTCAAGTAAAGAATCTATTGCGAAATTAATTAACAAAGGAAGGCTTGCCCATATAATTTAGATGTAGCTTTTCATTTGTTCAAATAGAGAACTCATTTTTTTCTAATGTCGAATAAAATATGGAAAAGCATTTTTGATCTATTATTGCTGTTTACAGTTTTTTCAAATACTGCAAAAAATAACTGGCTAACCACGAACTGTAAGCTACTTATCAGATCTAGAATACTTAGGAAAACTCGGCTCTGTGGGCCTCGTATTCCCAAAATGCATTCTCGACCTCATAAGTATCTATTTCAGTTCTTGGTACGCAATATACTATTTAGTCCACTTTTTGTTCCCTTCATATGCCATATTTAACATCCAAGGACATATCAGCGACTTTTTACCTTTATAGATCTACAACATTCAGATGTAAACAAACACAGTCGGGTGTTCTTCTGGGTGTTGTGTTAAGTACTACCGTATTTAATGTGCACGTTAATGATTTACCTAAATGACTGGAAGGTATTGATGTTAAAACTCATTTTTTTGCTGATGACTTAGTTCTTTAGTCTTTACAAAAAATCAAGCAAATGCTGCTTTTGAAAGAAACACTTCAGTCAGCTTTACAAGAATTGAAGAAATGGTACCAGAATAATTTAATGTCAGTAAACATTAAGAAAACAAACCCCCAGCTGTTTTACTTGACAAGAAAAACAGTAGAAATTCTACTGAAATATGGAAAGGATGAACTACAGAAATCAGAAAATACAAAATATTTAGGTATGTACTTTAATAAAAAAAACTAACCTGGAAAAATCAATATAGAGTATACGAACGAGTAAGTAACCAATAAGTTGAAATTATTAAAACGAATATCTGACACTAAATGGCAAAGTTCTAGAACAATGTGCCCCTTGAGGCAGGGGGTGGGGCAAGAGGAGACAGAGGACGGCCGATCCCGAAGACCCCACATAGCACAAGAGAGAGTTTTTACTATTTCCAGATTGAAACTCCCTGATGGCATCTTGTACAACCAGCAGCTGCCCCCGCTGGAGCCAGATACACCCTCCGCAGGGTTTGAAACCGGAGACCGCACCCCCGTGTGGTGAAGGTTCACAGAAATACGGGGAATATATATTCTCAGCATTCATCTAGCCACCCTAGAAGACCTCAGTAAATACCCATGGTCAGGAAGATGAGCCACGAATCGAACCCACCGCCTCTCGAACGTGGACTGAAAGCAACCGCCTGAGTTATCCCACCCGATATTTATTATTTAAAACCTTCATGTTCTCGCCGCTATATGTAAATTTACCTCCGTAATGGCAGTTACTGACAATCAAATTAGTTTTATGGCATCTAGAGTCATAAAGAGATATTGTAGTCCAAGTGCTCTGTGTGTTAAAGTAACTACTTTTATCATGACCTACCTCAGCATTTATTGATCATGATCTACTAAGTGACCCTCATAAACACTTTTTGTTATAATTACAAGAAAGTTCAGAAAGAGGAACTTAGCACCTCCACCATGGAAGAACTTTTGTACCTATGCCACTGATGGGACGGCTTCTGGGTGGGAGGGATGAGGTGAGAGGATACTGAGGGTGATGGACCTGAGAAGAGACGAGAGTAGAGGACAGAGGTCCCTAACAACTACAGACTTAAACTCTCCGGTGGCGGCTCGGACAACCGGCTCCCCCCTGCGGGCTTACACATCACAGGGGTGGCGGGACTCGGAAAGGTCTCCCGATCCGGAGGACGAGGATTTACAGAGAGCAAACTCCCTGCCATACACATCGAAATCCCCACCCACACTTAGAACCCTGAAACAGTCAACCAGGATGAAAGGTAAAGTGAAATAAGAAGTGAGGTGAAATGGATGGACAAGGAAACCTTCCAAGCAATCCATGGACCTGCAATGTTGGCAACGGGATTCGAACCCACGACCTCCGGAATGCGGGACACAGATGCTACCGCCTTTACTCTGTTAACTAACATGTAGAGTGTTTATAAAAATAAAGGATAATGGATATAGAAGCTCACGTGAATATACATCAAAATTTTGTAACTATATTTATAAGGGAAATTCAGAATCTGTTTCTACAAAGTCTTCATCTGAGAGATTAAGCATTTCCTGCAGAATAATTTTAGACTGACAGATATGAAAAATTGCAAAAACATTTCTACCATAGATAATGCAAGAGGATTGATCAATTAGGAGAAAAATTTTCTTGATCCCTTGACCGCCCCCACACGAAACGAATTAGGAAACGTCCATCTGATATCTCACTATGATTTATTGCTCTCTTTCGGGGATGCTGCAACAAAACCAAAGAGAGTTCTTCCAGTAGCTTTTAGATTTCATTATTCGGGCAGACGTCCGAGAAATTAATCACATCGGACACGAACAACACAAGAGGGGAGTGTGGGGGGAAAAGAACTGTGTGGAGACGAGAAACAGCTAGGGTTTGTTTTGTTGCTATGTGGCACGTGCTTCTGTGGCAGTCCTCCAGATCAGTGTTGCGTCATCAGACTCAAGAATTAGATAATCTTGGTCATACTATAATCAATCTTCTGATGCACATTTTCCAGAAAAAAACAGAACTGTGACGGTTACTTTCCAATACTGGCAACAAATGGATTAAAAACGGTTTACTTTCTCGAGTACCACATACAGTAGACATAGGAAGTATGGAATTCCAACTACAAGTTCTGTATCGGGATTTCACCTATTTTAAGGGCACCTTTAGTTATATATATAGTACCTTGACGACCGGCGTTTTTCGCCTCTGTTTTTGTGAAATCTTGTTTTTTGTGGGAGAAGATACTTATTTAGATAAACTGAAAGTCAAAACGTTAACTAAATAAAAATTTCAGTCGCAATTGTGAAGAGTCATTTCCGAGATACAAATATTTCATAAACACCATCTGTAAAACATCTACTGCTGAATGCAGACCTCCCCCATAGATATCCACCCAGTTTGACGTTTTCGTTGATCATTTGTTCCATTATGGAGTTCAGTTCCTTGCTGCTGCGATTGACTCCAGGGCGTTAACACATTTGCCAAGGTCCTTCGTCTTTCCGTCGAGTTCTTCCATGGCTTCCTTTACCCTGGCCAGTCGCTCATTAGTATTCTCCGATAGATCTATCTTCATGTTAGACATTTCCGCCTTCATCTTTTCTGTTTTGGAATTTACATTTTCAATTTGCCTTCCATTTTTGTTTCCATTTTGTCCATTTTTGTTCCTATATTTTCTATTCCATAGTTTACATTTTTCCAATTCGGTTTTCATATTTGTTTCCTCTGTCGCATTCCGGAATTCATTTCATTTCCCATTATGTCCATCTTGGCTAACATTTGTTTCATCAATGTTCCATATCGTACTTTTCGGCGCACTGCTGACATCAATTGTGATTACTTTACTTTTTTTTTAACTATTTCTTTATTTTTTATTTAAACACCGGAGCAACACTAAGCAAAACCACTTTTGAACAATAACAAATACGAGTACTACAGGAAGAAGAGCTGGTTGATAAAGCCATGTGAATTTACTATGCATTTCTGTTTCAATCATATAGAAAATTGTATGAATTGTTCGTAATTGTTCGCCGAAGCGGGAGTAGTGAAAGAAATGTGATTGTGTTTCGTAAAACAAAAATGAGTAGAAAAGCCTGTGAATGTTATACGTTGCACTTATATTTCAAGTGTATGGAAAAATGTATGGATTGTTTGTAGAAGAGGGAGTAGTATGTTAGGTAAAAGAAAAGGGAGTGGAGAAAAACATGTGAACGTAATACGCTGGGTGGTAAAATGGATTGCATAAAAACCTTCGCCATGAAAACAATTAGATATGTCACTTTTCATGGCGATCGGTCAACCTGTTTTGGAATTTACCCACTCTTCAACATACGATATGTATAGGAGTTGGTATGCATGAAGTTGATAAAAAATAGGGAATAACATGTGAATTGTTACGTAAAACAAAAGTGAGTAGAGAAAATGAATGTAATGCATTGTATTTCTTTTTCAAGCATATCAAATTGTATGAATTATATGTTGAAAGGCGAATAGCGAAAGAAGACTGATGGTGCCTCGTAAAGGAAGAATTAGTAGAGGAAGTCGTGTGAATGTAATACGTTGCATTTATATTTCAATCATAGAATATTATATGAATTGTATGTTGAAGGGCAAACAGAGGATAAATGAATGTGCTACGTAAAAGAAATGCGAGTAGAAAATCATTTGAAAGTAATATACTGTGTAGTAAAATTGTTGACATAAAAATTTCCCCATAAAAAATACATATACGTGCCGAATTTCGCGGTAATCGGTTAAGCTGTTTTCGAGCTTAACAGTTGGATATATATAAACAACCAAGTTGCATAGATGATGTGAATTGTTTGTAGAAGAGTATGGTGCAGAAAGAGATGCGAATGTGTTACCTAAAAGTAAGTATAGTAAACAGTGTGGATGTAATATGCAGTATTTCTATTTCAAACATGCACAAAATTGTATGAGTTATTTCTAGAAGAGTGAGTAGAGAAACAATCATGAATGTGTTTCCCTAAAGTAAGTAGAGAAAACAGTGTGCATGTAATACGTAGCATTTCTATTTCAAACATGCATGAAATTGTATGATTTATTTGTAGAAGAGTGAGTAGAGAGAGATGTGAATGTGTTACCTAAAAGTGCGTAGAGAAAACAGTATGAATATAATAGAGAAAGAGATGTGAATGTGATAGCTAAAAGTAAGTAGAGATAACACTTTGAATGTAATATGCAGCATCTCTATTTTAAACACACAGAAAATTGTGTATTTATTTGTAGAAGAGTGAATAGAGAAAGAAATATGAATGTGTTACCTAAAAGTGAGAGGAGAAAACAGTGTGAATGTAATAGCATTTATATTTCAAACATATAGAACATGGTATGACTTATTTTAAAAGTGCAAATAAAAATGTTTCTGGGTGCAAAATCATGTTTTAATGGAAAATTGTTCATAGAAGAGTGAGTAGAGAAAGAGATGTGAATGTGTTACCTAAAAGTGAGTAGAGAAAACACTGTGAAGGTAATATGTATGTATACAAAAATTTAATCAAATCTTTAGAGTCGTTTCTGAAATACCGGGAATGTATTTTCAAGAATTGCGCAGTAGAAGCGGGAATAAAAAATATTCGTTATGCAAAATCGCGTTTTTTTGGGAATTACACCTACATAGTTGAACTTAAAAAACAAAACCCTATCTGAATATAAAATTTGATCGAAATCGTTAGAGCCATTTCCAAGATGCCCGGAATAAATATATATATTCATTCATGAAAGTATGTTTGGGCGTTTACGTGAACAGCAGAAATCACATACGAAAAAATTTGATAAATAAACTTTGTATTTCAATTCAACATTTACCAAGATAGACACGAAGATTTTCAAGAGAATTTCATTACCAAATCTAACCTTTACTTGAAAACTTTTACGCAATATTTTAGTTTCTCATTAATTGCTTTAATGATGTTGATAAAAATACCGTAGTGTTCATATAGACAGACAAGTAGACAGACAGGCATTAAGGCGGGCAGGCGGGCATTCTGGCGCGCGGGCGTACGGGCGAGCGGGAAGTAAGTAAAGACTACAGTAGTTTTTCTGGTACAATTGGTCAGTTATGAATCTACCCGCGTTATAGGGGACACACCTTATCGGGAGTTCCCAAGAGTTCAACATGGCCGACATTACACTAAACAGCAGACGAAAGCACCCACCCCCAAAAAGCAGTCCTGCTAACGTATACAATAAAGGCATTTCTAACCTCAATAACCTAACCTCAGGGATAAAGTAACTTGTTTTCAAACGATAATAATGCTTGAACATCGTTAGCACACAACACATGATGAACGTACTCACCTTCGGCAAATCTTGTTCTGCAGTAACACTTTTGGATAAAGTCACTTCCGAGCGCTAAATATCGTAAAACTCATATATATTAAATTGTGTTTCAAACACAAAACTAACAGTAACTATAACTGCGTATACTACTCTAAAAGAATTGAAGACAAAATCACACAAACAGGAGCATTACGTCCACAGATTGATTAATTAATACGGTGTCTGAATAGAAACTTGGTTTAAAATCCATCGCTTGCCTTCTCTGCCACGCGTTCATAAACAACGACTTCTGTGGCAACATAACACAAGCAATAACACCAGCTATGGCCGTAGCTTTACCATGGTTATATGTTACGAACAGTTGGCGACACTAATGCAACCAAACGGATGGAATATCACCAAATATAACTAGACTGTACCATAATGGGGGGTGGGGGGGGGGGGAATATCAAGGTTGTTTTTTTAGGGTATACCTGTACTCGTATCGATCGCGATGTTCATCTTATGTGATCGTGGTTTACTAGATTCTTTTAGAAAAGGGAAGCTTTGAACATTGGACCTTCTCAAAACTGGGAGGTGTATAAAGGGCCGATTAACCTGCGGAATATTAGTGTCCTCAAACACAATATGCTCCTCTAAGTATACTACAAATCAGGTCGAAGACACTGGTAGTGATCATCAATAGGTATTTTGAACAGAAAAGTTCAATTTTCATTTTGATCACAAGGACGAAATCCTTGATCTCAATGTTTGGTAATCATTGTTTGAATTTCTCATTAATTTGGTTAACTCGTATTTTGTATTATGTTTCTTGCCCTACCAATGTTACTAATACTACCGGTAATCCTGTAATTTACTACCTCATTTATGTAGTATAATAAAACTAGTGAACCGTAGTTTTGGTAGAGTTCAACTCTAGGTGGAATGCAATATTTCATTTATTCACTCAGGTAAGCAGTAGAGAAAGTAAAAATCTGATGTGTTGCACTCACATGAGTTTCTCTACTCTTGTACTAACCATTCTTACAAACTCTTACACCTATATCTCCTTCGTGTTAGTTGAGATAAACATTTGTACAAATTATCTTATTGCTTGTAGGTGCAAGGGGAATGTTAGAATACAGTAGGCTTTGTGCGATAGTCAAATCTTTTAAATCTTTGAGATCCCGTTCTCTTTGCACGCTTAATGTATAAACAAATGAACAACGATATTCCATTTCATGAAAGTTTTGTTTTCCGAAAGTGACACAAATAACAAGGAATATCTCCGAAATGGTTCACTCTAGAAAAAATTTATTTGGACTTAAATTGTGTGTTTTAGCGAGATCTACATTTTTTATATAAGATTTTGTCCATCTCTTACGGTTTACGAGTTATTCAAGTCATCCAAAGTAAACAGGACTACATAGGCTATAACCAGAAAATTCAAAATATACATTTCATTTGTCACACAAAATATCTTAAACATATGGCATTTTAATCAAAATAGAGCCATTATCAAGAAAATCAAAATGTTCGAAAAAATTTCCATGTAAAGGGTAGTTTAGGGTGGAACAAGTTCTTCAAAATCTTCGTGTCGCATCCTTGAAAGACATTAAATTAAAATACCAACTTTGGTTTTTAACCGATTTTGCCTTTTTGAGTTATGCTGTTCACAGACTGACAGACACACACACACACACACGGACCTTTTTCTAAAAATTCTTTTTTTGTTTTTTATTCAGGAGGTTTCAAAACATGTTTCCTGTGAAATCTCGACATCGAATTTTTGGGTGGAATACAATACTTCCTCTACTTTACTACACGTAGTAGAAAAGGCAAAAACATGTGTAATAACTGCTTACCAAGGTTGTTTAAAAGAACGCTTTTTTATATCAGCATTTCGAGACATACGCTTGCAGTTGCTAAATAATCCTTTACTTATACATATGAATTACTGTCAAGTATGTTGACACTTGTGAGTTCATTTTGAAGTATTTGAGACTTGATGACATTAACGAGTTATTTGGAAAGTTAACTTGCTGAAATCTAGTTAGGAACCACCACGACTATTGTTAGCCCCATTACTTATATGTTAATAAAGAGAGGACGGACAAATGACAGTCTGCGGCTAGGGGAGGGTTACTCAATTACTAGAGCCTCAACATGTCACCAGATGATGGATGACAAGCAAACACTTCGCTTGATTGCTCCAGTCCCGATGCGCATTGCTGTTCATATCTGTCTGTCATTTCCATGCATTCTTTCTGGGTAGGCAGGTAGGTGCCATTCTCTGCTCTGCCGTAGAGTTCGGTGCTATTCCTTCAGGTTTTAATAACCCATTTCTGTAATATTTTATTACTTATAGAGGTGCATTGCGAACATTGATAATAGACTAACTGTTAAAAAAAAATCGGCGTGTACAACTCCGTGACTTTTCTTTCTATCTATTTTTATCTAGCTTCTATAAATTAGGCACTCTGAGTAGCTCAGTTGGTTAGACACTGATCTACTTATTCTAAGGTCGCGGGTTCAAATTCAGCCTAAAAATGACAGCTCCATGTTAGTATATTTACTGACAAGTAAAACAACTCTTGCAGGGCGAAATTCCTGCACACCGGCGACATTTATATGATTCTGGCAACTAACAGCGTTAACAAATAAAACATTTATTATTTTCTCTACTGCTACGCATAGTAAGTGGGGGAAGTATTGTATTCAACCCAAAAATTCGATGTCGAGATTTCATTAGAAATATGTTGTGCGTGTATGTGTGTGTTTGTGTGTGTGTCTGTGGACAGCATTACTCAAAAACGAAAAGTTGGTTAAAAATCAAAGTTGGTATTTAAATTTAATATCTTTCAAGGATGCGACACGAAGATGTTGAAGAAAATTACTTCACACTAAACTACCCTTTACACGGAAAATTTTTTAAAAGTTTTGATTTTCTCAAAAATGGTTCTAACAGTTTTGATTGAAATGCCATATGTTTAAGAAATTTTTATGGCAAATGAAATGTATATTTTGAATTTCCTCGCTATAGCCCCTGTAGTTCTCTTTACTGTGGATGACTTTTGCATAACTGGTAAACGTAAGAGATAAGACCAAATCTTACTGTGTAAAAATGTAGATCTCGTTAAAACACACAAGTTATATTCAAATACATTTTTTGTGTAGTGAATCATTTCGGAGTTGTTCCTTGTTATTTGGGTGAGTTTTGCAATACTTGTGTTTCTAAAATGGAAAGTCGTTAATCACATTTTTCACTCCTAGCCATACAAAGAGAACGGAATCTTTAAAAGATTTGAGTATCGCTCAAAGTCTACTGTATTCCCATATTCCCCTTGCACCTACAAGGAAATAAGCAATAACATAATTTGTACAAACGTTTATATCGACTGACATGAAGAAGATAGAGGAATAAGAGTTTGAAAGCACAGTTAGTGCAAGAGTAGAGAAATTCATGTGAGCGCAACGCATCAGATTTTTTCAAGCCATCATTTAGCGACCAGGTCTTAAAAGATTTTACTATCGCTTAAACCTACTGCGCTCCCCTCTTCTCATTGTACCTACAAGGAAGTATGTATTAAAAGCATTTTTACGAATGAGTAACCTGATGTACATAGAAGAATACCTAAGTGTTTGCAACAGGAGTTTATACAACAGTGATTAATAAGTAGGACACAAGTCCTTAGTAATCAAAATATCAGCGTACGGTCAACGTGCATTATATGACATTACGTCATTGGGAGGAGTTTCTCTGTATTGTTTAGTGCACTTGGAACCTGCTCTTGTTGTTCTGATTGGGTGCAAAGTTCAGAGTCAGCTACAGTGTATGGTTTATGTGGAGCCAACCTCGCGTCCATTGACGGAATTGTTTCATTTTTAGTGATTAGACAAAGACATGTGAGCGCAACACTAGACTTTTTTATTTACTTCACGTAAATTAAGATAACCTTTTGCAGGAATAGTTAAATTACATATTTCAGTGCAGGAAGAGTATAGACAATCGAATCATTGTGAAGCTTATAGGTGAGATGCTAGTCTTGAAATTTCATACCCTTTTCATGACATCGCAACAAACAACTACGTAGCAAAGAATTTTAAAAAAATGAGAAAGTAGTAAAAAATCAAAGGTTGATTTCTTAATAAAGGATATGTATTATAAAAACGGAAATAAATAAGTTTATTACCAGCATGCGAGTTTTACGTGCAAATTTCATATGAAAAAAGAAACAGAACAGGTTTAACATAGGCAAAAAGGACAAACACGTGGTGTTCTACTAACCTAATTCAACCAATCTCCTATTTTAGTTTATTGACTTACAAACAAGTACATCAAATTATCTCTCATCAGAAGAAAGAAAATATATGAAACTGTTGTTATTCAAGGCATTAATTTATCTATGCATTTTAAAAATGCAGATCTCTATTAGAGATAGGCAGGACATCCATATACATATTTGCCAAAGATTCTTTCGACATCAACAGAAACCAACGGGGCGAACTTCTGTTCAAACGAAATGACAACTCTACAGATGTGGCAAAGTCCTCAACATCCATATTCTTCTGAAGACTTAAGTTCATATTTGGAAAACTGACTATTCCCTCGCTGAAGTAACCGTATCCCACTGTTTTTATCTTGTTGTGACCTTGTTCTTCAAATCCTTTAATTGCTGCAATCAGCTATTTGTAATCTGTCTACAAACATGAGAAATTAATACATTTAATGTACAGTCACTTACTGACTATCAGACTATTGTATTAATTCTCATGCAAAGAACAGTTTTTCCTTAGGATACTCGTATAAAAGAGAAAGTCGATTGTTTCATAGCGCCTGTGTTACACATGAGTTCGCCAGTGATGCTATTCACATTTTATGTAAGGAATTAATTATTTTCAATTAGCAGCTACTTACTAATTGTTGCCAATAGCTCCGTACCGACAGTTATAAATGTTTAATTTATTCTCATCTACAGTGGTTCCGCATCACAACATTATAAGATTTTTGTACAAATTCTTACAGTTGAAGTCTGTGAGAATTCTTACCAACAGAGATTGAAAAGAGAAAACCTGTATTATAATTATGTGATCAAGTTAATATTTTTTATTTATCACAAATTAAGACAACTATCCGCAACAAATAGTAATATTTTTTACAGTTTTGACAACAGAATAATGAATTAATATTGCTTAATTGAAAAGTTCCAATATGTAGCCTCTCCCTCAAAAAAGTCTGCCGACGCCCATTCCTACGAATTATATATTTTATCCAGCAATTGAAATTCCTGCAGCTGCATCGACCGGATACAAAGAGAGTACGAACTCTTAATGTTGTTAAAAATCTCTGACACATGAAACTCACAAGTCATATCTCGTATAAATGTTAAAATGCGTTCTAGAAGATTATTTATTGAAAAGCTACAGTAGAAGCAAAATGGGGGAAAATTATAGCACAGTTTAGAGAGAAAAATGAATGTAAGTCCCAAAAAAGGGAAGAAAGTACTTGAAAACTGCATACTTTCTCAACTAAAGACATACTTGAACATTGTAGTTTTATTCCACCTTAAGAAAAAAAATCATAAGCCTGGTTATTACAAAGAAAATATCGGTCTTCAGATTTATTCAGTCTTTCCGTCATTCAGCCGTCTGTTCATGACATCAACACTTTGAAGCGAGTTTATCACCAGTGCCTCTGGCAGAGGACTAGTGAAAGATGAATGTAAGAAGTGAATGACAAGAATTTCAAAGTCACTTTAGTGAAATGGGACTTTTATTACATCTTTCCAGTGTTTATATTTGGAACCTCTTTCGCGTGCTTCTCGTAAACTCGTAGGCTCAGCATGGTAACTACAATTATTGGGTGGTTTTTGTAGCGTAGAGTATCTCAGCTTTAATGACAGAACCTTTTCGTTACAAAAATAGCTCATCCAAAATCTTTATAACAGTAAATGAAAACTGGCCTACAGAGAATAAATTAATAAAACAACACACATGAGCAAAACAATGGCAATATAATGGACTTTCAAAACACTTGCAGCATTATAGGAACACATGAAAATCTAATGTCAGATTAGTAATCTTAGTTATGTCTAAACTTTTAATCCTTTTAATCATGTTTTGTCTCAGGACTTGATGAAATTTTGGGTAACAAAACACAGAAAATCTTCCACATAACGACCAACATCGTAACGATAGACTACCCCAGTTTGCAAGTAACATTCAACCATGTAAATTCTGGGATCGGTAGTCACTTCCAGCTCACGTGCAAGAAGGTAAAAATGTTTAATGAAAAACAGTTGTGCAGTTCATAAACTGTTTACGAAGTCGGAAACGCACGTAGGCCGAAGTTCACTTCCGCACTTCCTCGTTGAGACAAGTGGCTCGCTAACTAATAATGACGTCATTCATTTAAACTGACTAGTGGTAAAGGTTGAATAAATCTGAAGACGGGATACTTAAGCATTACATTCACGAATACTAAAGTTTTGGGTGTGCTATCCATTATTCCGGTGCCGATTTCAACAACCGCGAGGTTATTCAAGTCCTGAATTGCCTGGCGTCTAAAAAGAGGGAAAAATAAAAGCAAGGAAGTAGGAGCAAGGGGAGTGAATGACCGTCCTAAATTCCGTCATCAACGGGGCTTCCCCACAGAGCTGCTGGCAAACAAGGAAAAGACAAGGAGGACGAGGAGGAGGATGGAGATAATGTCAACATGTAGATGCAAATGTTTCACTCACCCCACCACATTGTTCTGAAGCTGCTCTCACAATGGTGAGAGTGCAGTCCACATAATTAAATCCTTTCACTGGTCAGCAGCCAATGTGGAGGAACAATCGCGAAGCGCCAACCCTCGTTCACTTGCCGCTAGGCCCTTGTGAGCCGAGCCAGGGGTGTCCTCTAATTGGGAGAGGGTGGTACGTGGCTTTCAGATCAAGAAACGCTTCCAGAGTACTTCAACACTTCTTCGCTAATCCAGTTAAACTTTCGTATAGTACCAGCACTAAGTTACAACTCTGTAGCATTAAACTTCGTATTTACTTTTTCTGGTGGTCATCCTATTGTTCATAATCTTTCATATTAAGGCTCTACATGAGGAACACGCTTTAACGTACTCTGAACTAATAATGAAAACATTTTGAAATAAATTATCGCGCCTCTGTTTTGTGAGCAGCACAATTCAAAACTAAACCTTCGTAAGAATGTATAATCTCTGAAGAATATACCAGAAATATTTTCACGAAATTAACAAGCTTCAGTTAAAGGATTGTCTTTATGCATTCTCTCAAAAATAGCGTTAGTATTTTTGGTTAAAATGCAGTGCTTATCATATTACCATGAAGAACATGTAATTACCAGTTTTTACTTTCTCTACTGGTAAGTAGGGGAAGTATTGTATTCCACCCAAAAATTCGATATCGAGATTTCACCGGAAATATATGTTTTGAGGCCCCCTGAATTCAAAAAAAGCATTTTTAGAAAAAGGTCCGTGTGTGTGTGTGTCAGTCTGTCTGTCAGTCTGTGGACAAAAACGAAATTAGGTTAAAAACCAAAGTTGGTATTTAAGTTTAATGTCGTTCAAGGATGTGACACGAAGATTTTGAAGAAAATAGCCCCACCCTAAACTACCCTTTACATGGAAAAATTTTCGAAAATTTTGATTTTCTTGAAAATGGTTCTAACGATTTTGATTAAAATGCCATATGTTTGAGATATTTTTATGGCAAATGAAATGTATATCTTGAATTTTCTGGCTATAGCCCCTGTAGTCGTATTTACTCTGGACAACTTTTGCATAACTCGTAAACCGTTAGAGATAGACCAAATCATACTCCACAAAAAATGTAGATCTTGGTAAAATACACAATTTATGTCTCAATAAATTTTCTTGTAGGGTGAACCATTTCGGAGATATTCCTTGTTATATGTGTGAGTTTCGGAAAACAGAACTTTAGCGAAATGCAACAACGTTGTTAATTTTTTTATATGTTAATCGTGCAAAGAGAACGGAATCTCAAAGGTCAAAAAGATTTGGCTGTCGCACAAAGCCTTCTGTATTCTAATATCTCCCTTGCACGCACAAGGAAATAAGCAATAAGATAATTTGTACGAATGTTTATCTTAACTAACATGGAAATATAGGAATAAGAGTTTGTTACAATGGTTAGTACAAGAGTAGAGAAAGTCATGTGAGTACAACACATCATATTTTTACTTTACTAAGTTTAGTAAAGTAGAGGAAGTACTGTATTCCACTCAAAAATTCGATGTCGAGATTTCACCGGAAATATATGCTTTGAGGGCCCTGAATAAAAAAAAAAGCATTATTAGAAAAAGGTCCGTGTGTGTGGTGTGTGTGCGTGTGTGGGTGCATGTGCGAGCGCGCGTGTGTCTGTCAGTCTGTGGACAGCATAACTCAAAAAAAAAAAAAAAAAAAAAAAATGTTGGTTAAAAACCAAAGTCGGTATTTAAGCTTAATGTCTTTCAAGGATGCCACACGAAGATTTTGAAGAAAATTCCTCCACTCTAAACTACCCTTTACATGGACATGGAAAATTTTGATTTTCTTGAAAATGGTTCTAAAAATTTTGATTAAAATGGTATATGTTTGAGATATTTTTATGACAAATGTATATCTTGAATTTTCTGGTTATAGCCCATGAAATCTTATTTACTTTGGATTACTTTTACATAACTGGTAAACCGTAAGAGATAGATCAAATCTTACTATACAAAAAATGTAGATCTTGCTAAAACACATAATTATGTCCAAATAAATTGTTTTTTTGTAGAGTGAACCATTTCGGAGATATTCCTCGTTATTTCTGTAAGTTTTGGAGAACTTACACTTCTGTCAAATGGAATATCGCTATTCATTTTATTATATGTTAACAGTGCAAAGAGAGCGGAATTTGAACGGTTTAAAAGATTTGACTATCGCTCAAAGCCTACTGTATTCCCATATTCCCGTTGCACGTGGACGAAAACAAGCAATAAGATAATTTCTGCAAATGTTTATCTCAACTAACACGAAGAAGATAGAAGAGTAATGGTTTGTAAGAATGGTTAGTTCAAGAGTAGAGAATGGCATGTGAGTGCAACACATCAGATTTTTATAAATTGTTTTGTTTGTACAACCGCCATTAGCTTCTGGGTCATTCGTAGACTTTATGTTGAGAAACAACTGATGGCGTTATTACTCGCTGAAATTCAGTGTTTCTTAACTTTTGTTTTTATAATTTTTGACGTTAAACACACTCACATTCGTTTCCATATTGATACTTCCGGACTCCGTGGGGATAGGGAATTACTCTGGTTAAATACAAATTCCCAAACCCAGAAATGGAACCCGGGACCTCTGGACTGAGAAGCTAGAACGCTGACCGCTCAACCACAGTAAGTCTTGAAGTCTTCATTCGGTTTGAATTTTGCATAACTGGGAAACTGTTACAAAGAGACAATTTACACAATGTAGACGTCATTAAAATTCATGGCCATGCCGTGTCTCACCAGGGTGGGCCGAGTTCGATCCCAAGCGACCAAATTAATGTGGGATTTATGGTGGGCGAGGTGGGGTCTGGATTCTTCTCATCCTGGATCCTCAGTCATATCTCCAACTGTTCCTTCATCACCTTTCCTTCCATTAATTTCAATTTTATTTCGTATAATTCTCTTCAATCTCATACCAGGCTACCGGCCGCTGCCGCTCGTTCCTAGTTCTGTATTCCTAGTTGTGAAGACCATATTCCCGGCTGGGAGGGACTCTGGGGCGCTAACCACGTTCCACCCTCCACTACTGCACCCACTCGTGACAACCGTTATGAACACTGGTGAGCCTCGGCCCTGCATGGGTAGTTGTGCCGCGGAATGAAATATTAAAATACAGAACTTATGACTAAAGCCACAATTTTTAGTACCGCATCGTGTGTAGGAGTATCAGTTATGCCGTGAGTGTGTTCGCCCAGACCGAAAGGCAAGCCAACAGCATTGAACAAAACAGCCCCATGCACACAGTAAGATGACTAAGAATTGTGGCGCTGCTTATCACAAATGTACTTTTTAATTGCGTTAGTCGTTGATACAATATTTAATGATGCAAGTTTATATTTTCTCAAGTGTAACGACTTAATCTGACGGCACTTAGATTCTTGTTGTTAGCTTTTATTTCCTTCTTGTTCAGGAAAAGCTTGTAAACCCGTAGTTCACAGTAACGCCACCTTTTTGCAGAAGAGTGGGGCACAGTTGTCATGTTATGAAAAAAGCTATACATATGCTAGTCTGTTCCCCTAGACTACGGAGAACGACCCACTTAGTATATGAGTGATATAGTAGTAGATATAGGTCATGTAAATTTATAATAGGTGGAAGAATTCGTGTAAACACTTACCAGCCATTATAGTTTTTTTATCACTGTAAACATTTTTTAAAACTTATTTTAAGTCGCTTGAACTATTGATCATATCACGACTCTATAAGGATAAAAACCACTATATAAGAAAATTACATTGTAAATGTACACAAGTTAGTCAATATTATAATCTTGTCTTTAAACACTGGATTGTAAATAGCGAGACACAAGTTCACAACCTCGCCTTGCATTTGCAAGGTGGCAATCAGAATCATATGAGGTACTGTGAGTGAATAATCACAGAAGTTACAAATTAGAGGAGGACCTTAAGGCAGGAGTGTCTAATGGCTGTGAAAGCAAATGGTCCTTCTGGATATTTAGGAGCCAGAAGGGTAGACATGCAGTTTACTTGTAGTTCCAATGCTACTTCCATATCTGCGTAATTTTCTTTTGGATATATTTGACGAAATCACAATCTATGGCTGTTTGGAGGTCCCTAGAGCTTCAGCGTTAGCTTCCTCGTTCCTTTGAATGCCGATGAGACTGCGTTGAGATAACCTTCATATGTCTACCAAAGGAATTATTGAAGTATTTTGTTGCTTAACGACCCTGCCAATTGCAGGATCATATCAGCGACGTCGGCATAGAGGAATTTTGTCCCGCAGGAGTTCTTTTACATGCTAGTAAATCTACTGACATGGAGCTGTTGTTTTTAAGCACACTTAGAAACCATCGGTCTGGGCCGACTACCAGCCTGAATTGCTGTATTAATATTAATAGTTCCGCAACCAATGAGTGGGGCTAACAGTTTTTGTGACGTAATGCTAATATGGCACTCACGGAGTCGGTGAATATGACAAAGGAGTTATGTTGTGTGTAATTGAGCGAGGTAGCGCCCGACTCGCACTTGGGAGGTCCCGGGTTCGATCCCCGGCCACCGCGTACTCTGACTTGAGTTTTACGCGCTTTCAACTTGGCACCTAGGTCAATTCTGGGGTGCTTAATTTCATACCATGGTTTCCTTTCCATTATTTCCCCTTCATTCCATTTTCTCGCTTTCAGGTGAGTAGTGTTGGCGGTGCCGAACAGATAGCACGGATGCTGGCGCATGGTAACCACTGTTCTCGGCGCTACATGGCGTTTGAGCGGGTTGTTCTCCGTCGGAGGGACGTTTGTGTGACACCGGACCCGTGGTGATAGCTGCTCGGCGTGGCCTGGCGTCGGGATAAAGAGATCTCAGCACTTTTTAGGGACCTCCGTGTGCCTTTCTTGGCCTGTCTGCCTGCGACCCTGTGGCACCCTGCTGTTCCATCACTTCATCCCTGCCTACTGGGCGATGTTAGCCACAATAGATTTGTGTAGATCTAGGTGCGCGAGGTGTCCCCCTCCATTTATACTCTTTACCTTTGCTTTACCCAGGCTGCGTGTTGTCTAGGATGCACTCCAGAGCAAAGTTTGTTGTATGTAAACTCTGTGCCTTTTCAAATTCGTAACGAATAATATAAACCAGACTGCCGTAGTTGTTTGGTAATTAGCACACTAACTTCCCGGGTTCGATTCCTAGCTGCAGAACAGAAATATTTCTTAAACCATCACCCTACCTAGAATCTGAAAGTGTACGTGGGAGTGTAAATGCGTTTGTATGAATTCAATATCAAAGGAAAAAACCAAATAAATAAACCCAAAGATACATCACAGTAAACGGGTGAACATCATTGCCGATGAGCAATTGTTCCAAAGGCAAAAGCTGCCGACATGACCTTAGGTGTTGAAGACGACACATAAATGGAGCACATAATTATCGTCATCATTGTCAAAGTCTCTAAAGGCTTGTTCCGGTCTCATGTATTAAACGTTTGTTGATCCCATCTTTTCTCTGGTCTGCCAATATTTCTTTTGCCTGTGGGTTTGTAGTCTAACAGCAGTTTCGGAATGCGGTATTCTTGCATTCTTTCCACATGTTCTTTCCACCTGATTTTGTATTGATATATCTTCTCTATTAGTTTAAAGATGCCTAATTCTTTTCTTATGTCATCATTCCTCCTTTTGTCTAACAAAGTGCAGCCTGCTATATTCCTTAGGAATCTTATTTCTGCGAACTCTATTTTTCTCTCTTTACTTTTTCTTAATGTCCAACATTCTGAACCATATAGCAACATGGATACTGCCATTAATTTATATAATTTTAATTTAGTAACTTTCCTAGTTTGTTTCAGATTTCTTTTTGTTGATCCATATAAACCGATGTTTAGGTAGATGTGGAATTTGAAACGACATCCGCTTCCGAAATGGAAGAAAAAAATTAAAGAACTTAAAGTTCAATGAACAGTCGGTTAGTGTTACTTAGAGAAATATAGGGAATTACATCCAACATTTGTGGAACCGTCTGTAATTTACATCTCAACAAATATGTGCAACTCTAAAAAAAGGCTAGATCACTGTGTGCTGAATAATTTATAGCTAAAATAATCATGAAAATAGTTTAATATATCAGTAAATAAATAAAAAACAATGTCATTCATAGGTAAATATGGAATAAGAACTAAAATTGTTTTGGAAAGTAAAATAGTGGAACAAGTAACACACTTTAAGTATTTGGGATGCGATATTACATACAAAGAAGATAAAGACATAGAAAACAAAATATACAAATTCCAGGCTATATGTGGAACCATTAGAAGAACATTAGGTCGGAAAACAAGAAAAGACTCTAAACTTAAATTGTATAAAATATTGGCTGTTCCTTCCTTGTTATATGGAAGCGAAAGTTGGGTAATAAAATCAAAGGATAGTAGTAGAATACAGGCAGCGGATATGTTATTTCTGCGGAACGTAAAAGGATGCACAAGAGCAGATAGAATAAGAAATGAGTCAATAAGAGAAGAACTAAATATTTATAAATTAGAAGACAAAATCAAAACAAATGACAAGAAATGGACAGAACATTTAATGAGGATCAGTGAAAAAAGGATACCTAAGAGAACCTTTCTATATAATCAGAGGAGCACGAGATGTTGGCCGACCTCGCAGAAGATGGACTCCACTGATGACTTCGCCGGAACGGGCTGCATAGCCTAAACCATGTAGAAGAAGTAGAAGTAGAAGAAGTAGAAGAAGAAGAAGAAGAAGAAATAGTTTAATCTTAAGTCCTGCTTCTAACAATTTTTTATTTAAAATGTATATAATCAACCCATTACTACGGGAATTGCAATCTGTCTTTTTTTAACTTCCTGGAAAAGTAATTTGACAGAGTAAATTGGAAGAAAGAAGCAAATGGGTTGTCTTCTAGAAATTGTTTATTAACGACCTTGTCAATGCCGCCGGTATGCCGGAATTTTATCCAGCAGAGCTTTATTAACTGCCAGTAAATCTATTGACATGGGTTTGGGTCCGGTTTGAACCCGGTTTCCTGGGATCTGAGCTACTCAGACCGACTCGTATTACTTGCCTTTCCAGAGATTTGCTAGAAATGCACCGAGAATGAGGGCAGACATGGACAACCCTTGAGTGAAGCTGAAGATATGGAGGCTGCTGGTGGACAAGAGCAGTGAATTGTTAACAATGGTGCTACTGAGGAATGTTATAAAGCTGTGGCTAATCGTGCCTTGTGCTTTAATTCAGTCTCTCCCATCTTAACTACGTACCGTGCCATGCGGATAACATCGGCTGCCTTTAACTGCTTTGTCACATAAACACCTTCAGTCAGAGGGTAGCGCCCATCACTGTATGGTTCCTTATAGCCAGCCAGCCCAGGATCTCCACCAGAGATAGATAACATCTCATGTGTTACATGCATACTACTTTCTGGCTCTATTCTTAGAAACGCTTATTCTTCATACTGAGTTGGACGCTTGTACCTACAAATGGTTTTATTGGATGTATTATTGCAGGTGCAATGATAATATAAGGATATAATGGATTTAAAGATATATATGACTGAAATTTCATTAAAAGCGAGAGAAAGAACTTGTTTGATTTTAATTCTAGAAAATAATTGAGACATTTATGAATGCAAAAGGTGTATACATTGCCTTTGGGCGACATTTTTAAATTCCCTACTGCATGTTTAAATGTGACGTGGATTTTAATGTAAGCTATGCATTAAATCTTTTATCACTGTTTTCTCGCTATTGATATTTTCAGTATTTTTCTTTGCAGAGCTGCTTTGATATTGCGCTAATGAACTTTGTTACATATGTTTACAGAAACATAACAAATAAAGGTTATCCTGGGTTTTATTTTCGAATGTTTTTAAGGATACATTTTTAATTCTCAAACACAAAAATCACAGTTTAAGGCAAAAACACATTTATAAGTGTAAAGAAAATTCTGGACCCTAAACTGATGGAGACACAGAGAAACCCAGAGTAATGTTAAACAGCAGATGTATTTTGAATCTAGGGTTAAAATATTAGACCAAAATTTAAAATTTCGTGTCGCGAGGAACATTTTGGTCATGTAAGAACAAATTAACAAAATTCATCATAATTTCTAAACTATTAGAACAAAATGAATGAATTATTTATTTTGCAAACAAGCTTACTGGTGATATTTTAAAGCCTTGTATGGGCAATGTTTAAGAGATGGAATCAGGACTGAAAGCGGAAGATCCGTGGTTCAAATCCCGACTATGGCATTGAATTGTTCAGTCCTGATTCCACCTCTTAGACACTGGCCATACTCGGCGTCTGTGTTTAAAAACACCAGCAGTAAGCTTATTGGCATAAATAAATAATAATTACCATCTAAAGGTTACTTAAACCCGGGACATAAAGTACATAAGTCGCCCTTGGGGTATTTATATCTGATGTGAGATTCCCTTGTGGTCTAACCGGGAAAGTACGAATCGGCTGGGGAATTTAGTGTCATGCTGGCAAGTTGGCCATGGTAGCTTAGTGGTTGAAGCAGCCGCTCGAAAAGCGGAAGATCCGTGGTTCAAATCGCGACTATGGCATTGAATTTTTCAGTTCTGATTCCACTTCTTAAAAATGAAGTTTAGGCTGATTATAGTTCACCTATGGTAGGTATATATTTAAAAGCTTGCATTATTAGGACAGAACTTCAAAATATCAGTTAATCATATCCTTAAGCTATGTCAAATCCTTTAAGAGGGCAGAGAAAGAGAATACTATAAAACTATTTGGTCAAAAAATCTGATGTGTTGCACCCGCATGACTTTTTACACACACACACACACACACACACACACACACTCTCTCTCTCTCTCTCTCTCTCTCTCTCTCTCTCTCCCTCCCTCCAACTATCTCTTTGAACGATCAAGAGATTAAAAATAACGAAGTAGTAAGATTTTGTCTGTTATGGTTTACCAGTTGTGTAAAAGTGATACAGAATGAAGAGGATTTTTGAGCAGCATATTCTCAGAAAATTAAAATTAAATAATTTTTATTTAATATTCAAATTGAAAAATTTCAAAAAATGTTTATGTAAAGCGTATTTTACTATTTGGATAGCTTGTTTTTCTATTTTTATTTTATTTTTAATATCTTCGTGTTACATCCTAAATATCTTAAACTTAAATGTAAAGTTTGGTACTTTACAACCCTTTGTTTCCTTCATAACAGTTTGCAAGTAGATTGAGGAAATTGTACTGTGTATTAATGGTTTAGCCATCGTTTAACCCCTTAATATTCCTCTGAACTAGGCCTCATATAACTTGAAGTTTTATTTGGACCAGGGCACTATAGACTAATTTTCTCGCTCTTTTTAAACGTTTATGGTGACGCTATGCTCGTACAAGTACCACTTCCTTAAAAACCTTTTTTTAGCAATTAAGATTGTCATTTCACACACATATACACGCACCCACGCACACACATATGATTAACTATAAGGACCTTTACCCTCCGTTAGGCGCGCGCCTCGTAGAATACCGTTGGTTGCAAGGGTCGCACAAAGTTAGCCCTCGCTATAGTTTTGTGCTTGTATTTATCTTTTTAATTTCATTTTTCCTTCATTCCCAAGTTTAGCTTCATTTGCTTTATATATACATGGATTTATTAACATTATATTACTAGACAAATGAAAGATAAATAAAATGTAGTATGAATACAATATACTTTATAATTTGAAATATATTGTTAATAAGAACAATAATAATAATTAATAATAACTTTCATAGGTATGATTATGACGTTAGCTTACAATACATATTATTATCACATAGGTTGCTTCTTTCATCGTCTTCATCATGATCAGTTTCTGAAGCTAAAGACCTCGTTTTCAGTTTATCTTCAGATTTAGAATCATTTGATTCATACATGTTGTCACACATGGATAAGGCATCACCATCACAACGTAGATGATGCACTTCTTCCAAACACTTGGAATTTTGTAGATCATACTCCTGTTTGTGAGAAGTAGTAACATATTACTTGCGATAGCAAACCAACATTGCACAACTAACGAGAAAAACTGAATGTAAGCAATGTGTAATGAGAGTAGGTGCGCAGGATCTGGTTGACCTGTGCGACACGTGTCGGTTAGTATTTGTTGCAGCTAAAGAAATAAACCGATAAGATTGTTGCTGCAGCAAACAATCGAGTAAAGTGTAATTTTAGATGTCCTAGTCAGGCAATTACGTAGTTGCGTTCACTCGGTAAGTATAATGTTTAAATAAACCTAGGGGTCTCTCAGGCCTCTAGCGTCCAAGGGAGGGTTAACCTGGTAGGTAATATCGGACGACGAACGAAAGAATGAAATAATGCTCAACTGAACCCGGGCTTAATAGAGCTTAAAGTAAAGGGAAAACCTCGGAAAAAGCCTTATCCGGATAACTCACCCTATTGGACTAGGGACTTCTCAAATTTGAGGCATACTATGCATTTTTCAACCCACTGACTGTGTTTGAATTATAAGGCTTTCATACTCAAACACAAAAATTCGTAATTGCTGTCAAGCTCTACTAAGAATAACCAACCTCCTACTTTAACTGCTTTAAGGGATAAGGGAACTTTGTTTCATATTTTCGATTTTTAAATTCTCTCGTATAAATGTTGAATAGAAAGCTGTGAATCACTTCGCCCAACCGCTTATCACGGTCTGTTATTCTTAAAAGCTCAGCACTTGTTTAAACCACAAGTAGCTACCTTCCCTACTAATCCTACTGGGCCCTTTCTATATGTGATTTTCTCAATTTTACTGCTTCGTGCATGAAAGGTAATACTGATATTTCTGATTTGTATGCAAATTGCGTACTTAATCTCGAATGTGCTATATAAAGATTCAAGCATGAATTTTATGAGTGCTTTATTCAGTGGTTCGTAAAAAATGTATTTACCTGTATAGAAAATCTAGGAACATTTTAACAACCAAATTTCATTTTTCTACTAATAACTTTAATCAAATACATTTATTTTCACTGTACTTACTAAATTATCAGCAAATGCAACTGTCATACATCTCACCGGGCGAGATGGCTGCGTGGTAACGTGTGAATGTAGTATTCGGCAGGTCGTGGATTCGATTCCCATGGCAGACCTTCCTGAACCATGAGTATTTTCGTGGTTTTCCCCGGTTCACGAGAAGAATAATTACATCCCCCGAAGTTCCTATCCCTCCATTTCACATCCCTTCCCACTTTACTTCAACCTTAATGTGCTTTGTTGTTTCAGGGTTTTAAGTGTTGGCGGGAGTTTCGGTGTGCATGGCAGGTACTTGCTCTCTGTAAATCCTCGTTCTCCGGATCGAGGGAGGTCTTTGAGCCCTGGGCCCCTTATGCGGACCTAAGGCCCGTAAGGGGGCAAAGGAGCCGAAGTACAGGGAGTTTAAATCTGTAGATATTAAGGACCCTGCCCTCTGTTGTCGTTTCTCCCCAGGTGCAACCATCCTTCGTACCCTCTTACCTCACCCCATTCTCCCGAGTGTTGCCCCGTTAGGGGCTTAGACCCAAAAATCCTCTACAGGTGGAGGTGCTAAGTCCATTTTAGTAAATATGTCTTTTTACCTTATTTAAGATATTTAACTGTGTTAGCTGCAAAAGGTTATGAGGTAGAGCTGTGAAGTTTCGCATATTTACTCATATTAAATATGCCAATTTGCAAATAAATAAGTTTAAAATTGAAAAAGTTAGAAAGTTTAGTTCCCATGTACCTTAAAATAAGGTGGCACAGTAATTCTAAAGATATTTACATTTATTACAGTAATGTGAGTGTCGTGTGTAAGGAGGCAAGTATGTACAACTATTAATATCCGTAGTAACCAGCACAGTGGGCGAGGACGGCTGATAAATCGTGGTCTACTGTAAGCCATCCCCTCGTGAGACACCTGCTGGGAACAATACACCCAATAATACCACTATTTGGAACGCGGCTCGGTGTTGACGTGTACACATTTGTCACCCATAAACCACAGGAGGAGCTTGAGAAAACATCATCCCTCCTTACAAAGGACAAAATGGGAAAACTTGGTTCCAACACTTCTATAGGGGTGGGGCCCATTTTTCAAGCACTGTAATCAATATAACCAAAACGGAGCTGATGATATACTATGTGACTGTGTACACTTCAGCAGATTAAAGGTGCATATTGTGATTTTCAAAATATACACCTAACTTCTTAGTATCTCTCAGCTACGAGTAGGTATATACAGCAAAAGGCCCTAGAAAATAGCAAATGACTGAAAACACTAACCTCATTATCCCTCCTCTCCAAAAAAAATCTTATTTATTTGTATATAGCTTCTAATAGCTATTCCTACAGAAGCTTATTTGTCCATTTACTTCACGTTTACACCTGTACAGAATCATTCCATTGCACCTTTCTTTGTAGATAGGTACGTGCAAATGGGATAGAGGAAAACGAATCTCCAGTCAGATGTATTAAAATTGACCGTCATATGCTGCTCTTAAAATTCCAGTCTTTCCATGACAAGGGCCCAAATGATTTAGTTGTCAACGGACACCTTAAACCTCCCAGCCGCCCACCCACCCTCCCTTCCTCCCTCCCTCACACGCTCACTCATACACTCACTCACTAACACACTGACTCACACACTCACAAACTCACTCACACACTCAATCACTCACACGCTGTCACTCACACGCTCACACACTCACTCACTCACTCACACGCTCTCACTCACACGCTCACTCACACACCCTCTCACTCACACTCACTCACACACTCAATCTCTCATACGCTCACTCACTCACACACTCACACACGCACTCACTCACTGACACTCACTCACACTCACTCACACACTCACTCACACACTCACTTACTCACACTCACACGCTCACACACACTCACTCACACGCTCTCACTCACACGCTCTCACTCACACGCTCTCACTCACACGCTCTCACTCACTCACACAGACATTCACTCACACGCTCACACTCACTCACTCGCTCACTGACTCACACTCACTCACTCGCTCACTGACTCACACTCACTCACTCGCTCACTGACTCACACTCACTCACCCACACACTCATTGACACTCATTCACACTCACTCACATTGAATCAAACACTTACTGAGTCACTCACTCACACTCACTCTCACTCACACACTCAATTCATTCTCATTCACTAAAAACAAAAAAGATCATGTTGGTATGACACGTTAAAAGAATGCCAGATTACAGACTACCTACGTTAATAATGGAAGTGTACCAGCAGAAAGAGGTGAAAGGGGACGTCCAAAGAATACCAGGCTGGAAGGAGTTGTAACAGCAATGAAATCCAGAGATTTGCAAGAAGACATGTGGGAGGACAGAGAGGAGTGGCGTTTGGGTACCGGAAGACGGCGACAGATGTTATGACACCAGATTATAAATAACAATCTTAAATATATAACATTTTAATGAAAATCGTTTAGCCATTTTTAAGGAAATCAAAAGTATCACAGTTTTTCATGTAAAGGCTGGTTTGGAATGCGGTGATTTTTCTGGAAAATCTTAATGAAGAAGGGCAGTATCACAGATCTTATTAAACCTCAAATAAAAATGTACAAAATTCTACTCTCTAGTGCATAATACATCAAACTTTTGAGAGAACTTTAGTGAACCCTGAGAAAACGCGACAAAATTTGGTATTATAGGATACGGGATGGAAATTATAGTTCTAGAAGAAAGTGCGCCAAATTTCCCAGAATAACACTTTTGAACAAATGAGTGATGAAGATTGTATTTGGATAATATGGATAACAGAATAGACGTACAAAACTATGTATATGCAATGTTGTAATCTCATATCTACCTGCAGTTGTCAAGTTATGTATTGAAGGAATAATAACTTCTTGGATTTGATTAAAAGGGTATATATTGTGACTATAAATAATTGAAACTTTGAATGTAGTACTTAATTATTAAGCATATTGTGTGTATTGTCGTTTAGAGAACATATCGTTTCTTTGTTACATTAAAAGATACATTTATTTTATAGCAAAATAATTCAGTAATGTAGTTATTACATTTTGAAAGCTTATTTCCAAACACCTGGCATTTTCCATGTGCTAAATTCTCAATTGCGTTTGGCCTTGCATAAAGTGTTGACCGACTCTATCAATTTGTTTCCAAACATTTCTTACCCCTTCTGAATCACACAGCTGTATATTTTTGACACTCCAGTTGCTATTCGAGGAAGCCCACATTCTCTTGAATTTTATTTACGGGCCCAGTTTTCCACTACCCTATATTTTGCAAGCCCGTAATAAATCAGTCCGGCTGAGGACTTTAGGGCATATTTTTTAAAGATATGTGCTAACCTTTCAGAAAGACGCATTAATGCATGCAGTAACTCATTAAATTAGTCTCATGTTTCACAGTTAAAGCATGGGCGGTGCACCCAAGTGCAAAAATGTATTTTCTCCACATCACACAAAAAACCTCATTTATGTAAAACAAGTCTGAAACGTGTTGCATTTGCTGGTGTGTTTAAATTTATAATGCTGTTAAGAAAATGTGATACTGAATTTGTTAAAAATGAAGTCCAAGTTGCTTTAAAATATGTCAAAATACCATAGTTCTATATATACATCATTAGCACGCACGCAGACACACAAAAACACGCGCCTTACATTAAAAGTACGGTTTGTTACTCTGGGTATGGAACTCCTGTCATGGGTTTTCAATAACTTCACAAATGTTTCCATCAATTAAACCTGCTATATAGGATGGCTAGGCAGGTAGCGTCAGTGAGGTCTTTCGTGGCTTCTTGGATTCGATTCCCGTTGCTCTCTGTAAACCTTCAACCCCTAAGAATGCGGTCTCCAGAGGGTATATCCGGTTTCAGCGGGGGCGTTGCCAGTTGTACGAGATGCCACCGGCGAGTTTCACTCTGGAAATGCTATTGACCCTGTCCACTGATATGTTGGGCATCATGGATCGGGCACCCTCTGTCTCCTGTCGTGTCACTCCTTCCTCCAGGATACCACATTACAAAATGCCACATGACCACGGTGCCTAAGTTCTAGGCCATCCATTTACCTTACTGCTTTGTTACAAATTTATTTCTTAGTCATTTCTTATTACTGATCATAAAAATTTCGTCTTTGGAGTCATTCTTTCTTTCGTTTTTAATTTCTCTACTAATAATAATCCTTAGGGCGTCTCCCCTATGCAGAGGGTACCTTTATTCGTCCGGCCGCTACGTTCTCCAGCCGCAACCAAGGCCACGGAGGAGTGCAGGTTGAGTTGTCGGGGGTCAGCACGCCGACTCCCCCGACCGTAAGGCGACTAGTTGACCTTCTAGGTAAGCTACCTTTCTATCCGTGCATCCCGTACCAGACCTCTCAGCAGAGGAAAAGCCATGCCGGTACCGGGGATCGAATCCGGATCCTCCGCGCCAGAGGCAAACGCGGTAACAACTGTGCTACGGAGACTTCCTCTATTAATTACTTAAAATAGGTAGAGGAAGTATTGTATTCCACCCAAATGCTGGATGTCGGAATTTCATCGAAAATACACGTTTTGAGACTTCCTGAATCCAAGAGAAGCATTTTAGAATGTGCTTCAAATTCATGCCAATAACAAGGAATATCCCAAAATTTATACGACATAAATTGTGAGCTTTAACGAGATCCATATTTTTTGTGTAGTAAGATTTTATGTATCTTTTACGGTTTATCAGTTATGCAAAAGTCATTCATAATGGAGAGGACTCCAGAGACTATTCCAAGAAAATTCGATTTGTCATGAAAATATTTTAAACATGTGGTATTTTAATCAAAACTGTAGAAAGCATTTTTGAGGAAATCGATATTTCCGAAACTTCTTCCAAGTAAACGTAAAGGATAATTTCAGGTGTGGCTTTTCTTAAATATTTTCATGCTGCATCATTCAAAGATGAACCAAATGAAAGCAAAAGTTTGGTATTTCATCTTCTCCGTCCCTCGTTGTCGATGGGATCGGGGGAGGGCCTCATATGGGGGCGTTGAACCCCGTCGGGGTCAACCTGGGTGGACACGAAATACCTTGAGAAGTCGTCGAACTTGGTAAACCTAAGGGACCTCTGTCTGTGTCTGTGCCATCGGTTTGAATATGGCCACCCGGTGTCTCTTCTCACCTCATCCTACTTCCCGGAGTGACCATTTCGGGGCATAGGTACAAAGAACGCCAAAGATAATCTTTATCGTTTCCTGGGGTTTTTGAGGCGTGTTCTTTATCTTACCTATCACACAACATGTTGGCTTGATGATACAGTAATAAGGGGGAAAAGAGGGGAGATTGCTTTCTTTGCTTTTTCTGAAAACGATCCAGTGATACATATTTAGAATTACACACACACACAAAAACTCGTCATATATGCATGCTGGCGCGGAAAACTTGTTCTATTATACAGGATGTTTCAAAAATATGGGGCATAATTTCAGGTATGTAATCCTCATAATTAGACAATCAAAGTAGTTCATTACATGTGTCCCGAAATGATTAATTTCTGAGTTATGGCCTTCACAACACTGAAACTCACTGGAACGTTTTTCTTGCCACAGGGCTTTGCCATGAAAGGAGACACTAACATGACACTCTGGCAGTTAATTCCCTGGCGAAAGTTACATTGTGTCGTGTTTGGCATACTCAACTAAGGACCTGGCAGAAATGCACTTCATGTACGTTAAGATAGACGGCTCGTCGTTTGTACTAGGAGAGGTAGCCATAGCGATAATGTCCAGATCGGAAGACGCCATCGCCGTCCGTGCGAGCATTAAAATTTAACTCTTGGTTTAGAGAGGGACGACGAAGATCTACAACTCCAGCTGTAGAGGAGGACGCTGTGGACAAGATTCCTATCAGCACACGAAAGTTAGCGTTGCAAGTGAATGTCCCTCATAGGACTGTCTGGAGACTGTTGCAAGTGCATCATTTGCAATGTGTACAGCCCCTGACACCAGCAGATTACCCTGCACGAGTTCTTGCAGCGGTTTGGTGCAAATGTGAACTCTTCTGCCTTAGTATTATTTACAGATGAAGCACAGTTCACATAAGATGGCATTGCAAATATGAAAATCCACATCCAACTGTTCTATCTCATCACCAGGTGTGGTTCTCCCATAACACGTGGGCTGGTATCATTGGTGGTCAATTAGTTGGACCCCGTGTACTTGAAAACAAACTTACTGCCCTAGGCGTACACAAACTTCCTGGAAAACATCATACCTCACGTTTATGAAGAAATTCCACTAATCATTCGTGAACAAGCTCACTTCTTGCATGATGGTACTCCTGCACACTTCAGTCGTATGGCTCGCCGGTACTTGGATGGAAGGTTTCCTGATCGATGGATAGGTAGAGGTGGCGCAATTACTTGGCCTCCACGCTTACTTCATTTGAACCCCGTAGATTTCTACTTGTGGGGCCATTTAAAATCATTGGTGTATTCGTCTCCGGTGCCTGATTTGGAATCCCTCCAGAATCGAATTGTAGCATGTTGTGAGGACATACGCAATACTCCTGGAGTTTGGGATCGGTTCGCAGGTCAATTATATATCGATATGAGGTGTGTATTCAAACAGGAGATGGACATTTTGAACATATTCTGCAATAACGACAACCTGCGCAAAGAAAAACGTTCGGATGAATTTAAGTGTTGTGAAGGTCATAACTCGGAAATGAAGAATTTCTGGACACATCTTATAATGAACTAATTTGGTTGTCTACAAACAGGGAATACATACCTGAAATTATGCCCAGTTTTTGAAACATCCTGTATAGATGCTTAAAATTGCTAACTGAAGCCAAATGGAAACAGTAATATTAAGTAGAACTAGAGGAATATATTATCTATGTTTGTATGTAGCGATCTATTACTTAAGTCATATAGGTGTGAGAATAAAGATTTCTATGATTAAATAAGTTACTCTTTTGTTATAATTGACTGCTCATGTTTAGAAACTAGAATTAAATATATTTAGGAGATGGTTTACATGAATATGAGGAAACGTATTATGGTGATAACACTTATGTATATTTTTGTCTATATTATTATTGTATTCTTATGATCAGCGATGTCAGTAAGGATAAATTAATCAATTACAGTTTGAGTTGGAGGAAAAATATGATTATTTATTTACTTACTCATTTATATATGTTCTTGTATGCAGCAACATTGATATCACTGCGAGAATACTGTCCTGTTTACTTTTTTCTTATAAACTTCTGCCTTGCTATGTATTTAATGAATACCATTCAAGCTTTGATTTGCATCCCCTAAAAATCTTCTCCCAGAAACACATTATAGATTTCACTAAGCTGGGCGCTCATCAAGTTTTCCCTTTAGATTTAACTCCTTCAAAGGCATGTCCAACACTAGGCTATAGTGTGTGCCTACTAGTCATGACAAGGTTTGTATGTAGTTTGTGTTTGTATGACAAACTGAATGCACTCTGTTTTAGCGAATACGTTCGAAAGCATAAACATATATATATATATATATATATATTTTTTTTTTTTTTTTTTTTTTTTTTTTTGTGCACCATTTTGCATCCTTTGTTTTGGTTATTGTTAAGGTTATTTAGCAAAAGGAGACACTCAAACAGGCTGCATCTTGAATCACCACTCGCATTTGTACACATGCTCACAAATAGACGATAACATATGGATCACAGAGTAATGGTTACGTCATGTTGTAATATCGACTTGTGTACCCTGCGCTGCCACACATGTGGAATATAAAAATATTCTGCTCTCCTAATGCACTCAATAATTTTTCCTATGACTATACAATAAGGAGAGCTTCAATGACGAACCCTTTCTGTACCATTCCTATTCCTATTTCCTATTGATACTTCACCGACTTCTCGTCTTTCGGTTATGATGTTTTGTAGACACGTGATGCTTTTTTGGTACTCCAGAGACCCCAAAACGTGTATACCCAGTGTAATCTCGATATTAACTTTTTGGGTGGAATGTATTACTTTCATATGATAGAGGAAGTAACCATTGTGACAGCATAAATAAGGAGGCATCAAATTAAAAAGAGAAATCTATCTCTACACCATGCAATGTATTTCTGGGAACTGGGGTTATATGAATAGCTTGCCTATTGCCTTTGCACGTGCGAGGAGAGGCAAATAAATTTGAAGAAATCGTTGTTAGCGTGTGTAAAAGAGCCACAAAAAGAAAGAAAAAAGAAGCCACGTTCCCTCGCTGTTTTCCACGTGGACTATAAAGCTAGACGGTGGGAAAACGCCACCTGTAGCAATAAAAGGAGCGCTATAATGGTCCAATACTAAGTCTATTGGGGACGGGTTACTACTCCCTAATAGCTTGCTCTAGTCGCATCATGCAACACACACCACGAGTTTTATAGCTTTCTGTTTCAGAGATACGCCTCTTAATGAAATGTGTGTCTGTGTTTGTTGTGAGATCTACCGCTTAAGCATTACATTTCACCCAAAAATTCAGCATCAAGATATTTCCCAGGATGTGGTTTTTCTCCATTACTTTTTGATTTATACACGAACAAAATCATACAGGAACAAGAGAACATTTCAGATGTACACATTGGAAATTATAATCAAATAAATAATATACTCATTGCAGATGACCAAGTTCTTTCAGCGGATGCGGAAGATTATCTCCAAGTTAATAAACAAAAATAAATAATATATTACAAAAGTATAATATGAAAATATCTATCCCAAAAGTAATGGCAATGAGAGGAAAAAATAACACTAGAGCTAAAATAGTTACAGATAATAATATAATAGAAAAAGTAAATACTTTTAGATATTTGGGATGTGAAATATCAATTGGAAGAAACTATAGAGAAATATAATCATATAAATGGATGTACATATAAGGAGATACTTGAGATAAAACATGTATAACAAAATCAGATTCGAGTACATAACTGCACCTCAAAACCAGCCTTGATGTATGGAAGTGAAACATGGGTGCTAAGAGCAAGCGATAAAAGTCGTATTGAAATTTTATATATATATTATTGGTATAAGTGCAGATATTTGTACTGGTAATTGACGATATTTAATGAACAATATTATATCAATATTTGCTTCATTTACAGACATATGGGCCCTTAAACCTCACTGACTCACTCACTAACTCACGTGGACTTATAATAATACTTATTAAGAGTGTTAGCAAGTAGTGCTACGGTTTACCAGTAATGGAAAAGTCATTCAGAATGAAGACTTCAGAGAATGTTTTCAGAAAATTCAAGATATTCATTCCATTTGTCATAAAAATACCTCAAACTATGGCATTTTAATCAAAATCATTGCAGTCAAGTATTTCCTATGAAATCCCGGTATTGAAATTTTTAGTTGGAATACAATACTTCCTCTAGTTAATGTAATTACATACTAGAGAATGTAAAAATACATGTAAAACCATAATAGAATCTCACAAATAGAAAAGACTTCGTCTTGTCTTTTGAAACTGTCCCTCGATTCTGTATTAATGCAATTCCTACATTTATTTGGGATGTTCGGTGTATAAGTGTGCAGATTTTGCGTGGTGGTAGATTCAAGCATGACGAATAAAAATTCCAATAACAAATTCATCTATTGTGAAAGGTAAAGGAAATTACTGAACATTATTGAATATATTATCTCTAACAAATTTGGGCTAAACAAGCAAATATTTTGTTTACTAATCCGACTTCTGCTATCATGCATGCATTTACACCTACGAGTGGAGGTTCACAGTTAGCCCAGGAATCAACAACTGGTTTCGCTACGTATCTGTGTTTTCTTTCTTCTTTTTTGTAGTGTTTAACGCCCGCTTTTACTACATATGACACCGCAGGCGGTGACACTGATGATATATGGAACGAAGATCGAGAGAACCCGGAGGAAATGCCCCCTCCCCCAGCAGCGCTTCGTCCACCACAAATCCCAGATGCCGTTGTCTGGGATCGAACCCGGGCCGCTTTGGTAAGAAGCGAATGGCCTAACCACTCGGCTACGGCGCGGACATGTCTCTGTTTGTTATCAAATACTGCAAGTAAGGAGGGGAGGAATGAGTCTCAAGCAGTCAACACGAGACCTGAGCAGGTAGTTTCTACTGTCAACACTCCTGACCTTCCACCTTACATACACACCAAAGTTGCGCGCTTGCCAAGACTATGTTTATGAGTTTATTCGAACAGACACGCTGGAATCCAATTTATTTAAAATATGTTGTGGCTAAACGACTCTTGGTGGCGCCGTGGCCGAGCGGTTAGCGCGCTCGCCTACCACCTAGGAGGCCCGGGTTCGATCCCAGGGACCCGCATGTCGTATTCGTGGTGGACGAAGCGGCGTCAGGGTGGGGTTTCTCCGGGTGCTCCGGTTTCCCCCGCCATCTCATTCCACGGTGCTCCATCTTCATTCCATGTATCATAAGAGTCACCGCCTGCGGTGCCGTAGTAGTAAAAGCTGACGTTAAACACAACAACAACTAAACGAGTCATTTTAGCAATAAATGGAAAAGATACAAATAACTCATATTTTAAAGCTCGACCAGTCTATGCTAATTACTGAAGTAAACGATAAAGAAGTGGTGACATATTGACAGTGAAACATGCAACCAGTTCTATTTTTTATTTATGGAATCATGCACTATAGAGGAAATGGTTCAGATTAACGTCAAGAAGTCGCCGTTGAAATCTTCGCACTCACACCCCTAAATCTTTATATATAAGCACTATTTCAAAATTTTAATCTCCGAAATGTATTATTATAATTATTGTTGTTGTTGTTATTATTATTATTATTAATTTTTTGCGAGTTCTTTCGTCTTTTATTTCCGTTCTTTTGAGGCACAATTTCTATTAAAGCAGAATATCAATTCAGTGGTTTAAATAACTTGATAAAGTTTACATCAGGCTGGCGGGGGCCAAATAACAAAATCAGAGACAGATCCGGGTGACAATTTTTCACTTTACTGGATGTCCACTTTCTGGTAGAGTGTCAACATGTGTGTAATCAATCAACATCAACTCTTCCATCCTGTTTTACGACTCTGTGAGGTTGACACTACTGCAGGCACACAGTTTTTCACTTTCATTACCGCCGTGTAACAGTTTTTGTTCCAGTTAAACAAAACATTTTGATGAACCTGTTCTGTGTTATCAGTACACACCATTTGTCTTTCTGTCACATGGCAACCCCCTAGCGACCCTTCTAGCGTTGGGGTTGTTCAACACGTCACGTGTTACCCAAGCGACAGTCGAGTAAACGCTTCGCACTTGTCTCCCGGAACGTTTAAAATAGATTCTAGACAAATATAACTGCATTTTGTATGTCAGCTTCTGTTGCTGCTTCACATATCTGAAAAACCATGCTATAGTTAGAAATGCATTTGGTTTCGCTATAGTAACATAACATAAACAGTAATGAACATTTACAAAACATGTACAACACTTCGGAAAAAAAATCTAAAATTATGAACTTAAAGCCAAAGCTTCTGCAGTATTGGCTATAACAATGTTTCGGTTAAAACAATATCACTAAATAGTAGAATATACACATATATTTAAGAGGTGGAATAAGAACTGAAAATTGCAATGCTATAGCCGGGATTTGAACCATGGATCTTCCACAAGGGAATCTCACGTTTACTTAAACCCGGGACATAAAGCACTTATAATTGTAAGTCGCCCTTGGGGTATTAATCTCTTATGTGAGATTCCCTTGTGGTCTAACCGGGAAAAAGTACGAATCAGCTGGGGAATTTAACGTCGTACGCGCAAGTTAGCCATGGTAGCTTAGTGGTTAAAGCAGCCGCTCTATAGCGGAAGATCCGTGATTCAAATTCCGACTATGGCATTGAGCTTTTCAGTCCTGATTCCATCTCTTAAACATTGCCCACACACGGCTTGTGTGTTTAAAAACACCAGCAGTAAGCTTGTTGGCATAAATAAATAATACATACATATATAAAACCCCTTTCCGGCCCTTTCCGGGCCAAGGCCTAACGTCCGGTCGCTGAGTTTCCCAGCTCTACCCACCACAGAGGTCTTGAGTAGGGTGCAGTACTAAAGGGTGGGACGTGGTCAACACACTGATCCCTCCAGGCCGGTAATGTGGTATTGACCGCTACTCCTTAATCAAGTAGCTCCTCAATTGGCCCCTCAGGACATAACTAGGCTGAGTGCACCTCGCTCAGGTCTCCCAGTTGGAGAAAATCCCTATGAGGATACTGGGAATCGAACCCCGGTGCCGTGCATGGTAAAGAGCAGCGCTACCACCGCGCTGAGACGACCACATATATAATTATAAAATGATAAAAACTGTAAGTTTGTGTATGTCGGGTTATAAAAAAAACACTCAATCTTTTTTTTTTTTTTAATATATATAAAATAAACTTCAGAGGTCATATCGGCGGCCTTACCTTTTGGCGCCCGCCTCGGTAGCGTGATGGTTAGCGCGTCTGCCTAAATTTCAAGAGGTCGCGAGTTCGAATCCCGCTTAGGATAAGTTATCCGGTAAGGTTTTTTCCGAGGTTTTCCCTACCCTGAGAAGACGAATGTCGAGTAACTTAAGCTCCATGGACTTCGGGCTCATTTGAGCATCATTTCACCCATTTCATTTCATTCATTCGTCCAATATGACACTGTTGGAGGACGTTAATTTAAAAAAACTTGCCTTTTGGCAAATGACTTTTCGGCCTTAGGGGCTTTTACACGTTGAATTCACACACATATTCATACCCCCAGACTCAGGAAAGGATGAGGAATAATCCTGGCTGGAGAAAAGCTCCTAACCCCTGCCGGGAATCAAACCCGGGACCCCTAACACAAAACGCAGGTGCTCTACTCACTGCGCCACGAGACCAGCAGAATCGATTTTGATAATTCTTTTAACATTGAAGCCCAATCCTTCCTGGTGGACATTGGGCTATAAAACATCTAACTTTATTTGATAAATTAATAACACATTAAAGTGATTTAAAAAGTCTCTGTACTGCAGTACGAACATGCTTGTGTAGCACGCTTTGACTTTTTGTACAAAATGCCATTAAGTCGAAAATATCTGCTATTACTCCACAGAATATGTATATTAATCGACTCTGACTTTCCTTACACTTTTTTAAAATTAAAAATGTTCCATGCGATTTAGTTTCTAACCTTACATGTTCAAAATTCCGACAGAAACTCACACAGAATGCGCTTAAAAACTGGCATATGGTTTTTCCACTCTTTTAAAATGCTTAAAGATACAATAATATAATGAATTTGACCACTGAGGATAAATTGTTACAAAAGTTATATTCAAAGGTTAAAACTTTTCCTGAAACAACTAGAAGAGTGAATAAAATTATATATTATTATTATTTTGTATATTAATATTCAAATATTATGTTAGTATTTTTTCAAAATTACGATTCCTGCATCATGTGGAATATCTATTAATTATCATTAGTCAAATAATTTTTTCTCACAAAATATTAAGCGTATCTGCATTAAGTTTAAAAACGTTTATAATAGTGGTAGATCACGATGTGACAAATTTTTGTAAACATTTAAGATAAATACTGAAAGATTTAGATATTCCATCTGTGGATATTCTTAAGATATTACCTATAAAACTCTCTCTGTGTGTGTGTGTGTGCGTGCGTGCGTGCGTGCGTGTGTGTGTGTGTGTGTGTGTGTGTGTGTGTGTGTGTGCGGTGGATAATCTACATTTACGAGGAATATATAATACTAAAATAGAGCGTATCCAAGAGTCGAATACATTACCTCTGGAATGGAAATGCTGGTTCATTAGCATATCGCACTAAATCACTTGAATATGATGTCACTGAACCATTGATGTCAAATCGGTTAACGTTTTCAGAATAGAAATCATCTTAATCTATTTATAAGTAATGCCAGGATAGGGGCTCATAATGAACGGTATGGGTCATCCATCAATCGGAACGAATCAGGACGGTCATCAACTGGATACGAACCCACGACTGCTCAGTGAAATGCTAACGGACCGTAAGCCTTTTGAAAGCCGAGCTGTGTCAAGACATGCGGAAAAATTAATATCTCCCTTTATATTGCATTATCCATGTATAGTTTGTTCCCCCTTTTCCCTACATCACTCCCGTTTCATCATTCCTTTATCAGTCCTTCCACTCAAAGAAAATATGTACGTCTCTTAGTTACAACTATATACATTGTATATATTGTATTGTATTATATAAAATCAGTATTGACTATGCAGAGTTAGAAATAAACAAAAAAGTTATTCAATTTTGTTTTAGCGAGACTCGAGGTACGAGTATTAGGGCAAACTTTGAGTGAGTGAGTGAGTGAGTGAGTGAGTGAGTGAGTGAGTGAGTGAGTGAGTGAGTGAGTGGTGTTTAAGGGCCCGTCGACAGCAAAGGTCATTTGGGCCCCAAGTCAAATTTAAAGGACACTCACTAACTCCTGGTTAAGAACTAAGATAAAATACAAAACTAAAAAATGCTAAAACAGTTAAAATACTAAAATAGTTAGTGTTAAAATCGTTAAAACACCAAAAAGATTAAAACGCTAAAAAGGTGAATGATGAAACAGTGACGGTTTAAAATACTAAACAGTAAAACAAAACAAATCTAATTGCAGATTTGTAAATCTTAAACTTAAGACATAACCACAAAATGTGTTTAAGCGATTTCATTATTGTAAAGTTCTCAAGCTAATTTCAACAAATTTGAGTAACTGTGAAAACAATTCCCTGTCGTTTTACAGTGTTCATTATAATGCCGCCCGAGTAGGTATTGGCGGGAAAACCAAAACGTTTTGAGGTTGGAAGGAAATGTCCAATTCCTACCTCAAGAACTGAGGATCTTACCCTGGAGATAAAGCAGGGACCTTAAGCATTGGGCTAATCCCCTACCTTAAGTAAAGTCAGAGTCAAAAAGAAAATGTAAGCCTCGGATCTGAGGTAAACCTCTAGTGGTAGAACAGGGAAGTGGAAGAAATTGGGGGCGGCGCCGTGGCCGAGCGGTTAGCGCGCTCGCCTACCACCTAGGCGGCCCGGGTTCGATCCCAGGGACCCGCATGTGGTATTCGTGGTGGACGAAGCGGCGTCAGGGCGGGTTTTCTCCGGGTACTCCCGTTTCCCCCGCCATCTCATTCCACCGGTGCTCCATCTTCATGTATCATCAGTGTCACCGCCTGCGGTGCCGTAGTAGTAAAAGCGGGCGTTAAACACTACAACAACAACAACAACCTGGAAGAAATTGTAATGCCAAGAAGAGGACGATCTGAAATATTACTTTCAACATAAGGCGTTTGACAGCTGCGTCTATTACATTTAAAATCGCTTCTTAGTAAAAAGAAAAAGGGTAATACATTTTGAAACTAGATTTGTCTTTCATGTAAATAAAACATTAAATTCATTTAAATTACAAATGAGTTTCACTTAATAACCGAACAACACTCAAACCGTACACCATGGATCTAATGAATAAAATTGGAGTTGGAAGGTTGACTACGATTGATAATAATCACTTATGAAGAGTTAAAATCAAATAAATTTTAGGTGGTACGAAGTTCACTGGGCCATTCAGTATATATAACACATGCCACAAGACGTATGTAAAAGTGATTAAGTTAAGCTATGTAATTAAGAGTTAAGTGTACTAAATTCATGTCCATTTCCTCAGAAACTACTTAAAATATCGAACTGAAATGTTCGTGAAATGTAGATCCATTCCTTCTAAGTACACTAACTTTTATCCAATATGATTGGGTTTAAAGAAAATATGGTCATTATCTTAATTTCATACCAGCTTTGTGTAAATATATAAATTATTATTTTAAAAATATCTGAAGGATTACACTTCAACAAACTATTCCTCACTACTTCATGTTAACAGGGATAACAATTTATAGACATTACCTTATTTTTAATTTTCTTGTAAATACAGTGGGAATACGGTAGGTTTCAAGCGACAATCAAATGTTGTAAGAGTAGTCGCTATATGGTGACTTTGAAATTCCGTTCTCTTTGCATGACCAAAAGATAAAAACGTGAATAATGAGAAATAATAAGGAATATCTCCGAAATGGTTCTCTCCACAGAAAAAGTAATTTTGACATAAATTGCATTTTTTAAGGAGATCTATATGTTCTATGTAGTAAGATTTTGTCTCATACGGTTTATAAGTTATACAAAAGTTGAACAGAATGAAGAGAATTTCACAATCTATTTCCATAAAAGTTTAAGATATAAAATTTAGTTTTAATGTAAACATCTTAACTATTTTATCCACATTTGTTAAGAGTTACTTTTGCAAAAGGTAAATAATAATAATAATAATAATAATAATAATAATAATAATAATAATAATAATAATAATAATAATAATAATAATAATAATAATAATAATAATAATAATAATAATAATAATAATAATAATAATAATAATAATAATAATAATAATAATAATAATAATAATAATAATAATAATAATAATAATAATAATAATAATAATAATAATAATAATAATAATAATAATAATAATAATAATAATAATAATAATAATAATAATAATAATAATAATAATAATAATAATAATAATAATAATAATAATAATAATAATAATAATAATAATAATAATAATAATAATAATAATAATAATAATAATAATAATAATAATAATAATAATAATAATAATAATAATAATAATAATAATAATAATAATAATAATAATAATAATAATAATAATAATAATAATAATAATAATAATAATAATAATAATAATAATAATAATAATAATAATAATAATAATAATAATAATAATAATAATAATAATAATAATAATAATAATAATAATAATAATAATAATAATAATAATAATAATAATAATAATAATAATAATAATAATAATAATAATAATAATAATAATAATGAAATAGTTTCCATTTGAATGGCAGTCTGTGGTAGGGGTATTTTCTCGAAAATCTTCGTTTCGTATTCTTGGAAGACGCTGTTTACCAAGTTTCCTATTTCACCGACCTTTCATTTTAGGCTTACGCTGTTTAGACACACACACACACGCGCGCGCAGACATACACACACAGACACTCTCTTTCTCTCTCTCTCTCTGTCTCCCATACATACACAGGTGGACCTATTTTTACTTTCTCTACTGGTAAGTAGGGAAAGTATTGTATTCCACCCAAAAATTCGATGTCGAGATTTCACCGAAAATATGTTATTTAATAAAAAAAAAAAAAAGCATTTTTAGAAAAAGGTCGTGTTTGTGTCTGTGTGTCAGCCTGTGGACAGCATAACTCAAAAACGAAAAGTCGGTTAAAAACCAAAGTTGGTATTTAAGTTTAATGTCTTTCAAGGATGCGACGCGAAAATTTTGAAGAACATAGCCCCACCCTAAACTACCCTTTACATGGACAATTTTTCAAAAAAATTTGATTTTCTTGAAAACAGTTGTAACGATTTTGATTAAAATGTTATATGTTTGAGATATTTTTATGACAAATTAAATTTATGTATTGAATTTTCTTAGTCGTATTTACTCTGGACGACTTTTGCATAACTGGTAAACCGTTAGAGATAGACCAAATCATACTATACAAAAGATGTAGATCTTACTAAAATACACAGTTTATGTCTCAATAAATTTTCTTGTAGGGTGAACCATTTCCGAGATATTCCTTTTTATGTGTGTGAGTTTCGGAAAATTTAAAACTTTGTGAAATGGAACATCGTTGTTCATTTTTTATATGTTAAGTGTGCAAAGAGAACGGAATCTCTAAGCTTTAAAAAATTTGACTAACGCTCAAAGCCTACGGCATTCTAATGTTCCCTTTGCACCTACAAGAAAATAAGCAATAAGAAAAGTTGTACAAATGTTTATCTTAACTACACGAAGAAGATAGAGGAATAAAAGTTTGTAAGAATAGTTAGTACAAGAGTAGAGAAAGCCATGTGAGTGCAACTCATCAGATGTTTTATTTATTATTTTTAATTTTAATTTGTTCTTTATTTTAATTTTTTCATGTTTCCGGTTTCAGGAAGCCTCAGAGTATGTAAATACTTCCGGTGAAATCTCGCTTTCGAATTTTTGGGTGGAGTGCAAAGCCTTTTCAGTGCTCGATATAATTTATGGAATAATAAACTTTTAAATCAGTGCTGTGTGTGTCGGATGAAAGTAAAGCACATTTCCCATAAATATATGGATATTACAACTCTGTACTAATGGCCCTCGACAAGCAATATGTTTATTATCGATTGAGAAAACATGCAGAAACTTACCATTTTGACGGACGAGGTGACGTATGTCTGTTACCACATCACACAGTTCACTCACTGATAGGACCTGTTCAGCTACACGTGTGCATAAGGTGAGCTATACCTGCTTTCTTGTAGTGCCAACTTCTGTTAAGCAAACAATAATGCTGTACACAAATATTTGGTTGTGAATTACTATACAAGTGTATCATTGGAGAACGCCTTTTGCTATCAGACCCCTTTGAAGCTTCAACAAGTGACCACTTAAATGGCCAAGAGCATAATATGGTCAAATGATAAGCCGACCAGATATCCCTTTTCAGCCGGGAAAGTCCCCTCCCCCATTTTTTTTTTTTTTTTTTTTTTTTTTTTTTTTTTTTTTTTGCCTCTGTCCTTTACGTTTTTAAAAGTAGAACGCCAAAATGTCCCTTTTTTGTGGCAATGACTTATTGATATAAAACGCCTTTAATTATAATTCTCAAAAATTCAATACTATGTCCTGTTTTGCATTAGTTTGCTGAAAAATTTTAAAATACCAAAACTGACAAACGAAAGCGCTGTTTATATTAGGGGTCTAAATATTCGTACACCTGAAACAGTGTGTAGACTTCGCTTGGAAAAGACAGTTGCCGACGACAATTGAGCTGTGCCGGTTCACGCTATTGTAAGACAATGCCAACTAACATTTATTTATTATTAGTTTCAAAACATTCGTATTTATGACGAAACAATTTTAGGCATTCTCTTTTGTTTCTTTTTTATTCAGAGAAAAAAACTTAAAATGGCCCGTTTTCTTGTTTAAAACATTGTTCACCTTATCTAATGAGTCTGTGTTTACTTTCAATAGCATTTACTCCTTGATTATTCATACACTTTTGCATATTAAAATGTTCTATGCGATGTAATTTGTAACCAATATTGTTCACGTTTTCAGCAGAGACTCTGAGAGAATAAGGTTAACAAAATGCGATGTGTTGGTATAATTCTTAAAATTCTTTTAGGTACAAGAGAGGAGATGAGAAGAAAGTAGGAGAGAAGAGAGGTGAAGGGAAGAGACGAGAGGAGAGAGGAGGGAAAGGGAGGATAGGAGGGTAGGAGAGGGGAGAGGAGAGAAGAGAATAAACATAAATAATCCCCTACACATTGTAGAAGCACGAACAGAGCTATAGTTTCTATTGTTTGTAAATAATGATGCATTATTTGGAACAATATAACGCAAAGAATATGCGAATTGTAACGTTTGGGGTGTTCATGATTATATGTAGGAATGAAAAGGAGGGCGGGAAAATGTCAACTGGCATATTCCCTCCAGTGGCTCCCTCTCGCAATCTACCCAGACATGTCGGTACCGTGACGCTGCCTCGTTACTCAGGCTGCAATTAGTGGAGGGGCTAGCTTCGATCCCCAGTCGGAGCGATCTGGCCCCATCAGTCACTGTCACCGCCCATTGTTTCCGGCCAGGCTGGGTTAATCTCGCGGACAGCACCACACAGATACAGCCGGAGGACATACACAAACTATACGTCGTAAAACCTCTACCATCCGCAGGGCAAAATTTAAGGCAACCTTTAGTAAAATCCTCATGTAGTTTCTATTTGAACAACTTTGCTGAAATTCTCTGCATACAGCAAGCTATTAAGAACTAGGTATGTCTTCAGAGTGCTTGGTGGAGTATTTCTCGATACAATTCAGTCATTTCCAAACTTCCCAAACACCTACCTACCCACGCTTTGCTCTTTTGCTTCCATAACCTTTGCAATTAATACATTTTTCCCAACTGAATTGTATATGAGGGGGTTTTAGAATCCACAACAGAATAAATAACTTCAACAGAAACTGCAAAATAATGTGGTTAAGGCAAGAATTTAAAAAGAAATACATCTATATAGGTATATAAAAATGGATGTGTATATACACGATGTTTTTAAAAAAGTGTCCGATATTGCAACAGGAGTTAGCATTGGTCAAAACTAGAATAAATATTCCTATAAATATATATCAGGAAACACATACGTGTTGAGATATGAGTCAGTTTACAAAAATGTGTAAAGCATCCACATTTTTATGGATTTGGCATACACCAATGTCTTTAAATGTCTCCATAGCCAGAAATCCAATGGACTGAGGGCCGGTAAACGCGGAGGCCACGCTACTGGACCTCCTCGACCAATCCATCGCCCATTAAATGTTTGGTTTAAGTATGAGGATCGCTTTAGTACCAATGTGGGGGCAGCAATTGTGGGTGACAGACTCCTAGGATCATACATTTTACCGAACAGAGTAACAGGTGCTGTGTATCATCGATTCCTGTGTTGTGCTTGTGGAAATACGAAGCACGCAGTTCATGCATGACGGGGCACCACCCCATTTTGTACGCATCGTGCGACAATACTTAAACCAAACATTTAATGGACGATGGATTGGTCAAAGAGGTCCAGTTGCATGGCCTCCCCGTTGACCGGAACTCAATTCATTAAGTTTCTGGCTATGGAGACATATAATGACATTGGTATATACCAAACCTATTGAAAATGTGCATGCATTGCACATTTTTTCTAAAATGACTCATATCTCAAAAAGTATTTGTTTCCGGAATATGTTTATAGGAACATTTACTCTACTTTTGACAAATCTCAACCCTGTTGTAATATCACACACTTTATTTTAAACACCTGAATGTATACAACGGCTAATCTCCGAAATCCCTTGACCAATCACCGCGAAATTCGACAAGTAGGTGTATTTTATCATGGAGAAGTTTTATGTGTTATCCATTTTACTATGCAGTGTATGACATTCACATGGTTTTCTATACTCTGTTTTCTTTTACGTAACACATTCACATATTCTCTACTCGCCCTTCAACATACATTTAATACAATTTTCTATATGTTTGAAATATAAATGCAACATATTACATTCACATGGTCTCTCTACCGACTTTTCTTTTACATAACACATTCACATGTCTTCTACTCCCTCTTCTACAAACAATTCGTACAATTTGCTATATGTTTGAAATAGAAATGCAACGTATTACATTCATACTATTTTCTGTACTCCCTTTTCTTTTTTGAAACACAAGCACGCTTCCTTCTCTACTCCCTGTTCTGCAAGCAATTCATACAGCTTTCTATATGATTGAAATAGAAATGCAATGTATTACATTCACACAGCTTTCTCTACTCGCTTCTCTTCCTTTATTATTTGTGACTGCATTTGCATAGTGGTTTTCCCAAGTTTTTATTTATTTTGTTTATTTTTTGTTCTTTATGTTATCCTAAGAGTTTAAGTCTCTGTTTAAGCGTATTAAGTTATATAAGTATATTATGTAATATAACAGCAGCTGATGTACACAAGGTCACGCTTTTTCTCTGCTCTGGAAGTGCAGTATGGAGGTGACGGTGATATCATGTGGTTGAATTATTACAGTGTGCTTTATTACTTTGTCCTGTACTTAGTCACAAAGTGTATTATGGCTCAGTATTTTTTTCCAGTGCACAGCGTGTATTTATTTATGGTTCGTATGTGTTAACTCAGTCAACTCGCCAAGTGGAAGTGTTATTTGCAGAAAGATTTCCAGGTGCTCTGCGATTTCTATCTCTGGGTAAGCATAAGTGTACAAGACTACCCACACAACCTGGAAGAATTAAAACAAAATATCAGCCACGAAATTGCCAGCATTCCTCATCGTGAACTACGGCGAGTGATGGATAGTTTCCTAAAGAGCTACCAAAAATATATGGACGACGACGGTGGCCAGTTTCAGTATCTCCCTTAATAACATTGGCAAGTTAATCCTTTGAAAGTAGCTTTAAAATGTTGTATGGTTTCATTCGCGCTGTTCTATGACAGCAGCAATCGGCGACGAGCGCCGAGGACGCGGACACATCGAACACAGCACAGCCGGTTCACAGTCTTTTGGATCACCCGTTATAATGGATTTATGCAGCTCAAAGTGTACGACGTCTCCTCCTACGTTATATTCGTTATAGGGAAACTAGAACAATACATGTTTTTTAGTTTTAACCACTCATATAGTGGCGTACGTTCCAGAAGGTTAAAGCACAAGCCATTAGTACAAACCGCAATAGAATAGGCACCCAGAAAGCTTTGTAGAATAAAAGGAACATTCTTCTATGAGCTTTTCTTTTCGCTGATTTGCTGTTATTCATAACACCTTTTGCCTTTTCTTTTTTTAATTTTTTTTTTTTTACTAAAATTCTCTTTAAAGCAGAACAATATATGAGTGAAAAAATGATCGAATTATTCCTCATTCATAGGTATCGACTCGATTCTTGTGTAGATTAAGGGATGTTTACAATAGAAACAATTTCTGAAATCAATAGCAGCTAAAAACTGCGGAGCTGATTACAATGCCTTATTAACTACAGAGCGTTAATTAGATTCCAATTAGATTATGGCTGTGTAGTACATAACTCAGCGTCAACCAAAACTCTTAAACTTCTCAACTCAATTCAAACTATTGCCCTAAGAAGAGCACACAAGACTCATCAGTAGTCCACAAATGGAAGAAGAGGAACTTTACCTAGAACTTCGAAGAACACAATTGACTGCCACCTACTACCACAACAATCAAAAGTAACACTGATGGCGATTGTTAATTCCCACCATCAACATACAACTTCTCGTGCATGACAAAACTATAAATAACAAAACTATTTATAAAATAGAGAATTTTAAGAGTCTTGCCCTAATTATGATTCAATTTATACAGGCGGTTTTATATTTAGAAATGACAATGGCTGTGTGCAGTATATCCAAATCACATAATTCTCTACAAATTATCATCATACTTCACTGTATTTTCCTGCGAATTATTTGCTATTAAAGACGCAATCTAAGGAGTACACCTACTATTTAATATTCACCAATTTTCTGAGTGCAGTACAGATCTACAGATAACTGCTTAGTTCAAGAAATACAGATATTATACTCAAGGGCAGTCCAAACAAAAAAGTAACAATACTGGGGTGGATGCCTTCACACGTGGGAATATCAGAAAATGATCAAGCTGACTCAGTAGCTGAAAAAGCTTCGAGGCAACCCTTCAGCGACCTCACAACAGCCACTCCTCATCAAGATAATATAAAATACATCAAACAGAAAATTAAAAACTTTTGGAAAATACAGTGGCTTAACAGCCCAAACAACAACAAATTACATGAAATGCGCCAGATATCAGTGAGCAGAGTTCAAACGCCCCCACCAAGTTGCCATCAAGAGAATGAGAATTGGCCATAGCAACATCTCACATATTCCTTCCTACTCTCCAAGAAACTAGCTCCGGAATGTAATACTTGTAATACTACTCTTAACATCAAACATATCCCCACTGAATGTCCCCAGCATGTAAACTGGAGGACAACTTACAAAATAACAACAGAAATTTCAGAAGTGCTTAATGATACAATAAAGTCCACAAATCTAATAAAATTTGTAAAAAAAAATATATATATATCTACACTATTCATGTATGACATGTAATATAATCTTTAAAATCGTGATAAGACCCAGTAGCCTAAGCGACTATAGATATTTAATAAAGAATATGAATAAAGAAACAATTCAGGTGAATGTTGTAAACCGCAACATTTTCTTCTTCAGAAGTTCTCAAAACACCAATTTTAGGTGAATTGGATACATCGAAACTTTGGATAGAGTGCAGTATTTGACTGTATGACAAGGACTTGGTACCTCGACCTATAAAAGATCGTTTGCGCCTATGCCCCTAACAGGGTCCTCCCCGGAGGTAGACCATGGCAGAGGGTGCACTTTGAAACTCCCCGGTGGTGGCTCGTACAGCCTGCCTCCTCCCCCTGCAGACTTATAGATCCCCTGGGGGGGGCCTGGCCCACGTACACCAGCCTCGATCCAGAGCACGAGGATTTACAAAGAGCAAATTTCCCTCCATGCACGCCGAAACTCCCGCCGATACTTAAAACCCTGAAATAGCCAAACAGGTGAAAGATGTGAAATGAATATGAAATTCAGTTGTACTTATGGACACCTTAACTTCTATGGTTCTCAGCGTTCCATTCTATACTGGACGTAAAATACCGCTTTATTTTGCTCAGATGCCTCTTTATCGGGTTTGGCTTTCTATTACGTGGTGTCAATCTAGGACATCGGACTACCAGCTTTATTTCCCTGTCGAAGGAAGTCATGCTCAGGATTTTTACGCCAGAAAAAATCAAGTGAAATGAGAAGGGATAGGAAATTCGGGAGATTTAATATCTCCTCCTATTATTCGCCTAGAGTCTCGGGGAAGCTCACAAAACCCATAGGAGTATCGAACACAGGACCTTCCGAATGCGGGCCGCGGACACTACTACCTGAGCCATCCCGCTCGGTGAGTGAATAGAGTATTTACTCTATGTAAAAGGGCAGAAAAAGCAAGCATTTGGTCATAGAGAAGTGAGGTAGGAACCGCTGGACGGTAGTGAGGGCTGCACACGTGATTTACCTTTTTTCTTTTCTGTCTTTCCGCAGCTATTTCATCGAAAGAGACATTTTTAGGAAGGGAAGGGTGGCTTTTACGAGAACGATAACGTTGATAAGGTGCGTACTTGCAGTTTGCATGGGAATCTGGTGATTAGGGTGGAGTGGTGATAGCGATTCTTAACAGCAATTTGCTCGTGTTGCTGGACCCGACAAACAAGTGAGCGCGTCACACCGGAAATTGAGCCTGCACCGCACAGCTCGCTAATCAGCGCCTCCAGGGTATCCGAGCAGCACTGGGCTACGTCAAACACACCTCTGTACAGGCTTCCTAACAGAGAACGTGTTTGATATTCAGCATTTTCGGAGAAACATTACGGCTAGAGTTTCAACATACAGGTGGAAGGGAAGTCATTACATTCCTTCTAACATGTGCTTCATAGAAGATTACAAACAAGAAAGTCGAATGGCATTTTGTTCTTTGATCAGCTGATTTAGAAAAAATGAATGGTTTTTGTTCCAAATGGGACGCATAATGCCACAAAAATGTATCAAGATAACTGTTTGTTACTTGTAAGATGCGTAGAGTAACTTATTTCTGAAATAACTTCAGTAGTAATTATGGGACATCACATAGGGTTTCGAAATAATTAAGCACTTAAAAGAACTGAAGGAATACTCAGAGCAGCTTTCTCAGACGTGAAGGTAAGTCGACGACGTTGCATTGAGGTTGGTCAGGGAATTGACCTATTTTGTGGATGTAAACATGTCGGGCATTTTCGCTTTCGTGTAATGTTTTGGGAGATAACGTTTTTGATTGGCCTACACTCGCACAGTAAACACGTAAGGACAAGACACGGTATGTGTTTATCTTATGTTCCCAACACCGTTACGGTGTTTGTTTATGCACTGAGCTAGTGAAAGTGACACCCACACAATCTGCAGTATTGCTAGCTTGTTTTCGACAAGCGTAAGATACAAAATGTGTTCCAAATACCGACATATACCACTGGTTTAAATTAATGTAATGACTTCACTTCTATCCGGTATACACCGAGAGAGATGGCTCGGGCGGTAGCGTCTGTGGCCTGTATTCAGGTCTTGGGTTCGGTTCCCGTGGCCAACCTTCCTGAGATTTGTTTTTCCGGGTTTTCACCGGGTCCTTAGGCGAATTCTCGGAAGGATAATTACATCCCCTGTGTTTCCTCTCCCTCCATTTCACCTCACTTCTCGTTTCATTTCACCCTTCATCGAAGTGGTGCACGGATATTTGTATTTGTAATTGAGGACAGGGTAATGAACAATATTATATCAATATTAACGTCTTTTGCGAACTTATAATTTTACTTAGAAAGAGTAGTATGTTTTCAGGTTGGTTAGTACCTTCAAGTAGGCGTGCCACAGAAAACATGACACAGAGTGGACGGAACGAATGCTGTAACGCGGTAACAACATTATATTCGAACTGAGTTCGAATGTTTTCTGCAGGGCCAATGACCTTACATTGTCTAGGACGGTGAGTCGCGCATTGAGGTGTGAAGCAAAATAGGCATTGTTGATTTAGCGGCGCAGTTACAACCATGCAAAAAATATTAAGTAGCGAACTTTGATTTGTGGGAGTAGGTACTGTTGGAGACAAAAAAGCAACACATTAAAGTGGATACATATTATGGCACCTTCTTCTTCTTTATCTAATTATCCTTCCTGTATATAGGACTTACACCCCTAGGTCTTACAAGTGTCTAGTGTCTAGAAGCCTGTCGGGGAGCAGGTGAACTTATAGATCGGACAGATTGAAGACCTGGAAGCGGGTGGTCAGCCAAGCACCAGGTATGACAGTGAGGAAGAGGATGATATGAAATGTAGGCGAAATGGGTGAATGGAATAGTGACGATGCAGCAGTCGGTGGAATGAGTGGCGGGGGAAACAGGAACATCCGGAGAAAACCCGCCCAGTCGCCGCTTCGTCCACCACGAATACCACATGTGGATCCCTGGGATCGAACCCGGGCGGCCTTGGTGATAGGCGAACGGTGTAACCGCTCGACCACAGCGTCACCCAAATTAAGGTACCATTTATCAAAATATCTGTACATATAACCCTAACAACGTGTATTATGAGGCCTCTGAGACCAAAAAAGACATCATTAAAAATGGCCTATGTGTGGATTACAGTAAATAAGATACTCTAAAAACGAAATGTCGGATAGAACCCAAACAGGTTTCATATATTCAAAGATGCCACAGGAATATTTTAAAGAAAATCACCCTCACCACTAATTGGGACTTATATAGTGAAACGTATGCATTTTGGATTTTCAGAACAATGACTCTAAAAATGTTGATTGGCTCTATGACTACTTGCAGAGGGGAAGAACCTTGACCTACAGGAGATCTTTTGTGCATATGCCCCTTATGGACGCTCTCTGGGAGGGAGGTGTGTGTGAGAGGGAACAGGCTTTCCTCAAGGGGGGGCCGGAACCCGGAGATTGCCCCGCCACGGCATGGATCTTTACAGAGAGCATCCTTTTTCCCTGTCATACATCTCCGAGACTTCAGACTACATTTTCAACCCTGAAACGACGAACATGAACGGTAAAGTACAATAAGAAGTGAGGGGAAATTGAAGGGTAGGAGGCTTGGGGGATACTTGGGCAAACCCCCAATAAACCCATGGGTCAGGAACATAGGTTACGGGAATCGAACGGAACAGGTCCTGAATGTGGGCCACATATGTTACCGCCTGAGACATTCTACCTAGTAAATATTTTGAGTAAAATACCAAGTAATTATGTATTTAAGCTATTTGTACAATTTTGTATATGTGCCAAACTATAACAGGCTGTCCCCCTAACACATTGGTAGTGGTGCTGTTTCCCAAGCGGGAGACCCAGGTTTGATTCCCGGTACCAGCAAAGGGATTTTCTCCCGCTGGGACATCTGGTTCGGGTGCACTTAGCCTCCGGTCCCTGAGGGGCCAATTGAACAGCTACGTGAGTGACCACATCCCACCCTCCAGTACTGCCTGACGCCTGTGGTGTCAGAGGTGGAGGATGCAGCGGGCGGTTGGTCTTGGCCTGGTAACACGTTTTGTACCCCGGGATTACCTAGGTTAAAATTTATATGTACAATTATGAATAGGAAAAAAGATGTAATAAGTATTAATTAACGAACCAAAAAAAGTAATACGCGAGGTGGTTAAGGCAGCTACATATCGGAATGAAATATTACAGATATTAAAGAGTTTTTATTCTTTTTCTTTCCCTGATTACCCTCCCCTTATGTAGGACTTATAAGCCAGTGCCTAGGATCAGACGCCTGTCGGGTAGCAGAGGGACCTCTGGACCAGACAGAGTGAAGACCTGGAAGCAGGTAGTCATCCAAGCACCAGGTATGATAATGAGGAAGAGAAGTATATGAAATGCAGACGAAATGGATGATTGGAAGAGTGATAATGGAGCAATTTGTGGAATGAATGGCGGGGGAAACCGGAGAACCCGGAGAAAACTTGCTCAGACGCCGCTTCGTCCACCATGAATACCACAAGCGGACCCCGCCTAGGTTGTAGGCGAGTGGTTTAACCACTCAGCCACGGCGCCGCCATTATACTTCCAGACTCAGGTAAGGATGAGGAATAATCCTGACTGGAGAAAAATTCCTACCCCCTGCCGGGGATCGAACCCGGGACAGCAGGCAGGTGCTCTACCAACTGCGCTACGGGGCCAGCATTTTATTCTATTGTTATTTTTATTTATTTTTTATAGGTGGGTGCTCTTAAATGTAGTTATTAATAGAGTTTAACGTTGCTAACTACAGGTTAAACACTAACAAAAGTCAAAGTTTATGACAGACGTGAGCTGTATTGACTTAAGCCATTCCTACCCCAAAGTTGAGATTTATCGCGGCAAAATGTGCAAGTGGGAAACAATAGGCTAGCGTCCGCACCATTTACCTTGCCATCGCCGTCGTCTTCCTGCTGGTAGCTAGGTACTGGACCAAGCTGCAGGTCGTAAATGAACCCGTAAAATGCTTGGAAACCTATTTAAAATGCATAAACCGTTGATGTGCTTCCCGGATGTTATCTGCAGCTCCGACTGCCGGGATGTGTTTGACGGAGACCTGGATGGAAACTGTAGTTGGAAACTCCATTACATACAGGGAACAAGAGATAGCTAGTAATCTTATACAGCTTGTTCAACTACCACGGAGTGCTTCAATCCGCTTTTGGAATAAAATTAAAGTCGGATGTGTAGCATTCACATGAGTTTGCCACTCACTCTTCTACAAACTATTGTTACACAAAATTATTCTTTCATCCACTTCTTATTAATCGGGATATACCTTCAACCTTGCTCGGATCATGCAAATTAATGCTGAGATTTATAACTTCGTTTCCTATTTGAAATAAACAAGACACAACTGATAATGCGAGTGGGCATTGAACTTGATCAAGCAATGTCTCGCGATGTTTACCATGCGGATGTCGGAGATATACTAACCTGACACTCCTATGGTCCTATAAATACAAAAGTGAACTTCACTGTAAACGACTGCGCAACCTCAAGCCACTCGCCATGTCTAAAAAGTCTGCTGTGCACATTTAAACATTTGCTGTAAGCAAGTATAAGAAGTATTCAGCAAGCTAAAGTGATGGTCAAATTCAAAGTAAACGTCATGAGCTAGAATCTCAGAGATTACAAAGTACCTGTGGTAAGGGATGGAGAGGGCCCACATTAAAACGATTGGTGTGTTGCCGTGGATAAATGATGACAGTTACATGAATTTTGATTTTCTTACAAACACTACAATAATATTGACTTAATTAACACATTCATAGTATAAAATATCTTCAAATACTTGTACACTATTCTTAAAGACCGGTATGATATGAAAATAACAAAAAAGTATTCAATAGCATTGACTAAACAGATTTGTCACCTGAAAGCAAAAAGGGTAAGATGATGTGATGACGAAATTAGCAACAATAAATATTAGCCAGTTGTAAAGAAAGAAAAATTAGGCTTATAAATGGCGCCTGGAATTTATCTACAGATTAAGTTCCTTAGTTGACATGCAATTCCCAAAAAGATGAATTTGTCTTTTTTCTCTCTTTATTCGACATAGCTTTAACTACCAAGTCATATCGCGACAGGTGTGTTAGGAGATACCTTGTGGCTTAGTGTTGGTGTGTGTGTGTGTGGGGGGGGGGGATGGGACAGTTAGCCATTTAGCTCTCATCCGTGCACCATACCGTCTTCCTTTGTCAAGTGCTCAAAGAAAACTTGGTGTTAGACAACTGTAACTCTGCTTCTATACTAATTGGCAAGTGGCAGCTTCGACTCGAGTCCACAGCGACCACAGTGATAGTCTACTATCTCTGCTTCTATATGTGCCGGGTAGATGGTATTTAGAGTACAATTCGTTCTACCTGATTTTATCTATGGATAGATGGCAAAACATCAGCTGTCACTATATGTTTTCATGTAAGATGGAACTTTGGGTCGTGATATTGAATATGCAATCCGGTATTCCACTGTGATGTAAATTAAAAGTGTAAATAAAAATTACTGAACAGGTTTCAAAATTTAGTTATTTAGGTATTAAGGTAACTAGCACCGAAAATTTAAATGGATAGAGAGGGAAAAAAACAACAAAAGAAACAAGCCGATAAAGCAGCGCAGATATCAGGATGCATAAAAAACATATTTGGCGAAATAAGTATATGACAGTAGAGAATAAAGTTCGCATTAATAAAACAATAGTTAGACCAATCTTAACTTATGCAGCAGAAACCAGAGCTGATATAGTCAAAACAAATAGTAAGCTTCTAATTTATTTATCAAAATATCTACATTTATATCTCTAGCACCTGTACAAAGCACGGTAAAGTCAGGGAATTGGAATCCCATGGCGCTAATCTTCGACTGTTGATTTTTCTTTATTATTTTTATATAAATGTCGAGTGTTAGTGTATTTCAAAATTTTAATAATAATAAATATCCTTTTCATCAGTATTGTTCTATAATTCTTAAAATGTTGAACTGGACATTTTAGTTATTTTCATATACGGCAAATTACCTACCACTTTGACCGTAAAGCAGCAGGTTGATATTGACACCATGTTGACGTTGTATGATCTTTTTATACCTAATTCCAACATTGTTATGACAAATTCTTTAGCACACTTTTCTACATGTTGGCATAAGGTGCACACAAATTGAAAGTTAGTCCTTGTGTGGCTTGATAGCAATTGTTTTCGTTTGTATCGTGAATGAAATCAGGACTCTCTTGAATGAGCTTCTTAATTGAAGTTCAATTAGCAGATTAGAAACAGCAAAAGTAATATTTGAACAGAATTATTAAAATCATATAGTACCAAAGACTATATAAAGAGGTATACATAGGCATGAGAAGATACGGTGGGGGACTTGAACAGCTCGACTAATGAAATTTATTATCCTTTTGCCCCTGATGGGAGGAAGGGGTGAGATGAGATGATGCTAAGGGTGGCCGCACTGAGGAGAGATGACACCAGAGAGCAGGGTCCCTAACGAATAGAGATTTGAGCTTCCCTCCAAACTCTCACCGACACTGGGAAGAACCAAGCAGATAAAGGCAACTTGAAATAAGAAGTGAGATGGAAATTTTGGGATGTAATTATCATTACCAGCTTTTCGCCTAGTGAGCTGAGAAATCGCCCGAAAAAGAAACATTGTTCAGGAAGGTCGACGACGGGAATCGAACCCACTATCCCCCAAATACGAGCCTCACACGGAGTCATCTCTCTCGGTAAATAATATCCAAAATCAAGCCTGAATAAGTACAGATGACCTCACTCCAGTACATCGATCTCTGTGACATGAGACACAAAGACGAACCACTTCCCTAGCAGTGAGTCAACTCTGGATGTCCACTTTTAGTGATGGATCAGTTTAAGGCACTCATCAGATTCTCATCCGTCTGCATCACTTTACTTCACTCATTCATATGTTGATACTGCTGCTTTCCAGGGAACTTGTGAGTAAGCTAGCTATTTGTTGCAATCATTGTAATCATTCCGTTTATTCATATTTGGGGGTAAGCCATTAACCGCTGTATTTGAAGTGGAATGGAATTGAATCCTGTAAGTCTCTACAGACTACAGCTAAATATACATGTTACAATGTTCGGTGAAAGATATATGGGTACCTGCAATGATATTTTATCAATAAAGTCATATCCAGAAGTACTTTGTGAAGCACTAGACTCTGAAATATGAAAGACTAAGCCAATACGAATCACCAAAGGACAGAACTGAAACAGAAAATTTAACATTGTAAGTAAACAGCAGCATTTTAGTCAACTACTGAAGATAATCAAATGGCTGCCGCCAACTTCGACACACTTAATGCATTACTAGGCTATTTGGTGTCCAAGTCTTGAAACAGTTCAAGCTCTGGTGTATGGAGTGTCCGCGGACGTTCGCAGAATTCTTTGTTATAGTTTATGTTACTATTGCACTTTAACCGCTGTCCAACCTTAGTATCCGAATGCTGGGGTACTTCCTCTTCTGCCACGAATTTCCTGTCCATTTCTTTTCATATTCATATATTTCAGGCCAGGCGACGGCGATTGGTGCACTGTGATAGAATAGTGGAGTTAGCAATGTGAAAAGATTTCTCCCTGGTGATTGGATAACCGGCTAGTGGGGAGTTCATCCCTACTAGAGTCCACGGTGTTCATGATGGTACAGGCAGATGCGCCGACGATATGATTGGTACTACCTGACAAAGCGTCCAGGCGTATTAACTTTGGTTTCAGAGCACTGCGATCCCTTATATTTTTACTAGAACATCAAAATACTAGTAACTCGGTGTACAGTTAGTAAGGTAACATAAATGGATGATCTCTTGCACCCGCCGTTGTATATCTGAACAGAGTATGTACACTGTATTGGCGTCTATGCGCGGTAAGTTTGCGTAAGCAAATTGGCAGTTTCACATTCTTTCGGATACGCCTCATGGGATTGTCACCTAGTATCATTCTGTAATCGTTAGGGCCAAACTTGGGAAGAGGTGTGGGCTGGGTGAAGTCTGTTGGTGTCTTGATGAGACACATTTCAATGAACTCTGCATTTATGTATAAGACCGGTATTGGACATACCCGCTTGACATTAGCCACACAAATGTATACTGTAAAGTATAAAACTTTAAACCAGACGTGGGCACGATTGAAATTGCCTTACCCACCCCTCATTCTCTTGCTGAGTGACAAAGGTTCTTTGGATACAACACGCGCTGTGGTGGCTTCGTTAATAATGTCTACTCTATTATTAACTATTTTGTTTATATAAAACATACTTTGCACAGAATAATTATTAGTGTCACCTACTGTGGTTAGGCAAATTATATATTCTTTAAGTTTATAACCTTTATTTATTTCATGCGTGTAATATCATTACGTTACCTTATGATTAACATACTAAATTCTTTCTCTTTCACAATAAATAAAGCACTAAAGTTCCAATGGGATTTAGACTTAAACATATTTTAAAAGTATTTCATCAACATAATAAATTCTTTGGTTTTAAACTTAATATTGTGTTCACACTTTGAAACATCAAATACAATTTTATATTAAATAAAGTAATAAGAAACTAAACCACTAAAAAGTGGAATCATATCGCCGCTTTATATGTTTACAAATACGAGTATTCAAAAAGTACCTTTTTTTCCCTAGGGCGTCTTCCCCTTACTCAGAGGTTACCCTCATCGCCCGGCCACTGCTTCCTCCAGCCGCAGCCAAGCCCACGGAGGAGTGCAGGTTGGGGGTGGCGGGGGTCAGCACGCCGACTCCCCCGACCGTAAGGCGATTACTTTGACCTTTTAGGGACGCTACGTTTCTATCAGAAAAAGTACCTTTTGAAATTGTAAATAAATAGCTATAAGATTACCAAAGTTTGACTTATTCCTCTGATCAAAGTGGTGTTTGATACTGTAACATATAACCGCATATTAAACGACAAACTTTCCTGTTTTTGTAACTTACAACAAATTCTCTCTACCACTTGTCATGAAACAGCCATACTCGGCACTGAATGAGGCGCGTTGGAACCTGAACAGCAGTGCAGGGGAGGGTTGGCAGGTGGAGTGAGGAGACTCTGGACGTAAACGAAGAGTCTCTGCGCAAAGGGTACCAACGGATAGTACACTCTATTAGTCTTGTGACATACGTATAGTTTTACACCAGAGTACTGGAAATCTAACTACAAAATAATTTCCCTCGTTAAACATAAACCAATTGAATCCTGGACCTCACAGTCAACAGAATCACCCAAGATGGTGCATCATAATTAAAAAAATAAAATGTTAGATATGAGGATGGTCTTAATACATAATGCCACGAAAATGAAGAAAAGGAATTCCGATAAATAGCATAGCGCGCGCCATAAATACAATACATGGCTGGAAAGCGAAGTCAAATTATTTTGATGGAATGCTTTATCACTGCACAGCACAATTTCACTCCAGATTTGAAGTCCACTACAGTTAAATCATGCTAACTTTTCAAGTTTATTTTTGTCAAGAAATGGACTGCATTAAAATGATAGATACAATCATAAAGACAAAGCAAGGAGGCATATTCAATCCAGGATAATTCTTTAGATAATGTCAATTTTATTTTTATTAAGTTATATAATTTTGCTTTAGAAGAATAGCCTATGAAATATGTTTATGTTGTATATGCTATATAAAAAAATAAACATTATTTTGTTGTTTAACGAGGTTGTCAATTGCCAGGATCAGATCAGCGTCGCCGGTGTGCAGGAATTTCGTCCCGCAGGAGTTCCTTTACATGCCAGTAAATCTACTGACATGGTGCTGTCGTTTTTAAACACACTTAAAATCCATCGGTCTAGACCGGATTTGAATCCGCGACCTTGGGATTAGTACGCCAGCGTCTAACCAACTGAGCCACCCAGACCGACTATATGCTCTATATATATAAATATAACACTATCAACAGAGTTCATAATAAACTATTAAAAGATAGAAACAGTAACCCTATCTGCGCACAGTAACATTTTAGATACGGTGTTTAGCAGAGATATGACACTTAAAACTAAGTCCACAACTCAACAGCCCCTTTCGGGCCAAGGCCTACCGCCCGGCCACTGGGTCCCCAACCTCTGCCCACCCCAGGCGTCATGAGTGGAGTGCAGTACTGGAGGGTGGGACATTGTCAACGCCCTAGTCCCTCCCGGCCGGTGTATGCGATCTTCGCAACCAGAGTCGGATAGTTCTCAATCAAGTAGCTCCTCTTTTGGCCCCTCAGGGATCTGACGAAGTTGAGTGCACCCCACACTATGTCTCCTAGTAGGAGAAAATTCCCACGCCGGGAATTGAATCTGGGTCTCCCGGTTGTAAGTAGCAGCGCTACCAGCGCACTAGAAACTCTTAGCAATTACCTAACAATCATTTTAACTCTGAATTTCCCAAAATCAAGTGTGTGTTTTCATGCTTCACTGAGTAACCAATTTCTGGTTGATGTACCAGAATAAACAACATACTGGTGGTCTTTCTAACCCTCAACGCTGAAGTCCAGGAAGAAGACAGAGACATCTATTACAAACAAGTACACAGAGAGCGCTTCTGGCGACAGCTAAATAATTTGGTAATAACCATGTGAAACTCTTTGTCAGATAAAGGACCCAACCTGCTGTATCTTTGACTAGGGACAAAGTAAACATCATTTATTCCTGTTTGCCATTCCTCCTACCCCTCTACCCGCTAGTGACCTTATCCTTCCACAGTCAAAGAAAGATGTGGAAACAGGGGAAAAATAAAGGAGAAGGAAATTGGCTGCTGTCATTCTTTTAAAATGGCTATGCCCTGGAGAATAGCAGGAAGATGACCGGCAATGAAGTCCACTCTGTTTCCAAGAGGAATACAAAAGACCTTTGGGGCTCACGTCACGAAAGAATGATGTGCGTAATCTTACGAGAAGTATTTATAAAGACAAGATAGTGTCCAAGTGAAATACTTCTGGTTCTCAGAACAAGAAACAAGCTTACTGAGTGGAATGGCGCCCTTGATCCACTTTCAGGAGGCCCCGGGTTCAAATCCCGGCTAATCTGACTAGCTTTTTCTCGTCGTTTCTCTCAGTTGCCAAGATAACCCTTCTTTTTTGTGTATAGGATAGTATCTTGTTCTTTCTCCTTCTGTTCCTCGAATGAGTTATAGATGCTGCCAATCTATCTTCTAGCGGGTCATCCTCTTGTCCTTTTCCCATCTAAAGGTCTGCCTTCTTTGGTTCTATTTACTAGACGGTCGTTTCCCATCCTGTTAATGTGCTCTTTACAGTATTTCCGTCACTCATTAATAAAGTTCGTTACATCCTGAATTTGGTAATTTTCTCTGAATTCTGTATTGTGTATTTTATATAATAAAGTTTTTCTTAATATTTTAAATTCGCATGCACTTAACATTTGTTTTGATTGTATCAGCTCTGGTTTCTGCTGCATGTATTCATCTTGGTGTATTAATTGTTTTTTTTTTCCTCCTCTTTAACAGTTTTGCCGCAAACCAAGCACATAGTTTATTACCTAACGCTGACGAAATAAACACCATCTGTCGTATATACAATCCGTTGTGCTTCACACCTTGACGTGTGATCCGCTGGCCTTGCAGAAAGCGTTGGAACTTGGTTCCAGTACACCATTCGTTATTAAGAGCCCGTCATGTCTACTGTGCCACTGCTACTTGTAGGTACTAAACCAGCTGAAAACATACAACTCTTAATAAGTAAGCTTGTCCTCAAATTAAGGAAATATTGATGTAACTGTCATTACACTGTCTTCAACTACCAACCACTAATATTCTGTATACAGGTGTTTAAAAATGAAAGAGTAGATTTTAAAGGTGTATTACGGAAAAACTATCAAGGACAGAAACACATTGCGTCAGTCACTGTATAGAGAAGGGTTCAAAGGTTGGTCACAGCTGCGCTATGTTTGTTTATAGCAACTACACCACAGGAAAAAGTATTTTATGTGTTGGAATTTGCAAGATCTTAGTCCATTGTTCAAGTTCAACGTGCAATCCCTGGTGTTTCTCGTGCAATAAGAGGTGTTCATGTTGAGTATACAGTGCCTATATAAAACTGAACCCTGCTATATCCAGTGACATGCGCAATATGTTATTTCATTTTTAAACACGCTGTATTTGCAAGCCCATAACTAGGTGTAACGTATCTATACCAAGGAGGGTGACCTACATATGTGAAATCTATTGGGCTACCATCCCAGGAAGAAGGTTAAAGTGAAGGAATCACAGGTATCTACAGGCCGCAGAGAGGCTCTGAAGTCCCTAACGTTTCCTGACTTGAAGATCCGTTCCACTGCTGCAGCTACCAGAGGGAATAATGGGATGGCCCATTATACCTAGCAGCACTCTTCGGTACCGCCATGCAACGGAAATCTAGAAGCACACTTCTATACATATAAAAATCAATTGCCGAAAATGGCTGAACCAATTTGTATAATTTCTTTTTTATTTTGTTCGTCTCAATACTGGGATGGTTTATAAAAAAAGAACATTAGGAAAAACCCTAAGGAACAGCCGAAAAATGGGAAAAATCGAATTTGGTAATTTTGTATGGGAATTGCACTGCCGATTATTTTCAGTATATAGCGTTTGTGATGGACCTATCGTTTGTCAGCTGAATTTATTAGATTTAGAATGTTTTTTCGTAAAACAAAAGGGTATAGCTTTTGAGAATAGATTTGGTTAAATTGAATTTAATTGCATTTTACGAACATTCATTTTGATCAGTCAGTTGACTTTGCAGGCTTAGGAATGAACAAAAAATTGATTCAATTTTGCTTTAGCAAGGCTTGAAGAATTACAAAAGGCTTAGACATAACCACAAAATGTGTTTTAGCGAAACTCAATGAATTCGTTCCAGAATTTCCATTTTGTAAAGTTTTCAAGGTAAGTTCAACAAATGTTAGTGGCTGTGAAAACAATTCGTGTCGTTTTACAGTGTTCATTAAAATGCCAAGGAGAGGACGAGCTGACATAGGTCACAGAAAAAGAAAACAAGAAACACATTCTACCAGAAAACTTTGCTTTGAATGTTAACTGCATTTATCTTTCATGTAATTAATTTGAATTACAAACGAGTTTCATAATAACCAAACAACATTCAAACCGTACACGATGTGTCAAATATTATCAATCGCAATAAATTGGAGTTGGAAGGTCCATCAGGATAGATAATCGCTTATGAAGAGTTACAACCAAATCAATTTTATGTGGTACGAAGTTCACCGGGTGAACTAGCAAGAGATAAAAAAGGGAAATTAAAGGAAAATAGGGGAAACGAAATCGTGAAGGATGAAAAACTAATCTAGCATTCACCTATCAAAATACCACGAAAAGTGGAAGGCGAGAGTGGGCGGTCAACAGGAATTGAACCTGGAATCTTTCGAATGCAGGCTTCAGACCTATGAATATTTTAATTGTTATTTATCTTCCACATTCAGTTATTGACTCCATGCCCTATATTGAACGAATTTTTGAGGCCTATTATACTTTTGAACTAGGTTTCTCTTTGCTGACTGGCAGTTGGAACTTTCTAACGTTTGTTGACCATCAAATTAAGAGCATTTGAACAAATATCTGAATTGATGTTACAGATGCTGACATTGAGCTAAATAGCACGTGTCACTTCTCGTGCTGGCCTGTTTCACTTTCTTCACTGTTGATAGGATTTAGAGCGGCTCAGTATTGGTGTGATCCTCCAATAATTAGATCTGTGTACTTGTTAATAGGTACTCTTTTATCTAATTTCACAGTTGCTTGTTTAATTCTCCCTAAAGGGTGGACATGGACAGAAAATTTATTGACGAAGTCAGCCATAAGCTAAGTTAACGTTTTCGTTGCATTTACTTGCTTTAAATACCTTAATTTGGAATAATATACAAAGATTTGAACATCAGCAGTATTTTAAAATATAATTGCAGCTCCTATATTGTTAGGTAATACTTGTGTTTGCTGCATAGCAGGGCCAAAAACCACGATGTGCTATATTTACATGACTTTCTCTTATTCTTACAAAGCTTTACTCTTCTGTCTACTTCGTGTTAATAGAGATAAACATTTGCTTTATTACATATTTCCTTTTAGGCACGATAGAAATAGGGGAACACAGTAGGCTTACGCGATAATCAGAACTTTTCACCTGGTCGCTCTATGACGGCTTTGAAATTCCGTTCACTTTGGATAGCCAGGACCTATTTGAGAAAACTATAACCATTTCAAAATTCAAACTAATAATAAGCAATTCTCGGAAAGAATTATCTCCACAAAAATAGTCTGTATGTTTTAAAGGCATCTACATTTTTTTGTTTAATGATATTTTTTTTCTATCTCTTACCCAGTTATGAAAAATCATTCAGAATGACGAGGACTTCAGAGATAATTCCCAGAGTATTCGAGACACACGTTTTGTATGTCGTGAAAATATTGTAACAAATGAAGAAAACACCAGTTACTGCTATTCACACTTTATTGCCTTTTAGTCAGTTAGCGTAGTGGTAACGTTACACTTAGATTACTTTTGTACAAGCTCAGAGCAACAAAACAACTGACGAATCACAAATAAGAACTGAACTGCTCGTCGGCACGATTCCTCAACGCTTCGTCTACGTCTTTTTTTCCTGCTGCCCTGTTCTTGGCAGCGACTTATATAGGTCCTTAGACAGAGGGAAAGTTCTGGAGGTAGAATATTCGGGAGTGCCTGTGGCGGAACGGTCCAGAAACCGCACCGCCATGTAATAGCTATTGTCTCGTACGCTCCTATTGTTGTCGGCGGCCTGTGGCGGAACGGTCCAGAAACCACACCGCCATGTAATAGCTATTGTCTCGTACGCTCCTATTGTTGTCGGCGGCAGGTCGTTAGGTCACCGGCGGGCGTGGTGACAATATATTAAACATATGGTAACTAATCAAAATCATAAAACCCATTTTTGAGAAGTCAAATATTTTGAAACATTTTCCAAACAAAGGGTAGTTTGGGATGGGAATATTATTTTAAAATGTTCATGTAGATGATATTGAACTTGAGAACCAACTTTGGTATTTTACCGTTTTTGTTTAGTTTTGTTTGTTAGTTTGTTTGTTTTTTTTTTTTTGTTGTTTTTTTTTGAGTTATGCTGTTCAGAGACAGAGAAATAGATCTTTATGCTATTGTAGCATTAAAACGGTTATTAAATCATGCAAAATTACCTCACTTCTGGCACCAGTGCCAGAGAATGAATAATGTAATTATAATGGCAACAATGACCTCATCACCGGCACAACCATGACTGATAGGCTACGGCGCGAACTTCTGTGACATAATTCTTCTAGTCCCGTCATGGCCCAGTGAAGTAAAATCACAATCACCTAATACATCCATATTCTAAACCACCAAAAATTGTTTGTTGAATTCATACAGAATATACAGTTTTATCATGATGGTTAGCCATGTACCACAGCAGTATTACTACGCAACTCTGATTCGCGCCGTAGCCTATCTTTCTCGTTAGTCACGCGGCACAAACTAATTTTCTCCAACGTGCCTGTAAGAAAACCAGAAATCGTCATACTCGCAAATGCAGCAACATTTAAGCACAAGAACCAGCTCATTAAATGTATGTTAAAACCAAAAGCAAAAACAATATAGCTGTATATTAACCAGAGCCTCTCTTGGCTTCGCTCAAAATGACAAGCGGAATACAACCCATATTTTCAATAGTTTTATCATGACCTTCCATTTTCCTCTACAAGCGTTGAAACAAATGAAACATCTGCTTAGCAACCATAATACGCCATACATCTTTGATCTCTGATGCATTATAATTTTTCATTCAGCAAACGTATTAATTATTTGTACTATTTTAATGCTAAAATTGCATAAAGCATGGCATGTGACACGTGTATAATATTGTTATTGTGACGCTCGTAATGTTTACTTTCGATCATGTACTAAATGTAATATATCGTGTCACAGTCAGATTATGCACTAGCTAAACAAATAACTTTATTCTACCTATGGCTTTTTTTTTTTTTTTTTTTTTTTTTTTTTTTTTGTATGCAGGAAGCCTCAAACATATATTTCCGGTCAAATCTTGGTATCGAAGTTTTGTTTCGTATGCAATACTTCCTCTGCTTACTAAACCTAATAGGAAAATTAATAAAAGCTAGGAATCATGGTATTCATTGGTGTTACTGATTTTTTATTTTTAGCTGAGAGGGTCACGTACAATCTGGGTTGCCAACAACTACGATAATTATGGGGGCATACGATAATTTGAATGTATGATAGTTCGATACCAGCGTAATATCATTTTTACTGGTTTGTCACACCAGCGAAATGAAATTAATTACAAATAGCGACACCACTTTTGCCGTCATGGCCTGCCTCCACCCCTCTAAGGCAACCATTTCATACCCTACTAAACCTTCTACCCTTTATCCTCTTGTTGCCAGTGTGCCCAGATCTGGTAATCTCAATGAAGAAGGGACTATTCAGAAAATTGTTGATCATTGGATAAAACTGGGAATACGTGATAATCCGTGTGAAATAAAGAACATGTCTGAACCTGACAGTTTCTGGAGTGCTGATAAACACGTCACCTTGGTGGAAACATTGATTTCAAAGAACTAGCAGCCTTTATGTTATCAGTGATTTCCTTGCCCCCCAGAAACACTTCTTGTGAAAGAGTCGTCGTCCCCCCCCCCCTAAACTGGGTTTAATAAACACCAAAATTAGAAACAGATTGGCGCTGGATACGTTATTCTGTCGTCTCAGCTCCTGAAAGAGTGTGATAGGTCTCAAATACTGCATGTCTACGAGAAGATGTTAAAGTTTATCTCAACAATAAATTTGTATAATACTGCAACAGTTGAGGAAGATGATGAACTTTCAGATGAATAGTGCGACAAACATAAGTGCTAAAGTTGTAATACTGACTGAGGTCATCGATCTTGTAAGTGGATACCATAAACATCAATACTATTACATTTTCAGAAGGGTTATGCTGATAATTTTATTGTTGTAGCATTTGGTTTATGATGTGCAATAATTTTGAATCCAAATCTATAATTTTGAGTGGCTGGTACGATAATTTTACTTTTAAAGATTGGCAACTCTGCGTACAATCTAAACCCGTGCCTGGAACGTATCCTTCCCAAATTATCATTTTATTTCATGTATCGTTAGTGTTTATTGCTTTTTCTACTACATATAGTAAGTAGAGGAAGTATTGTATTCCACCCAAAACCTCGATCTCCAGATTTCACCGGAAGTATATGTTTTGAGGTCCCCAGAACAAAAAAAAAGCACTTTTAGAAAAAGGTCCGCGCGCGCGTGTCTGTCTCAATCTGTGGACAGCACAACTAAAAGTCGGTTAAAAACCAAAGCTGACATTTAAATTTAATATCTTTAAAAACGCGACATAAAGATTTTGAAGAAAATTCCTCCACCCTAAACTACCCTTTAGATGGAACATTTTCGAAAATTTTGATTTTTTTTTTCGAAAATGGCACGAACGATTTTGATTAAAATGCCCTGTGTTTGAGATATTTTATGGCAAATTAAGTGCATATTTTGAATTTTCTAGCTATAGCCTATGTAGTCCTGTTTACACTGGTTGACTTTTACATAACTGGTAAACCTAAAGAGATAGACCAAATCTTAGTATAGAAAAAATGTAGATCTTGCTAAAACACAGTTTATGTCCAAATACATTTTTAGAGTGAGATATATTCCTTGTTATTTGTGTGAGTTTTGGAATACTTAAATATTTTCTCAAATGGAAGATCATTATTTAAGTTTTATATCTTAGCCATGCAAAGAGAACATAATCTCAATGCTTTAAACGATTTGACTATCGCTCAAAACCTACTGTATTCCCATATTACCCTTACACCTATAAGAAAATAAACAATAAGATAATTTCATCAAATATTTACCTCGACTAACATGAAGAAGATATAGGAATAGTAGTTTGTAAGAATAGTTAGTGCAAGAGTAGAGAAAGTCATGTGAGTGCAGTACATCAGATTTTAGTTTACGTGCTTTATGTAGTAACAGCAGGTGTTAAATACTACTTACAAATCAAACTTAATTCAATGATTTACTCTAATGGATGATGTAGTTCATATTAACGAACATATTCAACCTTTAATCTTCTTTACTTCAGTATCATTGGTTTCCAGCTTGTGCATGTTATTCGATCGCTGTTGAGACGCCACACCAACGAATATACGGATTAACAAAATTGTTTTTGTAAAATAAATGAAACGCACCAATAGATTTGCATGACACCTGGAACAAAATCTCCTTCATAGATAAAACAGCGCAATGAAGCATGTTCATCAGTGCGAGGATTAGGGCTTGCTAAACTCGAGAAATAAATATAAAAGCAAGAAACCAGCAGGGGGAATAAACCCCCGCTGTGGGGAGTCGGGATTGACAGTCGGTTAAATGGATCCGTTGATAAGGTTTATAGCTGGCGGCATGCCGTGCGGATTAACCACTAGTGTCTCCCCTCGCCGCCGGCGGCAGCACCGTCCAGTAATTACAGGAAGCACTAGTTTCCTGTCCGACAAGTAACTAACAAGGTTAGCTTCGGTATCAGGATAACTTCAAGTTAGCAGCAGAAATTAGGCACACCTTTAGCAGGGAGAGAGATAACATTAAGGAATTTCTGTTCATCAGCATAGTAACGTGTAAGAATGGTGCGACTGCACTTAACCGCCTTTCTCTCCCTCTCTCTCTTTCTCACTTTCTCTCCCTCTCTCTCTTTCTTTATGTATTTCCTTCTCTCTGTATCTCTCTTCACCTTCATCGCCAGAACTTTCTTTCTCTTCATCTCTTTATCTGTCTCACTTTATTGCCCTATCTCTTTCTTTCCCTCTCTTTATCTTTATATTTTTCCCTTTCTGCGTCTCTTTCTTCACCTCCCTCACCATTACTTTCTCACTTTCTCTTTCCTTTTCCCTCTTTATCTCTCTCTATCTCTCTTTATTCCCTCTCTGTATTTTTCTCTCACTTTTCCTCCCTCTCTCTATCTCTCTCTTTTTCCCTCTCTTTCTTTATATCTTTCCTTCTCCCTATATATCTCTCTTCACCTCCCTAACCATCATTTTCTCTTTCTCTTTTTCTGCTTATCTCTCTCTCTTCTTCTTCTTCTTCCCTTTCTCTATTTCTCTCCCGCCCTTTCTCCCTTACTTTTTCTCTCTTTATCTCTCTCTTCACCTTCCTCACCATTACTTTCTCACTTTCTCTTTCCCTACCTCACTTTATCTCTCTTTCTCTTTATAAATCTCTCTATCTCTGTTTCTTTCGATCTCTGTTTCCCTCCCTCTTCTTCTCTCTCACCTTTCCTCTCCACCTCCATCTCTTTCGCTCTATCTTTTATCTTTCCCGCTCTCTACATCTTTCTCTTCAC